>BPLQ01004890.1:0-524998 GCA_021605075.1 Caerostris darwini | reverse complement strand
CTATCCCTCATCCTCAAACCCAATGGTTTGGTTTGGTTTGTCGCTTTACGGTCATTTTGAGCACACTTTGGGCTAATCAGGGCAGGACCTACAGTTTAGCGTAGATTCCGAACCACTGATAAACATCCATGCCACCGCCAAGTTTCGAACCTGAAGCTTGTGGTACTATAGATCAGAGCGCTAGCCAATTGAAAATCAGGCCGCTTAAACCCAATGGAGCTATTTGGGTTCCACAACGAGTTCTCTCAAATCCGAAACTCAACCCGCTATTCATAAGTCTCATCCTACTCCAAAACAAAAAAAAACAGTAATCTTCAAATCGTAATAGTATGTGTATAAATGATCACAAAGAAATTTCTTTACCATAAAACAATATGTGTTAACGGTATAAATGGATACCGTGTACAAATCATTTATACTGTGTAATAAACTAAAATTTTTAAATAATGATATTTTAAATTGATAGTTTATTTATAAATCAGTAACACAGTTATTAAGTGGTTTAATAAATAATAGATATCACTGTTGTCAAATTTAAATCCAAAAATTAACGAAACTACTTCATTCGCCATGAAACCTTGAGTATAATCTTCTATATATATACACAAATCTTCAAAGTGTAATTAAATTCTTGTATTAAATAGGTTCATATATAAAATTAATTTATTCATAAATTCAAAAAAAAATAAGAACAAAGTAGTTTTATTACATAACATAATATATAACTATCTTTAAATTTACATAACAAATTATAATGCTGAAATCATTCTGTTATTTTAATCTTCAGAAAATTAAATTCATCAGAATTTCAAAACAATAAATTGCTGAATAATTAAAATATTTTACATTTACTCAGAATATACTATAATATTTATATAATGTCTAACACTTATTATATAAACATATTAAATATGTAAATTGAATCTCAGCAAAGGGAATTCATAGCAATTTCAGTAAACGAATTTATAATGATTGTATAAATACTAATTGTTTAGTACTATATAAATATCTAACAATTCAAAATCTACTTAGTTTTATAGTTGAAACAATTAAATAATAGGAAAAGATACATCTACTAATATAGTTTTTAATATAAAATCGTTTATTCATTTATTTAATACATTTTTATATTTAAATGTTATAGTATATTGTAATAAAGGATTTTTCCAAAAATTGGTGGTTTAGTTAAATTATAAACAAACGATGAAAAATTATTTAACTATTTAAATTCTATCTGGACGATAAAAAATTTAAATTATTAAATGCAAGCATGTGATACTAGCAAACTTTAAAAGCGAATTATTATGAAATAAATTTATTAAATTTGTTGAATTTGCTTTAATTTTCAATGTATTGAATCTATTTAATTTAATTTGATAGAAAATATGATAATTTTTATTGCATATTTTTTTTCTTAGTCAAAGATTTTTATTATTTGAATTTTGTTTCTTTGTAAATATTGTGTGTTATATTTGATTAGTTATTGTTACAAGTACTATATAGGGTGGTGGGAATAAATGTCCAAGTAAGCGTTCTCGACTTTTTTTTTATTTATTATTCATTTTTTAAAAAGATTAGTACCAATCACAACATGTCTCATTTAACATATTGATATATATCCCAGTAATGATGTATTTTATTATCTCTCATACAACTTACAAACTTAACAAGTAATATAAAAAAAAAAAATTAAAAAAATTAAAGTCAATTCCTACTTTTTTTTCACTCTAATGCAGAAAGTCCTTTATAAATAATTTTCATTCATTTTTTTAAAGTTTATCTGGCGCCATCTATTGGTAGATATATGCAACTTAAATCTAAAAAAAACTACAACTAATTAATTAAATTTAATTAACGAATTAATATTTGAAAAAACTGTATTAACATCAAGTGTCATCCACAACAAGTTCAAAAAAATGCATTTGAACATGAATGGATGAATAAAATTATTTTATGAACGATTGAAAATTTGAACAAGATATATATATATATAGGAGAGTGTGAGCTAATAGAAGGAATTGAAATAAGTATAAATTGATGAAAAATTTAACTTACTAAACGCAAGCATGTGATATGTTCTGGATTTAAAAAAATAAATAAAAATAAAATAAATAAAAATAAATATAAATTGATGAAAAATTTAAAAATGCAAGCATGTGATATGTTCTGGATTTAAAAAAATAAATAAAAATAAATATAAAATAAATATAAATTGATGAAAAATTTAACTTATTAAATGCAAGCATGTGATACTAGTATGTTCTGGATTTAAATATTTTAACTTTTATAATTCGATCGTGACTAATTATGCTATAAATAAATTAGGGACGGAAAAATAAAATAAATTTGAGGCATGAGCTCATAATTTAACTTTATGCCTCACTTTCCTAGAAATAGGAGAGAGAACAGCATTAATGTCGTTCTAATCGATGTTTCTATGGAAACTTTTACCCTACTTTAGGTTATCCAGATGAAGGGGGGGAGGAGGGGGATGAAAAAGATAAAAATGCATCCAAGTCTCGAAGCCAGGAGGATGCACAATTGCAAATGGATCTCCTTTTAAAGAATTATTTAATACCCGGTTTTCTGTGCATGGCATGCATTTTTTACAATTACTTCTTAAATGAGATAAGTTGAGAAAAAAAAAGAAGAAAATATTGCTGACCTAGATGGTTTGCAGTAGACAGAGTGTCTGATGGCAATTCGAATATTTTATATTGATAATGGACTTATTTAATGCTATTAAAAAATGCCACCTACAAAATTGATTAATTGCAATTGATTAGCAGTTTTCCTTATTATTTATATATTGAATTCAAATATGTTATATTGATAAAGATATAGATTTGTTTCAGACAATATATATTGATTCAAATATTTTATATTGATAAAGATATAGATTTTTTTTCAGACAATATATATTGATTCAAATATTTTATATTGATAAAGGACTTATTTAATGTAAAAAAATGATTAGTTGCAATTAATTAGTAGTTTCATTAATATTTATATATTGAATTCAAATATTTTATATTGATAAAGGACTTACTTAATGCCAAAAAATTGATTAATTGCAATTAATTAAGAGTTATTATTATTATTTATATATTAAATTCAAATATTTTATATTGATAAAGGACTTACTTAATGCCAAAAAATTGATTAATTGCAATTAATTAGTAGTTTCATTAATATTTATATATTGAATTCAAATATTTTATATTGATAAAGGACTTACTTAATGCCAAAAAATTGATTAATTGCAATTAATTAATAGTTATTATTATTATTTATTTATTAAATTCAAATATTTTATATTGATAAAGGACTTATTTAATGTAAAAAATGATTAATTGCGATTAATTAAGAGTTATTATTATTATTTATATATTAAATTCAAATATTTTATATTGATAAAGGACTTAATGTTATTAAAAAATGTCGCCTTCAAAAAAATTGGCTAAAAGTGCCTAGTAACTGAACGAAACATATATTGTAAATATTCATACTCCATTTAATCCTAAATGTAGAAATGTTTATCTTAATGGCAGGATAGTAAAAAACACAACATACCAATTTGAACCTCGAATAAACGAATTACGATAGAAATACTGTAAATTCAAGTAGATATGTATTCGTATGAATAGTAACTTCACCCTATGACAATAGTACTATTGTTCAATAAGCATAACTGAATGCCTGTTAATATATTTAAATTGCTTGGAAAACAAACATTTTACGAATGTTTATTTAGCTTATGCTGATCAGATTATTATTGAGGTTATAAGCATTATTAACGATGATTCAATTTTTAAGTACGAATCGTGTATTACTAGTTCTCAATCAACTTTGAATTTGTAATTATGTGTAACGCAATCTTTCGTTACTTGTAATGTAATCTGTCACTTCTGAATCTCAATCTCAAATGATAGCAACCCAAACTGATATTAATAATACTACAAACGGGTTGATTTAAAATATGGTAAATTCATTCACAGATGATGAACGAGCGTAATTTTTTTCTTTGATTATAATAATTATTTAGTGCCAAATAGAACAAAATGTGGGGAACAATAAATAATTAAATAGCAATGACATCTTTTATAACAGGAACATAATTTGAAGTACACAAACAAAATCGTAACAGAAAATGTTTAAAATTACTAACGAAACATCTTACAGAAAGTTGAGTTAGGACTTATCTTCACATCTTTTTTTTTTTCTTTCTAATGCAGCTGACAAACACTCAGACAGCTTGGTTTTGGATGCCTTAAGGCAAGCGCTGCACAGACGTACTCACTTTGCATTACCCAGGGAGCGCGTGTCACTTGAAGATAAGCCACGGACGCGGAGTAACAATGCCCCCGCAACGCTCTACGATCCTATTAGGACCGGGACCTACTTTTTAAAGTGGATTCCGAACCACTACAAACATCCATGGCAGCGCCGGGACTCGAACCCGAAACCTGTCGTACCGAGCGCCAGAGCGCTAGCCACTCGGCCATTTATTCCCTCTTCACATCTTAAGACACATTTTTATATATCATTTAATTTAAGTATGTTTTTCATCCTCGTTATAGATGAATCGCATAGATACATATAATGAACCACAGATGCATTTCTTTAATTATTCGAGCATATTTACTAGGGTGGTACACATTTATAATTGAAAATTGCTTCATTTCTTGTCACATTGCACTTTACAATACTTTTCTGAGTCATTAGATTGGACACGTGAACAAACAGTTTTTTCCTGATTCTTCTCATATATAATTGGAATTCCCTTCAATACAGGGATGCACAAACTGTGACTGAGGACCGTGTGTATCATCTGTAAATTGAACACGTGCGAGAAAAAAAATTACACAAAAGTTTATCCAATATATATATTATTTCCTTATATACACTCAAGAGCCAAAACATTATGACCACCTGTCAATAACGAGTTGGCCCACCTTTGGCGCCCAACACAGCTTCAACCCGCCTTGCCATGGATTAATACCACCAATTAATACCAGTTAAATACCACTTCCACCTGATCACGTGCCTTCCTCGTCATAAAGGCGAGTTCATTGCAAAATGTAGGGGTGGTCATAATGTTTTGGCTCTTGTGTGTATTAAAAAAATATATAATAAAGAATTTGATGTGCATTATTAAAATTAAATAAGCATTTTACTATTTAATTCGGGTTTTGTAAAAGTCAAGTTCCAAAATGATTAGTCAAATAGTTTACATTAATCGATTGTTTTTATACTCCTGCCAAAATAATTTTCTTCACAAATATGTGTTAATCAAACAAGCTTAGGCAATTTAAGTATTATTTAGCAACAATTACAATTACTTATTACTAATACTATGCATTGGTAATAACAATCGTAGAAGCGTATATATTATATATATGTATGTATATAAATATTATACATGCATATGTACATATATATGTGTGTGTGTATTTCCAGACAGAGAGAGAGGAGTCATGCATTGAGGCTAGCGTTATTGATAAAGGGTCTGATATTATAGTATGCTATGAAACATTGATTGTTTACTTTTTTACTAAGATAAAGCAGGGTTATGTTCCCTATTTAAATCTTTCATTAAAATCTGTAAATCTTTCAAAAAATATTAATGTTAATTATATTTTTTCAAGTAAAATGTATTTATGATGAAGAGATCCGCGGTCTGCGCCTTTCTGCTTTAAAAAGATCTTCAAGAAGGCCTTAACCTTAAAACATGTGTTGATGGTAACAAGTTTGTTTGTGGTCTTGATTGTCAAATGACCTTAGCACTCTGGTGGCTCAGTGGTGTTAGTTTGCTTAGTGGCGCTAGCACTTTGGCCTTCGGTACCAAAGTCTTCATGTACGAATTACGGAGGTGATATCGATGTTTCTTTGTGGCTCCATTTTTAAACTCTAGGTCACGGTTTAATTTAAGCCCTGGTGTGTAAAAATATGATCTTAGACAAACCAAATTGGATTGCACATTTTAATGCATTATTTAGTAACACCCACATCTGCTTTCCTTAATGCAATACGACAATGATGTTTTTGTTACCAAAATTCTATCAACAAAACTAGTGAATTTTCCTTTGCTAAATACTAAAGTACATCTCTCATTGAAAAAAATATTACATAAAAAGTAATACGTAAAAACTCAAAAGCCATTCAATAAAAATAGAATATTATTACATATTCAAAATTTCAAGTTTTTTTATTTAAGGGCTTTATTTAAAACAATCAGTAAATAAAAAACATTTTAAAGCAAATAAATGGCGGGAAACTTTGTAAACAGCACAACAAACTGCATAGATTAATATAAGTTTAATTTATGTCCACCGTTCCACGAAACGAAGATAATACTCAGAAAAGTCTGAAAAGTAAATGTCTGCACACTTCCGAACCAAGCACTGCGATGTTGCTTTAACCGTGTCTCTGAAAGCCAGGACGTAGCCTCCAGTAATGGCTTTCCGAATAAATCTAATGGAGCCGGATTAATTAGCTGTTTAATCCCCGGGGCCGAAATTTAAATATTAAGAGATCAGAAATTGCTTCTGCAGGAGACAGCGAGGTCGGGCGAAGAGTTAGACAAAATATTCTCGAGTTTGCTATTTATTTTAAATGTTTCGAATTATTCCAGAATAATTAGGTGCTGTCTCCTCCACGGCGATATTTTGTAGCAGTTTTAACTGGGAAGAAATTATTTATATTTTAACTGATAATTCCTTCTTTGTGTCAAGTTGTAGAAAGTAAGTTTAGTTTTCTAAATGTCTCGAATAAATTAAACAATGCTTTAAAGTATTCAAAAATTTGTTTATTATTATGTTAAATAAGCATAAAAATCTTCAAAATAAAGTAAATTATTAAAAGGGTAGCAATCTAGCCATTAGTACCACAGTCTTCAGGTTTGAATTCTGGTATATTTGGATGGATATTTGTGAGTGGTTCGGAAGCCACTTTAAACGGTAGGTCCCGATCTAATTTAAGCCTTGGTGTGCAAAAAATGATCTTAGAAGGCAATCCAAACTGACTTGCGCATTTTAATCTAAAATTTAGCAACAACCACATCTACTTTCCTTAAAATAATCAATAAATAAATCTAAAGTAATACGACAATGATGTTTTTTTTTTCTTTTTACCAAAATGCTATCAACAAAATTAGTGAATTTTCCTTAGCTGAATACTGAAGTACAAGTACATCTCATTGAAAAAAAATTACAAAAAATATTATTCACTAAAAAAGTACTACTTAAAAACTCAAAAACCATTCATTAAAAGTAAAATATTAAAAAAAATTATGTACGTATTTAAAATTTGAAGTTTGTTTATTTAAATTTTAGTTTTAAAACAATCTGTACATAAAAAAGTTAAAACGAAAAAGCAAATAAAAGGCGGGAAACTTTGCAAACAGCACAACAAACTGCATCGATTAACATAAGTTTAATTTATGTCCACCGTCTACGCAACGAAGATAATACTCGGCAAAGTCTGAAAAGTAAATGTCTGCACACTTCCGAACCAAGCACTGTGATGTTGCTTAAACCGTGTCTCTGAAAGCCAGGACGTAGCCTCCAGTAATGGCTTTCCAAATAAATCTAACGGAGCTGGATTAATTAGCTGTTTAATCCCCGGGGCCGAAATTTAAATATTAAGAGATCAGAAATTGCTTCTGCAGGAGACAGCGAGCTCGGGCTAAAAGTTGGACAAAATATTCTCCAGTTTGCTGTTTATTTTAAATCTCTCGAATTATTCCAGTATAATTAGGTGCTGTCTCCTCCACGGCGATATTTTGTAGCAGTTTTAACTGGGAATAAATTATTTATATTTTAACCCATAGTTCCTTTTTGAGTCAAGTTGTTTGAAGTAAGTTTAGTTTTCTAAATGTCTTGAATCAATTACACAATGCTTTAAACTATTCAAAGTTTGTTTATTTATTATGTTAAATAAGTATGAAATTTTCAAACAACTAAATTATTAAAAGGCTAGCAAACTGGACTTTAGTACCACAGTCTTCAGGTTTGAATTTAGGAGTTAGCACAGATATTTGTGAGTGGTTTTGAATCCACTTTAAACCATAGGCCCCTATCTCATATAATTACAGAGTGTCATAGAGCCCAATCAGACTTCTCACCCACATCATTCAAAAACTACAAAACAGCACTAGACACAGTGATTTGGTGTGGTGTTGTGTTGTGTTGTGTAGTGTAGTAGTAGTTGTAGTTGTAGTAGCAATCCAATTTAAACTGTAGGTCTCGGTCTAATTTAAGCCCTGACGTGCAAAAAATATCTTAGAGCGACAAACTAAACAGTTTTAAGCATTTTAATGTATTATTTAGCAACAACCACATCTGCTTTCCTTAATGCAGTACAACGATGATTTTATTTTACCAAAATGCTGTCAACAAAACTAGTGAATTTTCCTTGGCCGAATGATAATATATAAGTACATCTCTCATTGAAAAAAAATTACTCATTAAAAACATAATACTTAGAAACTCAAAAACGATTCATTAATATTTAAATCTAAGTAAAATTCAGACAGATAGTTCCTTTTTGTGCCAAGTTGTTGAAAGTAAGTTTAGTTTTCTAAACGTCTTGAATCAATTAAACAATGTTTTAAAGTAAAAGAATTTAAATAAATCTAATCTAATAAATCTAAGTAAAATATTTTTACATGTTCAAAATTTCAAGTTTTTTCTTTAAACTTTTTATTTAAAACAATCCGCACAAAAAAAAATTAACGCGAAAGTAAATAAAAGGCGGGAAACTTTGTAAACAGAACAACAAACTGCATAGATTAACATAAGTTTAATTTATGACCACCGTCTACTGAAACGAAGATAATACTCGGAGAAGTCTGAAAAGTAAATGTCTGCACACTTCCGAACCAAGCACTGCGATGTTGCTTTAACCGTGTCTCTGAAAGCCAGGACGTAGCCTCCAGTAATGGCTTTCCGAATAAATTTAACGGAGCTGGATTAATTAGCTGTTTAATCCCCGGGGCCGAAATTTAAATATTAAGACATCAAAAATTGCTTCTGCAGGAGACAGCGAGGTCGGGCTAAAAGTTGGATAAAATATTTCCCAGTTTACTGTTTATTTTAAATCTTTCGAATTATTCCAGAATAATTAGGTGCTGTCTCCTCCACGGCGATATTTTGTAGCAGTTTTAATTGGGAATAAATTATTTATATTTTAACAGATAGTTCCTTTTTGTGCAAAGTTGTTGAAAGTAAGTTTAGTTTTCTAAATGTCTCGAATCAATTAAACAATGTTTTGAAGTATTCAAAAATTTGTTTATTATTATGTTATATAAATATAATATCTTCACAAAAAAAAAAAAATTATTAAAAGTCTAGCAATCTTTCCTTTTGTACCACAGTCTTCAGGTTTGAATTCTGGTGGTAGAATGGATATTTGTGAGTGGTTCGGAATCAACTTTAAACTTTAAGTCCCGGTCTAATCTAAGCTCTAGCGTGCATAAAATGATCTTAGAGCGACAAACCAAACTGTCTTGGACCATTTTAATGTATTATTTAGCAAAAAACTACATCTGTTTTATTTAAAGCAATAGACAACACAATATCATTTTTCTCCGAAATGCTATCAACAAAATTAGTGAATTTTCCTTGGCCGAATGCTAAAGTACAAGTTCATTTCTCATTGAAATAAAAATAACAGACATAATGGGAGGTTAATGTTTGTTAATATTAACCTTTACCGACTAATGTTAAAATGAAACATAATGGTAAATTTGTAACCTCATATCTTTCAATCCTGACATTGATGCTAGCACAAAATGTGTTGATGCAAATGAGCTTTTTGGGCCAGATAGCCAAATGGCAATCACCCTGGTGCCCCACACTTCAGATTCGATTCTTGGAGGTGGTATAGATATTTGTTAGTGATTCGGAATCTACTTTAAACTATAGGTCCCGGTCTAAGTAATCCATAGCGTGCAAAAAAAAAAAATTCAATAAGACAATGATTCTTTTTCGAAAAAACTAATGAATTTCCATCGTAGAATACTTAAGTACATCTTTCATTGATAAAAAAATTAAATAAAAATGTTTTCTTTAAATTTTTTATTTAAAACAATCTTTACATAAAAAAAATTAAAAGCAAATGCAAATAAAAGGCGGAAACTTTGCAAACAGCACAACAAACTGCATAGATTAACATAAGTTTAATTTATGTCCACCGTCTACGCAACGAAGATAATACTCGGAAAGTCTGAAAAGTAAACGTCTGCACACTTCCGAACCAAGCCCTGTGATGTTGCTTTAACCGTGTCTCTGAAAGCCAGGACGTAGCCTCCAGTAATGGCTTTCCCAATAAATCTAACGGAGCTGGATTAATTAGCTGTTTAATCCCCGGGGCCGAAATTTAAATATTAAGAGATCAGAAATTGCTTCTGCAGGAGACAGCGAGGTCGGGCGAAAAGTTAGAATATTCTCTGCTTTGCTGGTTATTTTAAATCTTTCTAATTATTTCAGAATAATTAGGTACTGTCTCCTCCACGGCGATATTTTGTAGCAGTTTTAACTGGGAATAAATTATTTATATTTTAACTCATAGTTCCTTTTTGTGCCAAGTTGATGAAAGTACGTTTAGTTTTCTAAATGTCTTGAATCAATTAAACAATGTTTTAAAGTATTTAAAAATTTGTTTATTATTATGTTAAATAAGTATAAAATCTTTGAAAAAGTTCAATTGTTTAAACGAGACATATTAACATAATTTTATAGATGATAAAGCCATAAATTATAATATATTTTAGTGTAGTTTCAAGGCTTAAAATGTAAACACAGTTAAGATAGCATTAAAATAATAATAGGTGAAGTTTATTCTACAACAAAATATTCTTCTTCTTCAATGACGCAACAGCCCCATGGTGGGCTAAGGCTGTTTGCTTACTAGGAGATTCCGAAACAAGATATGTTTTCTTTTTACGGGACAAGATTTTCAGCCCTAACCCCAACAGTCATATTTACAGGAACAATAAAGTTTAAACTGTATTCCGAACCATTATAAACATCCATGGGCATATAAACCATTACAAAAAATATTACAATGTATTCTTCTTCATTAACGCAATTGCTTAATGGTGGCCATCTGCTTACTGATAGATTCCAAAACAGGAGATGTTTTTTTTACGGGATAAGATTGTCAGCTTGACGCCCAACAGTAATATTATACCGAGACCTACGATTCAAAGTGGATTCCGAATCATGGTAATGCCGGGCCTCGAACCCGAAACCTGTGGCACCGAGCTCCAGAGCGCTAGTCACTCGGATATCAAGCCCCCCAATAAAATATTACATAAGTTATTTTAGTCTATGTAGAAAAAATTTCCTTTTGTTCTACATTCTTGCATTTATATAGAAGATATTTAAGTCTAGTTCATAAGTTTTATACATAAAATATATAAATATAAAAAAATTAATACCTTATTTTAATTTGAAAACGGATTAAACAACTCATTTAAAATCTGAAATCAAAAGTCCTTGAATTGTTTTATATTCCAGAATACTTATGCATTCAAAAACTGTATTAATCTCTATCCTGTAAACATTAGTTAATCTGTTAAATTAAAAATTATATTCAAAAAGGTTACAAAAACAAGGTCTCTTCATTTCTGAAACCACGAATGCTGCTCTTTTACATCAGTTTGAAACCTTCAGCGGTTCTGGACCTACCGTTCGGGAAAAGAATTCAAGGACTCTCTTGGAAAAAGAATTAAAAAATAAAAAAGATGCCTCGTTTGTTTTTCCTCTTTTTATGTAATTAATGAAGGGATTTTTCCTGCTTTCCATTTCTTATCATTTTTCTCTATTAGGCTGACCTTGTGGCAGGTTGAGTCGATTCTTTATGTTTTCAGACTCATTTAAAAATACCTGCGGTTAAAAACGGTGATGGAATGAAATGAAAAGATTCGATTGTTGCGTTAATCAAGTAAAGAATTCTTGTTAAAAAATGTTAGGAGGAAGTTTCATAACGTATCACTGCAAAGATATGTGATTTTTTTAATAATGTAGTGAATATTTATAATTAAGAAATAAATTCTGACAAAAAGCAGTCAAATCTGGCATTTTCTTAGTTGACAAAATATCGTAATGATATGATAGTATATATATCAGAAACAAGTAAGAGAAATGATGAAAAAAGATATTTAAAGAAAAGTGAAGTATGAAAGTATCAAATCTGATCTTTATTCAAATATATTTTTCATTCATAATCATTTACTAACAAACTAAATCCCTGGCACTACAGCCCATGGGGGAGCGAAGCCGCCTACCGCTCTGGCGCTCGCCATAGATGTTTGTAGTGGTTCAGAATCCACTTTAAGCCGTAGGTCTCGGTCTCATATGACCGTAGAACGTCACAGAACCCAATCAGACTTCTCTCTCACCCACATTATTTCCAAATTGTAAAGGGGCAACTCAGCTCTAAGCACAGTGATGTAGTGTGGTGTAGTAGTAGTAGTAATAATAATATTTCTGGTACTTACGTATTAACGGTACCTTGGCGACAGACATGGCGGTTTTTAAGTGTCGCCAATCTAACAGCTACTAAGGTTACCAAACCAATAGAATAGATTGGTGCCACTTAAAAACCGCCAAATCTGTAGCTGCGGTTGGCGCGTGTGCTCTTTATTGGCGCAACTGTCGACAAGGTACCGTTAATACGTAAGTACCATATTTCTTATATGATAAGGATATATACAATATTTCTTATAAGTTATGGATGATATGCAATATTCCTTATATATTATGGATGATATGCAACATTTCTTACATGTTATGGATGATATGCAATATTTCTTATATGATACGGATGATACGCAATTTACATGATATGGATGATATACATTATATTTTCTCTCATCAATATATTTCCTTTCTTAATACAATAAATACAATATATTTCATATAATATATTTTCCATGTATATACAATATATACAAATGGATGGTCTGTTATATATATAGTAGGTATCACGAGAGAGCTGCAGCGTTTTCGCCAAATAGCATTTTTATAATTTCTTCTCTTTTTATTTTAATATATATTCTTTGTAAAATATCAAGCACTAGATTTAATCAGACACGTGATAAGAAATCTGAACACGAATGAGCCACAATTTAACGCTACAAGAAAACTATATTAATCCATTTCAATTTTATTATTGTTTCTACAATAGCACGTTTGCAAATCATTTCACACTAAAAATATATTTAAACGATAACAGCATTCAATTAATATTCGTTTTTTGGATAACACTTATCTAAAAAACGGATAGCATTTATCTAAAAATGTTTGAAGCTGCAGACATCGCAGAAGAATATGGCAAAAATATGGAAGCAGATGAACTTCATGGACAATTAGGCACAGGATCTTTGGCTTAACAAAAATGCCCACAAGTTCGACGGAACATGGCAACAGCAAGGACAAAGTAACGGCTTTCGAAGGGACTGATGCATGACGCCAACAACTAAGAAAATGGACTTTTTCAGAAAGAAGTCGCCATAAAAGAGCAGTTCTTATAACATCTTTTTTTTTATCTTAGATAAGTACAATAATAATTTTTCCCTTAAGAAATTGCTGTTATTTTTATCAACTCTTTAAATAAAATTGGATGGGTGTTATTTTGTAAATTTTATAACGTACTGATTCACCATGTAAACTTTCTAATATTGTTATTCAGTTACTCTTCCAATATAAATTTGTTTAATTTGATAATTTTATTTTGTTTAATCTGCTATCTAAATTCGATCTAGACTAAGCAAGATCAAAATAAATAAAATAAGACTTTGTTTCTTTTATGATACTCAGGTTGATTATTAATGGTACTGGTCTAAGATGGCGGCCTGATGGTCAATTGGCTAGGGCTCTGACCACTGGTGCCACAGGTTTCAGGTTTGAATTTTGGCGGTGACATGGATGTTTGTGAGTGGTTCTCAATCCACGTTAAACTGCAGGTTCTGGTCTAATTAGCCTAAAGTGTGCACAAAAATTACCGTAGAGCGGCAAACCAAACCTGATCTAAGGTATATCTAAATAATATCATTTGATTTTATTATTCGATATTTATAATAATCATAACTCTATTTAATAAAGTTGATACATTTAAATTTTTTTTTAATACATTTTAAACTTGTTTTTATAAAAGTGATATTATGAGTGCAGGTCTACCTGTTTTTGGAATACTTGTGTTCCAATGGATAGATAAAAAAAGTTTACTAAGAGTAGCTTTGTTTGTTCCTATTTCTAAGTACTAGTTGCATATTATTGTTAATACTGCAGTAATTTCTATTTTATATACTGCTTAAAATGTATAAATGAGATGCACAACTTTGCATTTAACTTAAATAATCTGAACTAGTAATAAAATCTACAAATAATGATTAATTTAAATATTAGCATTTCTTCAAAAAATTATTCGTCTTTGGTTCCAAAGTATTCAGTGTTCTGACACTTTTTTTTTTTTTTTTTTTTTTACGTTTCTTCTCAAAAATTCCATAACAATGAATTTCAATGATAATTTCCAAAATTCTCTTAATCAAGGCCAATAAAATCCTTCCATATTTTTCCACAAATATATAAAAGACTGGATAAACGTATTTGCAATTCTATAAAATTGGAAACATTTTTTTCATAATAGCAAAACGCAGAAAAAAATCAACTATTTTGCATTGTTCGCAAATAATATAAGGTTTGTAAAAACATTCTACTTAAATATCAATTTTACGTCTAAATGCAATCATTTATTTATGCTATCTCTCTCATCATCATGCCTATTTATATATTTTATTACTATTTTGATTATTTAGGATAAAAAACAAAGTTGTGCATCTCATTTATATATACATATAGGTCCGCATATATAAGAGAAATTACTGCAATATTAACAATAATATGCAACTAGTATTAAGAAATAGAAACAAAGCTAAAAGCTATTCTTAATAAATTTTTATTTATCTATCTATTGGAACGCAAGTATTCTAATAGGTGGTAGTCTTGCGCTAATAACTTTTACAAAATCAGAAACAAGTTTAAAGTGCATAAAACAAAAACAAAAAAAATTAAAATGTTTCAACTCTGTTAAATAGAAATATTATACTATTCTATTGACGATTGGTTAAAAGAACTATACAAAAAAACCAATGCTATTAAACAATTCAAAATAAAATGAATTAACATTACAAACAATTAAAACAATACAAAATTATGCTATCTATCTCATCGTCATGCGTATTTATATATTTTATTACTATTTGGATTATTTAAGTTAAAAAAAAAAATTGTGCATCTGATTTAAACATACACATAAGTCGGCATATAATGGAGAAATTACTACAGTATTGACATTAACATGCAACTAGCATCGAAAAACAAAAACAAATACAACGATTCTTAGTAAAATTTTATTTATCTATCCATTGGAACACAAGTACTGCAAAAAGTGGTAGACTTGTAATAAAATTTTTATAAAAACAAGTTTAAAATGTATAAAAGAAACAAATTAAAATGTTTCAACTCTGTTAAACAGAAATACTATACTATTCTATTGACGATTGGTTAAAAGAACTGCACACACACAAAAAAAAACAATGGTTTACAATATCCTTTTTTCTTGTGCTGCACTAATGCGGCGAGTTTTTCTTAGTGTTTCTCGTACACCTACATGTAAGACGTGGAAGGTGTCTAGACGGTAGTCTAGCTCAGTGTTTCCCTAACTATTTGACAATTTAATCCCTTTTTGGGCAAATATTTTCCTCCCACAACTTAGTTCCCTCAAGGCAGGGGATAATATTTCACCAGGAAACTTCGACAAGGCGGCTTGTTCGATGGAAGATCATTTTTAAGTAGAATCTGTTCGACGAATCTTCATAACAATTAGTTTGCAGCGTAGGCGATATGTTATAATTAAATAAATGTATGACATTAAACAAAATAATTCATGTTATCTTAAAAATAATAGTTTTTATAAGAATCAATGAAATTAAAAATAAAAAAAATTATAAATCCTAATTTTAATATAAAAGAAAAGTACTAAAAAAATTAGTTTGCAGCATAGGCAATACGTTATAATTAAATAAATGTATACCATTACATAAAATAATCCTAGCCATCTCAAAATAATAGTTTTATAGTAATTTAATGAAAATTTAAAAAAAAAAATAATTTATCAATCCTAATTTTAATATAAAAAAGTACACCCTGTTACCTTTATCATTTCATTTAGTTATATTAATAAATGTAATCTTAAATTTTTATATGAAAGTAACATTTGTAGCTTTTAGTTTTATAGACATCAGACATTTTAGAAATCATGGAGAAATGTAAATAAAACTGTAAGTAATGAAAGTTAAAAAATAAAATATACTAAATACTTTTTAGCTCTGGCACTCGGTGCCACAGGTTTCGGGTTCGAGTCTCTTCGGTGCTATGGATCATTGTAGTGGTTCGGAATCCACTTTAAACCGCCGCCTGGTGGCCAAGTGGCTCTGGCACTCTGTCCTTTGGTATCACAGATTTCTGGTTCGAATTCTTGCGGTGGTACGGTTAGTGGTTCGGAATCCACTTTAAACTGTAGGTCCCGGTCTTTTTAGTCCTCATGTGGATAAGATGACCATAGAGCGACAAACCAAACCATACTAAACCGTAGGTCATGTCTAATATGATGAATGTCTAATGTCTAGAACGATGGGTGTAAGGCTGGCAACCCTACACCGCCAAGAATCGAATCTGAAGCCTGTAGAGCGCTAGCCACTTCACCACTAGGCCACCTAAATACTAAGGACTTTCTTGCCCAAAGATTTAATATATTTCTAATTCATCACGGCCAATAAAAAATTTTGAAAAAATAAAAATATCCAATTCCAATTTTATTTAAACGAAATCCTATAAATTAAAATTACAAAATAAAATAGTGCGATATTAAAAAAAAGTTTGCATGTTGCAATAGTGTACATTTTACAGAAAGATAAGTTATCGTGTCAGAGAATTTAGATTTACGATAGCTGTAAAAGAGACTTTAACGTCAAATTACATAACTAAATTATATATTTGCATTTCATTTCGAATAGGAGCATAAGTTTTTACCTTTGCTTACAACTCCTGAGATCTCATTAATAATTAAGGTGGGTATACACTTAGAATCTCTAATTTCTTCTTATCTGTGATGATGATGATGATGCAATGATAACGCCAGCACTCATGTAGTCTAACGAGTAGTTTGACGATCGGCCAACGGCTTAATTATGGATGCATCGAGTGAATGCATACCAGAACGAAACCACAATAGCTCGATTAGAAAGAGAATCGTACATAGTGGGGGATGAATCAATTTCCTCTTTACAACACATGTTATTTGTTGATAATCCCATATGATAAAAACTGCAAAGATGCCGAAAGGAATATTTTATACAAATATACTCAATTAATAATTTTAACTCAATATTTCCACATTCGAGAGAAAAAGGTCTAATATAATTCTTTAAAAGCCAAATATGAAATTTCTGACATTAAAATATCCGTGGTCAGTGCTAGGTATCATCAGGCCATTAGATATAGCCAGGCACGAAATATTTAATAGTTAAAAAAATGACATTTTGTTCAATTAAATAAAGTATTAAGAATTTTTTCACGATTTATGTACTGCTTTATCATCATCAGTGGCGCAACAGCCCCATGATGAGTCAAGGCCGTCTGCTCGCTGGCAGATTTCGAGACCGGAAATGCTTTTTCTTCTTTTTTTTTAAGGGGTAGCGTTGGCTCAACTCTCTACAGTCAGATGAGACAGGAACTTATGGTTTAAAGTGGATTCTGAACCACTACAAATATCCATGGCACCGCGGGGACTTGGACCCAAACCAAACGGCAGAGCGCTAGTCACAGGACATCAGGCCGCTAATTTCTTCTTACCAGATGAAAATAATAAATTCTCCTCATATGTGGAAAAAAGGAAGCCTGATATAATCCTAATAATAAATTTTCCTCATTCGAGAAAAAAATAAAGTCAAATATAAAAAACAAAGATGGATTTTGTGATATTTAAATATCAGTGAGCACAGCTTGATAATGCGTTAGGCATATCAGATGACACCAGACATAAAATATTTAACAATTAAAAAATAATATTTTGGTCCAATTAAATAAACCGATTATTAATTATTAATTCATCTGGTAAGCACTAAAAAAGCATGAAAAAGTTCTTATTAAAGAACTTTTTAACGATTTTTTATTGCTTACCAGGTGAAAATAATAAATTCAGTTAATAAATAACATGGGACACATACACATTCATTTGTATATATATATATAAAAAGGCATCGATCCAACATAAATATTTACATAAAGAAAAAAAGATGCAAAACAAAATCTTTTCATAGCGTGGAATATTCAGTATAGGATAACATGAAAAGTCTCTTCACAAAAAATATCTCGAGTTTACGACAAGTTCCCCTTAAAAAGACCGTTGGAAAGTAATGTCTCCCAGTAGGGACATACCGAAATGCTTTTTTCCAGTAAAACTGCCCAGATTTCAGTGAGTTTCATGAGCCGAGTGCTGAAGTTATTGACGCATGGGCTTAGGCAACGGAATAAAATACTAGGTACCATTTTAAATGCAATGCAATTTTTAACAAGTTGAATCATTATTTAAAATTATCAACATGAATTATTCTTTGTTGTCAAGAACAAAGTTACAACAAAAAAAGAATACAAGCTAAAATCGAACGACAACATTTTCGTGCAAGTTAAAGTGAAAAAATAATCTATTAAGTTTTAAACTCTGGATAATACATTGTTTCTCTTTATCTTCAAAGTTGAATTATTTACATTAGATAATTGCTAAAATTAATTTAAAGAAAGAAAATCATCTGCTTCAAGCTCGCTTGCTTTACATTTTAAATACTAAATGGAGTGATATTTTTCATAAGAAATATCAAACATTGCTTCTACATTTCAATAGTACAATTATATTTTATGACAAATCATTTATGAACTCCCAACATTACATCTATACAATACTGTTACTATACTTGCAGCATTACATCTACTATATTTGCAACATTGCATCTACTATACAATACAACTACCGTACTTGAAACATTACATCTACTATGCAATATTACTACTGTACTTACATCATTACATCTACTATACAATAGTACTACTTTACATCTATACAATACTACTACCATACTTGCAACTTTACATCTACAATACAATACTACTACTACTACCATACTTGCAACATTGCATCTACTATGCAATACAACTACCGTACTTGCAGCATTACATCTACTATATTTGCAACATTGCATCTACTATACAATACAACTACCGTACTTGAAACATTACATCTACTATGCAATATTACTACTGTACTTACATCATTACATCTACTATACAATAGTACTACTTTACATCTATACAATACTACTACCATACTTGCAACTTTACATCTACAATACAATACTACTACTACCATACTTGCAACATTGCATCTACTTTGCAATACAACTACCGTACTTGCAGCATTACATCTACTATATTTGCAACATTGCATCTACTATACAATACAACTACCGTACTTGAAACATTACATCTACTATGCAATATTACTACTATACTTACATCATTACATCTACTATCCAATAGTACTACTTTACATCTATACAATACTACTACCATACTTGCAACTTTACATCTACAATACAATACTACTACTACTACCATACTTGCAACATTGCATCTACTATGCAATACAACTACCATACTTGCAGCATTACATCTACTATATTTGCAACATTGCATCTACTATACAATACAACTACCGTACTTGAAACATTACATCTACTATGCAATATTACTACTATACTTACATCATTACATCTACTATACAATAGTACTACTTTACATCTATACAATACTACTACCATACTTGCAACTTTACATCTACAATACAATACTACTACTACCATACTTGCAACATTGCATCTACTATGCAATACTACCATTGCATTTGCAACATTACATCTTCTATACAATTCTACTACTATACTTGTAATATATAGTATAGTAGATGTAATGTCGCATCTATTTAAACAAGCTGAACATCTTCACAAATCTAAATACCTGCTTAAAAATCATTAAATATATTTAAAACGAAAAAACCCGTACAAGCAAAACAGACCGTCCAGGGTGATGAACCATATATATCTACTATTAGTATATCTAGTATCTATATCCAGTATTCTACCCAAGTAATAATACGTCTTCCATACATCAAAAACATCCAAAATTGTTTCTACAGAACTAAAACACTTCACAAATCCAAATACCTTTTTAAAGGAACACCCAATGTATCCACTGCAAAAGGTCGTAACATAGACCGAAGACCAGCCATGGCAATGAACCAGACCACCAGCCAGGTTCTAGTAAGCACTCAGCCCAAATGAGCGGCCATGGCCGCGGGAGCTGCACGTGTTGGGCCGGTTATCACACAATCCCATGTTTATGCAAATGGTTCATCAATGGACGTGGAGGGCTCTTCCGTGGACTGTCGGGCATGATTAATAACGTGATTAATGCCGCGTGTATCGGGTCGCAGAGCCGTTCCGGGTAATCATTACCATTTTCGCATAAGATACTTCTGGTTCACTGTGGTATATCGAGAGTTCATCACACTGGTGTTTAAAAATTACTGGATGGAAAAAAATATATGTTCAATAATTGGTCATTTCCTGTATATTTCTTATATGGATTGTTTTATCAATTTCTTATAATTTTCCGGAGTAAAACCAGTCTAATTTTTTGAACAAGTTCGTTTAGTTTTTTAATAAAACATTTCATTATTTTGTATATTTGAGAATCTGTTTGTATGAGTTTAACTAATAAGCATTGTCAGATATATTTGGTCATCATCATATAGTTAATGCTCATATATCGTATCATTCGCATTGAGACAAGGATTCCACTAAAAATAATTTAATCATATTGACAAAAAATGGTAAATAACGAATTATATTTGTACATCAATAACTGGTAGGCAAATTTACATAATAATCGATTAAAAAAATATATTCTCTTCCATTTTTTTAGGTTTGGATAAATTTCATGACCCTTATTTCCAAATTTCTACGAGAATTTGGTCAACTGCGTTCATATTCATTCTAAGAGTCATCCTAACTAGTCAACATCAGGTCATTAATGCTCATATATCATATCATTCGTATTGAGGCAAGGATTCCGCTAAAAATAATCTAATCACACCCACATAAAATAGTAAATAACGAATTCTGTTGCGTGTACATCAATAATCGATAAACAAATTTACATATTAATCAATCAAAAAATATATTCTCACCATTTTTTTTTTATATTTGGATAAATTCAATGATTCCTATTTCCAGACTTCTGTGAGAATGTCGTCAATTGGGCTCAGATTTCATTTTCTAGCAGTTTTTCTAAATCGAAATACAAAAAAATTTCAGTTATAATAGATTTTACAGTAAACGAAAGATAAAATATGTCTTTAAATGTCTTATTAATGTCTTTTTAATTAATATATTTGGGGCCTAATGGCAGAATGACTAGCGCTCTGGCTTCTGTGCCACAGGGTTCGGGTTCGAGGCTCAACGGTATCATGGATGTTTATAGAGGATCGGAAGCCATAGTTCCCAGTCTAATATGACTACTACTACACCACACCACACCACATCACATTATTGTGCTTAGAGCTGAGTTGACCCTTTACAGTTTGGGAATGATGTGGGTGAGAAATCTAATTGCGCTCAGTCAGTTCTACGGTCATATGAGACCGGAACCTACGGCTTAAAGTGGATTCCGAACCACTATAAACATCCATGGCACAGCCAGGATTCGAACCTGAAGCCTGTGGTACTAAGCGCCAAAGCGCTATACACTCGGCCATCATTTCAATTTTGTTAAAAAAAATATTAAAAGTAACTGAAGACTATTCTAAATAAATAAATAAATAATTAAAGTAACATAACCAGAAACATAGTTTAAATACTATTTGTAATATACTTTATATTTAAAGGAATATACTCTTAGCATAAGACTATTTGATTTTATTCTTTTGCACGTAATATTTCACGACTTGCTTATGACAGACAGTCATGCTATCTTTAAAAGAATCGCCAATTTATCCCCAAATTAGTTCATAAAATTTAAAACCCCTCGCCTGCGTTTTCTTGAACACGAAGTCATTAATCCAGGCATCCTGTGAGGACTTTCTCTGCCGTCAAACTGACTCAATTCCCGGGCGAGAACGTGCGAAGACGTCTGAAATCTAATGATATGTAAATATTTAAAGAATGATAACAGGCGACGTATTTGGAGAGCAAATAGAATTCAGTCAAATTTCGTTGCGAGATAATTTGGGCGTCATTTTTAAATGTATTTCACAGGATACTGAGACCGTGTTAGATATTAATGCAGTAGAAACGAAAGCGACGTTCCGGTGTTAAGTCTCCATGAATAAGAGATGAGAGGCGGATTTCTTAAGACAACATTTTGGAAATATTGGTTTTGTTTAGTTTAATTTAAATGATAAAAAAATTATTAGGATCATCGATATATAAAAAGCACTGGGAATTTTTTTGTACAGGAATTTCAAAAGAATTTTTTTTTAAATGTGAATTTATGTTTTAAATAATCAAAAGCTTAAAAATATTTTATCAAAAATTATTTTAAAATCAAATTTTAAGATGCTTGCAATGTCCATTCCAATATTTATGCATTCACTAACAAAATTATAAAATGTGTCACTATGAAGAATATGCACAATCATGGCTTAGATCAAAGGTGGCAGCCAACTATTTTGACCATCCTATTCCTTCTTTCACAGGTTTTTTTTTTATAATTCTTCTCCAGTTTCTTCTTCATTGACACAACAGCCCATGCTGGGCCAAGACTGTCTGCCTACTGGCAGATTTCGGGACATGAGATGTTGTATTTTTACGAGGTAGGGTTGTCAGCCATATTCCCTACAGTCATATTAAACCGGGACCTACAGCTTAAAGTGGATTCCGAACCACTACAAACATCTATGGTACCGCCAGAATTCGAACTTGAAGCAGCAACGGACAGAGCGCTAGCCAACTGGCAATCAAGCCGCTAAAACATTGTACGATTAATTTTACTATTAAGCAATTTGAAATAAATTGCTTTTTTTTAAATTTTGACAGAATTTGTGCCTGAAGCCTGTGGTACCAGAGAACTAGCCAATTGGCCATCAGATCACTAAAACATTGCATGATTTAACCTTCCTAACATCCCATATTTTTAATTTTGTAAAAAACAAATCTATTAAAAGTAATAGAAGACTATTCTTAATATAAAGTACTATAACCACAAACATTGCTTAAATAGTGTTCGTAATATATTTTATACTTAACGAGATATACTCTTTTCATAAGACTATTTGATTGTATTGTTTAGCAAAAATTATCTTACGACTTGCTTATGACAAACAGTCATGCTATTTTTAAAAGTATCGCCAATTTATCCCCAAATTACTTCATAAAATTTAAAATCCCTCGCCTGCGTTTTCTTAAACACAAAGTCATTAATCCAAAGGCGAATCGAACATCGTGTGCTGACTTTCGCTGCCGTCCAACTGACTCAATTCCCGGGCGAAAACGTGCGAAGACGTCTGAAATCTAATGATATGTAAATATTTAAAGAATGATAACAGGCGACGTATTTGGAGAGCAAATAGAATTGAGTCAAATTTCGTTGCGAGATAATTTGGGCGTCATTTTTAAGTGTATTTCACAGGATACTGAGACCGTGTTAGATATTAATGCAGTAGAAACGAAAGCGACATTTTTGTGTTAAGTCTCCATGAATAAGAGATGAGAGGCGGATTTCTCTAAGACAAAGTTTTGGAAATATTGCTTTTGTAGTTTGATTTAAATGGAAAACAGAATTACAATAATCGATATTTAAAATGCATTGAGAATTTTTTGCTCAGGAAATTTTTGTAAAAAAAATGTTGATTATTTAAAACATAAATTTATAGTTTAAGAATAATTTATCAAAAATTATTTGAAAATCAAATTTTACGGTACTTGCAATGTTTATTCCAAGATTTATGCATTCACTAACAGGATTAGAAAATGTGTCAGCATGAAAAATATTTACAATAATGGCTTAGATCAAAGGTGGCCGCCAAACTTTTTGACCATCCAATACTTTCTTTCACGGGGTTTTTAGAATCCTAATCCATTTTCTTCTTCATTGGTGCAACAGCCCCATGGTGGGCCAAGGTTGTCTACCTACTGGCAGATTTCGAGACAGGAGATGGTTTCTTTTTATGAGGTAGTGTTGTCAGCCCTTTTGCCTATAGTCATATTAAAAAGGGACCTAAAGTTTAAAATGGATTCCAAACCATTATAAACATCCATGGCACCGCCAGAATTCGAACCTGAAGACTGTGGTACCAGAGAACTAGCCAATTAGCCATCAGATCACTAAAACATTGCAAGATTTAACCTTCCTCACCATCCTATTTTTTAATTTTGAAAAAACTTATCTATTAAAAGTGACTGAAGACTTTTCTTAACAAAATGTACTATAGCCACAAACATTGCTTAAATAGTGTTTGTAATATATTTTATAGAGATATACTCTTCGCATAAGATTATTTGATTTTATTCTTTTGCAAGTAATATTTTCCCACTTGCTTATGACAAACAGTCATCCTATTTTTAAAAGAATCGCCAATTTATCCCCAAATTACTTCATAAAATTTAAAATCCCTCGCCTGTATTTTCTTAAACACGAAGTCATTAATCCGGGAACGTCCTGTGTAGGACTTTCTCTGCCATCCAACTGACTCAATTCCCGGGCGAGAACGTGCGAAGACGTCTGAAATCTAATGATATGTAAATATTTAAAGAATGATAACAGGCGACGTATTTGGAGAGCAAATAGAATTGAGTCGAATTTCGTTGGCAGATCATTTGGGCGTCATTTTTAAATGTATTTCACAGGATACTGAGACAGTGTTAGATATTAATGCGACGTTTCGGTGTTAAGTCTCCATGAATAAGAGATGAGAGGCGGCTTTCTTAAGACAACGTTTTGGAAATATTGGTTTTGGGAGTTTAATTTAAATGATTAAAAAAAAAGGATTAGAATCATCTATAATTAAAATGCATTGGAGATTTTTTTGCTCAGGAAATTTAAAAGAAGTATTTGTTTTAAATAAAATATTGATTATTTAAAACATAAATTTATAGTTCAAGAATAATTTATGAAAAATTATTTGAAAATCAAATTTTAAGATACTAGCAGTGTTTATTCATGATTTCCGCATTCAATAACAGACATCGACGGGTCCTGATGGCCGAGTGACTAGCGCGCTGGCGCTCTGTACCTCAGATTTCTGATTCGAGTCCCGACGGTGCCATGGATGTTTGTAGTGGTTTCGAATCCACTCTAAATCGTAGAGCATTGGATCGTAGAGAGTTGCAGGGGTAATGTTACACCGCGTCCGTTTCTTATCTTCAAGCTACATGCACCCCCTGGGTAGTATTAAGTGAGTAACGTCGGTGCAGCCCGTGCTTATGGCATAAAAAATGATAGCTGTCTAAGTATTTGCCAGCTGCATCAGAAAAAAAATAACAGACATCGAAAATGTGACAATATAAATATGTACAATCATAGCTTAGGTCAAAGGTGGGCGCCAAACCTTTTGGTGGGCCATGGCAATCTGCCTACTGGCAAATTTCAAGACAAGAGACGGTTTCTTTTTATGGGGTGGAGTTGTAAGGCGTATTCTACAGTAATAATAAACGAGGGCCTACGGTTTAAAGTAGATTCCGAACCATTACAAACATCCATGGCACCGCCGGGACTCTAATCCAAAACCTGTGGCACCGAGCGCTATAGTAGCGAGATTCATAGTAGCGCTAGTCACTCGGCCACCTTTGATTACAAATTTAAATATTTTTGCATTTTAAATAAGTATTATGATAATTTTTTTAAAGTTTTTCTATCAAATTTTTATCATTTATAAACTAATTATATTTCCTCAACTACAAGGGAAACTTTCAAATTAACTTCAACAAAAATTTACAAACCTAAAAATTGCTCGGAAAAATGAAATTGAATAACAAGAAATAAAAAAAAAAACATTAAGTGTAAATAAAAAAATGAAGAGATTAGAAGTTACAAAAATACCACGAGTATTCTAAATTCTTGATGTAATCAATAAAAATCTGACCATAAAAAATTTAATAAGCAAATATAAATAACAAAATTTCTTTAAAAGATCATCAAAATTGTTAGTCCGTATTAAAAAAAATCAGAAATCACAACACCAAATCTTATTAATTTCATTTATAATTTTAAAAAACGACAAACACAATTTTTAAATAATGGGAAATTTAAATCACTTCTTGCAATTCAGAAATTTGTTAAATATGTTATTATAATAATAATTAAAACTAAGTATATAAGATTTTATAAATAGTAGTCCACTGAAAATTTATTTTTTCCTAATTTTGAAATAATCTTTAGAAAATCCGATTATAAGTTATACTTTTATCCTTTAAATACATTGCATTACTTTCTTTTTATCACATATAGCAAAGAAATTGATACCAATAAATTTGTTTTGTACGGTAATTGATTTTATT
This sequence comes from Caerostris darwini, assembly GCA_021605075.1. Lineage (NCBI taxonomy): Eukaryota > Metazoa > Arthropoda > Arachnida > Araneae > Araneidae > Caerostris > Caerostris darwini. The sequence continues at coordinate 498,324 of BPLQ01004890.1, read as the reverse complement.
ATACTAATCCGCATTATCAACAATCTTCTTCAAAGTATTTAAATAGATTTCTAGTTTTATTATGAATATACAGGATTTTTTTATTATATTTTGTTACTGAGCCATTAGAACAATAAATTTAAAATTAATTATTTTTACAAAAGATAAAATATATTAAAAAGGAAAAAAAAATATATAATTCATATAGTGAAATCTTCCTCCCAAAATTAAAATAAAACTTAATACAATTTAATATTAAAAAAACATTTATTTAAAAAGGTAATGCTTTAGACAGTTTTCAAAAATATATAAATATAGTGTTAAATAGTGTATATATAAATATAGTGTTAGTTTTTGAGATACCATAAAAGTAAAGATACCATGTGGGTACATATACCATGTGGATACCATGTGGGTAAGATACCATAAAAGTTAAAGATAAAACATACAGAAAAAAAATGCGTATAGAAGTGCATACTACTAGCGTCGAAAAGAGCGCAAATTTTTTTTTTTTTCGTTTTTAAAATACTTATTTAACAGCCTGATTCACATTCATAGAAATTGATCAATCCAATCATTTAAGGATGCGAATGAATTTAATATATTTTCCTTCAATATACTCATTTACGTATTATATCCATTCACATATATTGATATACACTGGTGGAAAATGAAATCCGAACATTAAGAGATTGCTTTGGTTTGTCGCTCTACTGTCATCTTGCGCACACGAGGGCTAAACAGACCGAGACCTACAGTTTAAAGTGGATTCCGAACCACTCACAAATATCCATGTCATGCATTCGAACTTGAAAGGCCAAAGATAGGGAAGATACTAAAGGCCAGAGTGCTAGTCAATTGGCCACCAGGCCACCCGAACATAAAGAAAGAATTTGTTAATTGGTATGAAATTTAGGGAAATAAATGTCTACGTAACATATTTATTTGATTAAAGTTTCAGTGCCATAGGCGCGCCATAATAGCCATTTCTAATGTAAAACAGTGGTACATTAATAACCATTATAGTTTCCGCGATTTTGAGTACAAGCATGAATTATGTAGTGCAGGTGTCGTATGCCATTTTGTGAGATGGAGTTCCATGCCTGGTCAGTCAAATTAGCAATGGTCCGTGATGGTCACGGTTAACACTTTATTTGCCATACTTCTCGATGGGAGAAAGATCTGGACAAGACAATATGACGATCCTCCATAGAGCACGTTAGATTACAGTAGCAGTCTACGGCATGTGTACATAGACTTGGTATATGTGGGGTTTGGTTTGTCACTCTACGGTCATTTTTTGCATATATTTGGTTCGAATCCTGGATTTGGCATAGATGTTTATTAGTGGTTCGGAATCCACGATAAACTGTAGGGTCCCGTCTAATTAGCCTAAAGTGTGCACGAAATGTCCGTAGAGCGACAAACCAAACCAAACCTAGAATCGTGTGCATATGGGTGTAGTATCTTCAGCTGTTAAACCAAGTTTATAAGCTTAATATTACCCATAATATAACTCTTAATCCAATTCACGCTAACATGAGATCTTAATCCAATTCACACTAACCTCAGTTCTTAATCCAATTCACGCTAACCTCAGTTCTTAATGCAATTCATGCTAACCTCAGTTCTTAATCCAGTTCACGATAATATCAGCTCTGAATCCAATTCACGCAAGATATCAGCAATTTAAACCAAATCCATTTTTTCCGCACAAAATCATAGACTAACATAAAAAAGAAATACGTATTAGCATATAACAAGCGCGAAACTTTATGACCCACAAAAGGTATCACCATTTCCTCCATCTCCTATTTCCCGCTGTTCAATCATTAGCAGCCTCCTCCTGACGTCACGCTGACCTTGGGCAGGGAAGGCCTTGAATCACGTGATTCGATTACACGTTTTGCCGATGCCTTCCCCGTCCCCCCACCCCCCCCCCTCCCCAGTTATTTTTTTTTTAATATGCCATTTTATTTATTCATTATTTTTTTTATCTGCCTCTGTCTTCTGAGCATCGGAGTGGTAGTGGTAAAAACGTTTTGTTATTTTTTTTCTTCACATTTTTTTTTCTTATCACGCACAGGTAGAAAAAGCAAAGCAGCACAGGTACGTTTGTTCTTCCAAGAGTAACAGAAGGAACAGAAGCAGTTCTGTTTGTCAGAAGGATTAGATCAGATTGCTGCTGCTGCTTCGTTACAGCTACGGTTACACGTTCTGCTTGGTGAGAGGGCAAGCGTTGACAGGTGGAGGTTGGAAAAGACCGGGTGAAGTCGCATCATGCGGACTTACTTTCTTTATGGTGAAATTTCGACAGCTCCGTTTCGCGTTATGTGATACGTATCATATGAAAGTGATACGTTTCTTACAAATGTGTGTTAAATACGAAATATCCCATTTTTAAATCATAAAATGTTGACGTTTTTTTTCCCCCGCGAATATTTTCTGGATAAGATTTTTAAAGCTATCAGCTAAAGAGATTAATTATACTAAGAATAGCAAAAATATAATAAAAATCATAAAAAAGTTAATATAAAAATCATAAAAAAAATTAACATAAAAAGAAAGAATATTTTAAGACAAATAATATCATTAAATAATAATAATAGCAATAATAAATTTTACACAATTTTGCAAAATATTGTGTAAAAAAATCACTTCACATTAATATGTAAATATTAAAAACTAAAGATAACATAATAAAATTAAAAGAAAAGTGCGGCAAAAAAAAAATATATATATATATATATGTGTGTGTGTGTGTGTAAGTTTACAAACTTTGAAATTCAAAAGTTTTGGGAGATATAGTTCACGTAATAATTCTGGAATTAATAAGAATGAAACAATTTATTTTTAACACAAAGTTAGCCTAAAAAACTTTAGTTCAATTTCAAACATCCATTATCTAAATTTTTCACCAGATGTATACATAAATATTGTAGTACAAATTTAACTGAAAACAATGTTAATTATACCCAACACTATTAAATTTAAACATATACGAACGACCTCTTATGTAAAAATGTATATATTATTTTCCAATAATGTATGCTAGTAACCTTTGGGAAGAAAAACATTCATGAACATATTCATTGTTCATTTTCTGACCCTAAAATTTCTATAATTTATTTTATTCAACTAAATAAAGATCCTTTATAATTCATTTTTAAACTCTTCTATTCATTTAAAATGAAACAAATAAAAATAAAAAAAAGCCACAAAGTCAGTTAATCCTGCACAGGCCAGGCCTTCAATTTAAAATGCTAAAACCGACTTATCTATTATTAGTTTAAGCGAATAGACTGACACTCCCAGATAGACACTGATTGTTTACCCAATTTACCTTCATAACGAGCCATGCCAGAGGTAGGGCTGAATACTAATTGCAAAGAAAACAATCCAAAATTCGTTAGAGAATACTTAAAAGGAATAGGCGGAGGAAGGGGGGTGGTCTAGTGTAAAAAAAGAAAATCTACCCACCCCCCAAAACCTTTTATCCCCACTCCGGGATTTGAGCCCCAAACTCAATTTGTATTGCGTCAACAGCGCAGGCTTCAAAACGCTCCAACGGCACAACGAGTGAAAACGTGACCAGATTTCGCAGACGATTTTAATAATGGTTGGCCAGTGCGCATGCGCGTGTAATCGCCTTCAATGCCATGTGCTGTAACGAGCCAGTGACTCAATGATGGCCATTAATGTGACGTGCCGACTAAGTGGTTTAAGTGTTCATTAGCATGCACACCAGTGCAGCTAGGAGTAAATTTTTGACTGGACGCAAGAGGCACTGAAAAATTGCCATTCATACCGCTCGTCTTTAATTTATTTATCTTATTATTTCATTACTGCAGAACCCTGAAAAGGAACAGGGAAGTATTCTCATCTGGTGCTTTCAATGTATATTTTAGTGAAAATTTCGAAATATATATATACACTGAAGTGACAAAAGTCATGGGATAGCAATATGAAAATTTTCAGATGGCAGTAGCATCGCGTAGAACAGGTATAAATGCGCAGTGCTTTCATTTCTGTTCAAGTTATTCATGTGAAGAGGTTTTGACGTGATGATGATCGCATGACGGGAATTAACAGACTTTGAACGCGGAATGTTAGTTGGAGCTAGACGCATGGGTCATGCCATTTCGGAAATCGTTAGGGAATTCAACATTCCCAGATCCACTGTGTCAAGAGTGTGCCGAGAGTATGAAATTTCAGGCATAACATCCCACCATGGACAGCGCAGTGGTCGACCGCCTGCACTTAACGACCGAGACCGGCGACGTCTGCAAAGAGTCGTAAATTCTAACAGACAAGCAACACTGCGTCAAATAACCGCAGAAATCAATGTGGGACGTACAAGGGACTTGTCTGTTAGAACTGTGCGGAGAAATTTGGCTTTCTTGGGCTATTCCAGCAGAAGACCGACTCGAGTGCCTTTACTGACAGAACGACATCGCTTGCAGCGACTCTCGTGGGCACGTGAGCATATCGGTTGGTCCCTAGATGAATGGAAAACCGTGGCCTGGTCCGATGAGTCACGATTTCAGTTGGTAAGAGCTGATGGTAGGGTTCGAGTGTGGCGCAGACCCCACGAAGCCATGGACCCAAACTGTCAGCAAGGCACTGTTCAAGCTGGTGGTGGCTCCGTAATGGTGTGGGCTGTTTTTTCATGGCATGGACTTGGTCCTCTGGTGCGACTGGACCGAACATTGACTGGAAATGCTTATGTTCAGCTACATGGAGATCACTTGCAGCCATTCATGGACTTCATGTACCCAAACAACGATGGGATTTTTATGGATGACAATGCGCCATGTCACCGGGCCACAACTGTTCGCGATTGGTTTGAAGAACATTCTGGACAATTCCAACGAATGATCTGCCCACCTAGATCGCCCGACATGAATCCCATCGAGCATTTATGGGACATCATCGAGAGGTCTGTTCGTGCCCAAAATCCTGCACCATCAACGCTTTCACAATTATGGACGTCTATCGAGACAGCATGGCTCAATATTCCTGCAGAAGACTTCCAACGACTTGTTGAGTCCATGCCACGTCGAGTTGCTGCACTTCGCCGGGCGAAAGGAAGGCCGACACGATATTAAGAGGTATCCCATGACTTTTGTCACTTCAGTGTATATATATATATATATGGAACCTGAATGGCCGAGAGGCTTGCCCTTTGGCGTTCGGTACCACAGATTTCGGGATCGTTTATCCCATGTATATTTGTAATGGTCCGGAGTCCACCTTGAATCGTAGGTCCCGGTCTCATATGACCGTAGAACGTCACAGAGCCCAATCAAAGTTATTCTGACCCACATCATTCCCAAACTGTAAAGAGGCAACTCAGCTCTAGGCACATTTATGTGGAGTGGTGTTGTAGTAGTAGTGGTTCGGAATCCATTTTAAACCGTAGGTCCCGGTCTAAAATGATCATAGAGCGTTGCGGGGGCATTGTTACTCCGCGTCCATAGCTTATCTTCAAGCTACACGCACCTCCTAGGTAGTGCTGAGTAACGTCGGTGCAGCGCTTGCCTTAAAGCATCTAAGACAATTGTCTAATTGTTTGCCAGCTGCATTAGAACAAATATATATATATACATATATAATATTATATTATATTATATATATCTGTGTGTGTGTATATAATATTTTCATAACTTACTGAAATGTTAATATATATCTCCGCTCGGTATCACAGGTTTCGAATTCGAGTCCCGACGATGCCATGGATGTTTGCACTGGTTCGGAATCCACTTTAAACCGTAGGGTAACAAGGCTGACAACATTATCCCGTAAAACGAAAACGTCTTCTATCTAGAAGTCTGTCAACAGGCAGACGTCCTTGGCCTACCACGGGGCTGTTGCGCAACTGATGATAATAATGATATGTATAATAAGCTGTTAGCTATAAAATATATGATATAATAATTAGCACAAAGCTTTTTTTTCTTACCCTACTCTCATTATATAATAGTAAAATAAAGGAGGATTACAAAACCCCACAAATATTGAAGAAGTAGATGGACATATCTTCAAGCTACACGTGCTCCCTGGGAAGTGCTAAATGAGTAACAGCGGTGCAGACCTTGCTTATGGCATAAAGATTAATAATTCCCTGTATTGCCAGCTGCATTAGAACAACAACATATATATAAACATTTCAGTAAGTTTCTGGCAAATTTCAGTTACATAAAAACATTAAAATAAATTTAATATTGTATATATAGCTTATACTGAATAAATAGTTGACAAAATAAATAAATTGTTAACTAAATAATAATGTGATATCAAAACATATTCATTATTGAAGTCAGTTTTCACTTATTATTCTAATTAAATGAGTATAAAATGCGCAATAAACATGTACATGCAATCAATATTTATATTTAACGTACTTTTTTAAAAATGTAACGGAAATGCGTTACTTTAACACGAAAAGCAAATAATTCTAATGATCATAGACGTTAGAAAATCCAAAATGTACTTTTTTAAATGTTTTCCCAACGCAAATCAAAATCGTCGTTATTAAACAAATTGATCCAGCTGAATTTATTCTTGCGAATCGTGTATTTTATTTCATTTTTGTCACGAATATTTCAGTTATTATTTTCTATACATTTTTAACAACCGAAAAAATACGAATCAAATTTAGTTCATCACTTTTATCAATTTAATCAGAATATTCATTTTTCTTTAATATACATACATATATATATTATATATATATATATATATAATTAAACTCTTAATGATAATTTTATTCTAATCTAACTTTATTAAATTGCAATTTCCAATATGTTTGTATTTAATATAAATTTCCATATTCTAAGTAAATTTATATATACATTTATTAAAATATTTTCAATTGAATAACTTTATTATAGGCAAATAGAATTTTATTATATTAGGAGACTCGGTTATCTATTTGCTTTGCTATTTTACATTTGATAATAAAATGTTAACAGTGAATAATGTGCTATTCCATAAATTCCACGGACAAGTTTAAAGATGCATTAAAATACCTTTTTATTGTTTATAATTCGGTGATTGGAAATAACTGCATTTCTATGTCAAGCAGCTAATTAATAATTCAGTTAAATTACGATCCGTGTGCATATTTTGCATTAATTTAAACAATTGAAATAATTATTTCCCTTTTAAACACGTTCATTACAACCGTTCTATACCATTTAAACCGTTCCGTTCATTACAACCAATCACTTTTAAACACATTCACTACAACCATTCTATATCATTTAAACCGTTCCATTCATTACAACCGTTCACTTTTAAACACATTTACTACAAATGTTCTATACCATTTAAGCCGTTCCGTTCATTACAACCGTTCGCTTTTAAACACATTCACTACAACCGTTCTATACCATTTAAACAGTTCCGTTCATTAAAACCGTTCACTTTTAAACACATTCACTACAACCGTTCTATACCATTTAAACAGTTCCGTTCATTAAAACCGTTCACTTTTAAACACATTCACTACAACCGTTCTATACCATTTAAACAGTTCCGTTCATTAAAACCGTTCACTTTTAAACACATTCACTACAACCGTTCAATACCATTTAAACCTTTCCGTTCACTACAACCGTTCACTTTTAAACACATCACTTCAACAGTTCTATGCCTTTAAAAATCGTTCACTTTTAAGCACATTCACTACAACTGTTCTATACCATTTAAACCATTCCGTTCATTACATTCGTTCACTTTTAAGGCACACATTGAAAGATCTCTCAATTTGTATTACTTAAAAGCAAGCGATTAACTTCAATTCATTAAGTGTTATTGCGATTATGTGCAATTGATGTTATTTTCCAATGCCGAACAATTTGAATCAATGTTATTCACTACTTGACCTTCAAATATGTAGCAGAATCAGCATTACCCAGAATGAACTGCAGAGGCCTTGCTACACTACACCCATATTTTACTACCATAATTTTGAACGAGCTGCTTCAAAGATAGCATCTCGGAAACGAGTACAAAGAAAAAACATAATACAACGAATTACAAATCATTATTCATTCGAATCTGCAAAACATTATTCGTAAAAAAAAAAATGTCTTCATTTTTAGCATCAAGAATAACTTTTTCTCTGTCAACCAGTTTAAATTGTGATAATTTTGTAACACAGCCGGGAAGAACATATATTAGTTCTGCGACAGACGGCACCAATTTACAAAAATCAGATGGCAGTTTTATTTGTCCAGAATAATTTCCTCACTAATTTGTCAAATAATAATAGAAATAGTGAAAATTCAATGATTCGCACAAAAAAAACATTCCAGCTGTTTAAAGCTAAAGAGAAAGACTCCTACCTTACTGACCCCACATAACTTCAATCTCGTTTTCTAAGAGCTATTTATTGAGGAAGGGGGAATACTTGGGGCCAGGTAATTTCCTAGAAAAAAGACCTTTCTATTTTAGTGATCCCGCTGTGCTGATTTCTCACCTATTTCCTCTTTTTAAATTAGCTGACTGGCGATCTATTAGATTAGACGCCCTGTAGTGACCTGGTAAAAAACAGTCAAACATTTTTAATTTTCATTCATGGAACAAAAGGATTCATGAATATATCCATCATCTTAAATTTATATCTCATTTTCATATATTTCGACACTAATTTTATACATTTTATTAGGAAAAAAAAAGATAACTGTAAAGCAGATATAGCTTTCTCAATTGCAGATCCAAAATACTAATAAAGGTTACAATTTGCCAAAATTGCAATTCTTAAAGATTATGGATATTTATAAATAAAATAAATTAAATAAAAATAAGGATTATAGAACAGAATATTTGAAAGAAATAAAAATATATTTAAAAACATTACATTTAATTAATTTTTTTAACAATTTACTTTAAATTAAAGATATTTTCTATTTCAAGTCGCCTGATGGCAGACAGTGTTTCTTATTTATTTAAAAAAGAACTAAATAGAATATATTCATGATTTTTTTCCGTTAGACACAAAATTAAAAAAAGATTGTAACTGAGTGTGGTTGGGTTGATATACTAGAGGCACAGGTTGGAGAACTCACAGCTTTATTTACACACGCACAAACACAACAAGCAAACGGCCGTACCATGCTGAATATACCGGTTCTCGTTAGATCACCGAAGTTAAGCATCATTGGGCGCGGTCAGTACTTGGGTGGGTGACCACCTGGGAACACTGCGTGCCGTTGGCAAATTTGGGACCTGAATGGCCGAGTGTCTAGCGCTCTGGCGCTCGGTGCCACAGGTTTCGGGTTCGAATCTCGGCGGTGCCATGGATATTTGTAGTGGTTCGGAATCCACTTTAAGCCGTAGGTCCCGGTCTCCTATGACTGTAAGAGCGTCACGGAGCCAAAGTCAGGCTTCTACCTACGGGTGCTCCATCAGAACAGAAGTTGCTTCCTTCCCCTTCAATCATGAGTCCATATGGGCTCGTGGGTTTGGCCAGCCAAGTGGGATAAGAAACAACAAAAACAACAACACAAACACAACACACATACAATATTTAACACGTTTAAAGATATTTGATTAAGGGTTCGTGGAAGGATTCCACTTCTAAGCCGAAAACTAGATACTCAGGTATGCGCAAGATGCGCGAAATATACTTCCTCTCCCGGTGAGAGTTTATAGGCAAATTAATGCTCCGGGATGAGCTAAATGTATTTCCTTTCGGGGTGAGAGAATAAAAACTAAACATTTCTCAGCGGAAGAGCAGGTTGCACTGTTCTTCCTCTCCGGTGAGAGTTTCGAGGCCTACTGACTATTTCTCCTGAACGCCACAGAGGAAGATGCTCTTGCCAGTGTGTAGGAGGAAGCACGGTTACAACTTTCATTTTTATACATATAGATAGTAGATCGATAGATAAACAACAGAACTATTAGTTATATATCTAATTTTATTTATTAACGTAGTGGGTATTGTTATTAATCAATGAATTTTAGTCTGTTAATTAAATTGTGCCATTCATAATTAAATTTTTTTTCTGTAAAAGTAATTTACTTTGAGACGTCAAGGAAAAATATAAATTTAAATTGCGAGATAATTATGTACGAAATAAATTACTTATTAGTACCAAATCACATTTATATTTTTGCATGAAAAAAACGTTTTAAAACGGAAATAAAAGGGAATTTTGATATTTTACAAAAGACTAATTTTTTTTTTCTACATTAAAGATTATCTTTCCTTTTTGTGACTGAATTCATTTAAAACATCATAGACTGTTAGTTTTTATCTCTTATTTGCAACAATTCATTTGAAAGGAACTTTTTGTGCTGAAATAAAAAGTACAATCCAACAATATATATATATTTCTTTTTTAAATAAAGTTTGAAATATTTTCTAAAAAATAAAGGGGGGAGTGAAGAAATGCATAATTAATTACAATTTATCTGAAAATGAATTATGTAAACTCCAGAATCATCTGAAGCAATTTCGGTAATAACAATAAATGATACTTCCATTTAAAAGACTATTTTTTTTTTTTTACTTGAAATGAAAACTGTTTTCGTTAAACGGAGAATTTAAACCTTTGTTCATTGTAAATGTTTTGTTAATAAATTTAATTCCACATAAAAGCTATTAAAAAAAAAGAAACCTATAGTTATTATTTATTTTTATTTTTATATTATTACTATAATTTATCTTATTTTTACACACGAATAAAAATATTAAAGTGCTTTATTTTAAAAAAACCATAATTACTCATTAGAAGTTTCTTTAACAATTTATAAATTAATTTCCACTTCTTTAAAAAAAAAAAAAAAAAATTAAACCAGTCCAAAAATAAAAATAAATAAAATTCTACAAATAATTTGGAAAGATAGCTGAATAGGAAATTAAAAAAGAATCATCAATTAAACTTATCATCAAGAAAATATTATTAAGAATTAATTCAGGAACAAAATACTACAGAAGATATTTGCATTTCATTTTCAGATCGTTGCAGTAACAGTACGCCATACTCTTTTTCTTTAAAAGTATGCATTCTTTTTTCCCAAATAAGCAACTTTGCGTGCATTAAAAGTGTGCACTTTTAAAAAAGAAAAACGAATTTTTAAAGAAAAATACAGTTTCGCGTGCGTTTATTAAAGCTCTCTGTCTTTCTAAACTGTTTCTTCTTTAGCTAAAGGTTTTTGGGCTTCTATCAACACAGACTCTCTCTAACTTCCTTACCTGATATTTTTATTAATTTATTTTCCACCTTAGATGAAATAATTTATTTCTATTTTTTTCTTTTTTTAATCTTTACTCTTTTAAATAAATTTTTGCAGGTCGTGGAAAAATTGTACTCCGTCGCACGCTAAAATCGAGGGGAAAAAAAAGATAATAAAGATGGGAAAAAAAGGTATTTTAAATATTTTCTCAAAGTTAAAAATTCTGGTGGTGTGTTTTTTCTGAAAGAACAGCGTGTTTGATCTATTAAATAATTTGTTTAGATAAGATAGTCGGGGAGAATAATTAAAAAAATAAAATTGTTGAACTCTTTTTGTTGCTCTTACAGTCAGCGTTGTGCATACAAAATAAAAAATAAACTAGCAGACTGTCAAAAATTATTTGATGATTGATTAAATAAAAATTTATACACAAACTAAGTCGATTTATAATATAAGGGTATAAAACAAAATTAATACATCGCTCTTATATAAAGAAGAACTAATTTTATTTTACTCTTTAAAAAGATGGTAAAACATTTAAATCATAATTTATTCTAAGAACGTAATTTTTATCATTTTTTTAATTATTCGTAGCAACTGAAAAAAGTTTTGAATTAATAAAAAAACTTTTATGGGATTGGTCAATTCTGAGAGTGAATTTAAAAAAAAATCTATAATAAAAAGAAACTTTTAAATTCTTATGAATATTTTAAAATTGCAGTATATATTAAATCAGAATTTTTAAAAAGTCAAATCTATAACCATGCTATAATGAATATATAAAACATAAGCATGCCTATATTTTTAATTGAATACCACCAAATCGTAGCAAAATTATACCCATGCTATAATACATATATAAGACATAAGCATGCCATATATTTTTAATTTAATACCACTATACCCTAGCAAAATTATATCCATACTATAATACATAAGCACGCCATATATTTTTAAATAAATACCGCCAAATTGTAGCAAAATAAAGGGGAATTTTGATATTTTACAAAAGACTAATTTTTTTCTACGTTAAAGATTATCTTTCCTTTTTGTGACTGAATTCATTTAAAATATCATAGATTGTTAGTTTTTTTTCTCTTATTTGCAACAATTCATTTGAAAGGGAGTTTTTGTGCTGAAATAAAAAGTACAATCCAACAATATATATATATATATCTTTTTTTAAATAAAGTTTGAAATATTTTCTAGAAAAAAAAATGCATAATTAATTACAATTTATCTGAAAATGAATTATGTAAACTCCAGAATCATCTAAAGCAATTTCGGTAATAACAATAAATGATACTTCCATTTAAAAGACTATATTTTTTTGCTTGAAATGAATATAAAATAAAACTGTTTTCGTTAAACGGGAGAGTTTAAAACCTTTGTTCATGAGGAAATGTTTTGTTAATAAATTTAATTCCGCAGAAAAGCTTAAAAAAAAAAAAAAAGAAAATTATAATTATTTTTACTTATTATTTTTCTTTTTTACTTTTATATTATTACTATAATATATCTCATTTTTACACGCGAATAAAAATATTAAGGTGCTTTATTTAAAAAAAAACATAATTACTCATTAGAAGTTTCTTTAACAACAATTTATAAATTAATTTCCCCTTCTTTAAAAAAAAAGAAATAAAACTAATCAAAACAAAAACAAAAAAAAATAAATAAAATTCCACAAATAATTTGGAAAGATAACAATTTATAAATTAATTTCCACTTCTTTAAAAAATAAGGAATTAAACTAGTTAAAAATAAAAATAAATAAAATACCACAAATAATTTGGAAAGATAATTGAACAGGAAATTAAAAGAAGAACAATCAATTAAACTTATCATCAAGAAAATATTATTAAGAATTAATTCCAGAAGAAAATAGTACAGAAGATATTTGCATTTCATTTTATAGATGAGGTAGGAAACAGTACGCCATACTCTTTTTCTTTAAAAGTATGCATTCTTTTCTCCCAAATAAGCAACTATGCGTGCATTAAAAGTGTGCGCTTTTAAAAAAGAAAAACGAATTTTTAAAGAAAAATACAGTTTCGCGTGCGTTTATTAAAGCTCTCTCTCTCTCTTTCTAAACTGTTTCTTCTTTAGCTAAAGGTTTTTGGGCTTCTATCAACACAGACTCTCTTTCTCTCTTTCTACCTTCCTTACCTGATATTTTTATTAATTTATTTTCCGCCTTAGATGAAATAATTTATTTCTATTTTTTTACTTTTTTTAATCTTTACTCTTTTAAATAAATTTTTGCAGGTCGTGGAAAAATTTTGCTCCGTTCGCACGCCAAAATCGAGGGGAAAAAAAAGATAATAAAGATGGTGGAAAAAAAAAGGTATTTTAAATATTTTTCCAAAGTTAAAAATTCTGGTGGGGGTTTTTTTTCCGAAAGAACAGCGTGTTTGATCTATTAAATAATTTGTTTAGATAAGATAGTCGGGGAGAATAATTAAAAAAAATAAAAGTATTGATCAGTTTTTGTTGCTCTTATTTTGTTGCTCTTAGTCACTTTTTGTGCATATAAAATAAAAAATAAACTAGCAGACTGGCAAAAGTTATTTGATGATTGATTAAATAAAAAGTTGTACACAAACTAAGACGATTTATAATGTAAGCGTATAGAACAAAATTAATACATCACTTCTATTTAAAGAACTATTTTTATTTTAGTCATTTAAAATCATAATTTATTCCGAGAACATGACTTTCATCATTTTTTTAATTATTCGTTGCAACTTAAAAAACTTTTAAACTAATAAAAAAACTCTATATACTTTAATAAAAAGAAACTTTTGAATCTTTATATCAATATTTTAAAATTATAGTAAATCTTAACTCAGAATTCTTAAAAAGACAAAAGTATATCCATGCTACAATGAACATATAAAACATAAGCATGCCATATATTTTTAATTGAATACCACCAAATCGTTGCAAAATTATATTCATACTATAATACATATATCTCTCTTTATTAATTTACTTCCCGCCTCAAATGAAATAATTTATTTCTATTTTTTTTTTTAATCTTTACTCTTTTAAATAAATTTTTGCCTGTCGTGGAAAAATTTTGCACGCTAAAATCGAGAAAAAAAAAAGATAATAAATATGGGGGGAAAAAAAGTTATTTTAAATATTTTTCGGAAGTTAAAAATTCTGTTGGGTTTTTTTTTTTCTGAAAGAACAGCGTATTTGATCTATTAAATAATTTGTTTAGATAAGATAGTTGGGGAGTATAATTAAAAAAATAAAACTATTGAACAGTTTTTGTTGCTCTTATAGTCAGCGGTGTGCATACAAAATAAAAAATAAACTAGCAGACTAGCAAAAATTATTTGAAGATTGATTAAATAAAAATTTGTATACAAACTAAGACTATTTATAATATAAGGGTATAAAACAAAATTAATACATCGCTCCTATTTAAAGAACTAATTTTATTTTACTCATTTTAAAAAGTTGGTGAAACATTTAAAATGATAATTTATTCCGAAAACATGATTTTTCATCATTTTTTTTAATTATTCTTTGCAACTTAAAAAGTTTTTAATTAACAAAAAACTTTTATGAAATAGGCCAATCCTGAGAGTGAATTTAAAAAAAATATAAAATAAAAAGAAACTTTTAAATTGTTATTAATATTTTAAAATTGCAGTAAATCTTAATTTAGAATTTTTAAAAAGACAAAATTATCTCCATGCTATAATACATATATAAGAAATAAGCATGCCATATATTTTTAATTGAACACAAAATCGTAGCAAAATTATATCAATTTTTAGTTGAATACCATCAAATATTAGCAAATTTATACCCATGCTATAATACACATATAATGTATAAGCAAGCCATACATTTTTTATTGAATACCCCTAAATCGTAACATTTTAGAAAAACCTAAGTGAAGTAAGTAAGAAATGTATACTATTTACATTTCTTACTTATTAATTTAGTACTATTAATTTTTGTACTTATCGTCTTTTGCACATTTGTTGATTGTTATATTGAAACTTAATTCATAAAGTCAAAATAAAATTTCATAATTTTCAATAAATTAAACCTTAACAGAATTGATAATTCTAATTTTAATATTCTTTTGATAGTTAATTTATAAGACATAACTACCTTTGTCAGCTAAGCAGACCATAGGGCTACTTAGATAACTAGACAATCTAAGTAGCCCCATGTCTCTTTATCAACACAAAATAACGAACCACTCTCAAAATCCATTTGGATAAACTAGTACAAATACTATATATTTATCTTTACTTTCTAACCATAACTACACCGATCTCGATTCTTTATTACTCTTACTAAGAACATAACGTTTGGCACTAAATGGACATTAAACATCATAACTTACTTTTGCACTTAAAGTCACAGAACCCCAACCTGTTAATGGGGCAAAAGCAATGGTAATAAGAAACAACACAGTGAAATTGAAAGAACATAACCATAAACTATTTCCATGATCCAGTAGGAAGTTTGCACCGAAAAGGCAAATAAAAACACCATCACCCAACTAAATATCAGCAAACTACAACAACAACAACAAAACAAAGAACTTTCTACCACTCTTCAAATCCATTTTTAATCAAATATTAATCTAGATTACACTTCTATCGATCTACGAAAAGATCCCAATCCCTCATTCAACATCATAACTTAACACCATAACTAGTAGTAGTTAAAATAGTTAACTTAAACATCATAACTTACTTTTGCACTTAAAGTCCCAAAGACCCCAACCTGTTAATGGGGCAAGCCAATGGCAATAAGAAACAACGCAGTAAAATTGCAAGAACATAAACCATAAACTATTTCCATGATCCAGTAGGAAGTTTACACTGAAATGGCAAATAAAAACACCATCACCCAACTAAACATAAGCATACAACAACAACAAAGAACTTTCTACCACTCTTCAAATACATTTTTAATCAAATATTAATATAGGTTACACTCCTAAAGAGCTACGAGAAAGATCCCAATCCCTCATTCAACATAATAACTTAACATCATAACTAATAGTAGTTAAAATAGTTAACTTAAACATCTAGTAGTTAATAGTAGTCATAGTTAAGTAACATAGTTAACTTAAACATCTAGTAGTTAACATACAAACAAACATATCCATGATCCAAGTTCCAAAAGTATGATAGTTCCAAATATTTCCATGATCCAGTAGGAAGTTTACCGAAACAGCAAATAAAAACAACCATCACCCAACCAAATATCAGCATTCTGCAACAACAACAAAGAACTTTCTACCACTCTTCAAATCCATTTTAATCAAATATTATTCTAGGTTACACTCCTAACGAGCTACGAAATAGATCCCAATCCCTCATTCAACATCATAACTTAACATCATAACTAATAGTAGTTAACATATTTAACTTAAACATCATAACTTACTTTTGCACTTAAAGTCCTAGAGTCCCAACCTGTTAATGGGGAAAGGCAATGGTAACAGTAAAATTGGAAGAACATAAATCATAAACTATTTCCATGATCCAGTAGGAAGTTTATCGAAACAGTAAATAAAAAAAAACAACCATCACCCAACTAAATATCATCATACTACAACAACAACAACAAAGAACTTTCTACCACTCTTCAAATCCATTTTTAATCAAATATTAATCTAGGTTACACTCCTAACGAGGTACGAAAAGATCCCACAATCCCTCATTCAGATGCAAATTGTATGCTATTGCACCCAAGACACCTGAAAAACAGGCTATAACCTCTTCAATCATAAAACACCTACCGTACGTATCACTTCCTCGTATATCTCGCATAAAAGACCAGCAGCAGCCAACAAGTGCACTGTGACAGAATGACGAGGAAATGTCGCTGCTCGAAAAAGTGTGTCACACGTCAAAATCATTTAAACAACTCCACAAAGAAAGCAAGGCAATGCTAGAGAGAGGGAAAATGCATCTCAAAACAAATTGACCGGCTAAATTTCTAGCAACACTTTCCTTGACAGGTTGTTAGCAATACAGTGCAGTAGTGGGTCAAGGCAAGCATAAAGGTCTAATTGAATTGCACACCAAAACTCGTATTTATTCCGTAAGTCCCATTAACGTTGGGATGTATAATTGTGTAGTATTTGTGTAATGCGATCTCATAATAATGGAAAGGTGGAATTTCATCCTTTAGAAACCAGTGCATAAAGATTTAGTTTCGAGAAAGTATTGGGAAATAAATTTACATTACACCGTAGATGAATTACATCTCATGCTCATAGGAGATGATGAGTTGAAGCATAGGAGATGTCTTACAAAATAGTTGCCACTTTCTTGTATATTAAATGGATTTTGGAAGACAATATATATATATATTTTTTTTTTTGAAAGCGAAAATGAGAATTCAGTCTTTATTTTTAATGTTATCAAAATATTTAGTTGAATTTATATTTTTTAAAATTAATGATGTAATTTTAAAGTTTGTAGGCAAAATTTATAAAAGTTTTCAAAAGTCAAAGGAAAAATAAAAGAGTAGATAGGATATAAGTACACAATTTCGAAAATCAATGAACATTAAATACTTACTATCACATGATGATTTGCAAAAATAGTACTACAATTTACAATTAAATGTGGACTTTCAAAGGTTTGAAAATATTATTCTCAAATAAAATAAATAAATAAAAAAATTAATTAATAATTCTTAATTTTACTTAGTTCTTAATTTTAAAATTCATAAGCAAAATTTATAAAAGTTTTCAAAAGACAAAAAAAAATAAAAGAGTAGATAGGATATAAGTACACAATTTCCAAAATCAATGAACATTAAATACTTACTATCACATGATGATTTGCAAAAATAGTACTACAATTTACAATTAAATGTGGACTTTCAAAGGTTTGAAAATATTATTCTCAAATAAAATAAATAAAAAATAAAAAAATTAATTAATAATTCTTAATTTTACTTAGTTCTTAATTTTAAAATTCATAAGCAAAATTTATAAAAGTTTTCAAAAGACAAAAAAATAAAAGAGTAGATAGGATATAAGTACACAATTTCCAAAATCAATGAACATTAAATACTTACTATCACATGATGATTTGCAAAAATAGTACTACAATTTACAATTAAATGTGGACTTTCAAAGGTTTGAAAATATTATTCTCAAATAAAATAAATAAATAAAAAAATTAATTAATAATTCTTAATTTTACTTAGTTCTTAATTTTAAAATTCATAAGCAAAATTTATAAAAGTTTTCAAAAGACAAAAAAATAAAAGAGTAGATAGGATATAAGTACACAATTTCCAAAATCAATGAACATTAAATACTTACTATCACATGATGATTTGCAAAAATAGTACTACAATTTACAATTAAATGTGGACTTTCAAAGGTTTGAAAATATTATTCTCAAATAAAATAAATAAAAAATAAAAAAATTAATTAATAATTCTTAATTTTACTTAGTTCTTAATTTTAAAATTCATAAGCAAAATTTATAAAAGTTTTCAAAAGACAAAAAAATAAAAGAGTAGATAGGATATAAGTACACAATTTCCAAAATCAATGAACATTAAATACTTACTATCACATGATGATTTGCAAAAATAGTACTACAATTTACAATTAAATGTGGACTTTCAAAGGTTTGAAAATATTATTCTCAAATAAAATAAATAAATAAAAAAATTAATTAATAATTCTTAGTTTTACTTAGTTCTTAATTTTAAAATTCATAAGCAAAATTTATAAAAGTTTTCAAAAGACAAAAAAATAAAAGAGTAGATAGGATATAAGTACACAATTTCCAAAATCAATGAACATTAAATACTTACTATCACATGATGATTTGCAAAAATAGTACTACAATTTACAATTAAATGTGGACTTTCAAAGGTTTGAAAATATTATTCTCAAATAAAATAAATAAATAAAAAATTAATTAATAATTCTTAATTTTACTTAGTTCTTAATTTTAAAATTCATAAGCAAAATTTATAAAAGTTTTCAAAAGACAAAAAAATAAAAGAGTAGATAGGATATAAGTACACAATTTCCAAAATCAATGAACATTAAATACTTACTATCACATGATGATTTGCAAAAATAGTACTACAATTTACAATTAAATGTGGACTTTCAAAGGTTTGAAAATATTATTCTCAAATAAAATAAATAAATAAAAAAATTAATTAATAATTCTTAATTTTACTTAGTTCTTAATTTTAAAATTCATAAGCAAAATTTATAAAAGTTTTCAAAAGCCAAAGGAAAAATAAAAGAGTAGATAGGATATAAGTACACAATTTCCAAAATCAATGAACATTAAATACTTACTATCACATGATGATTTGCAAAAATAGTACTACAATTTACAATTAAATGTGGACTTTCAAAGGTTTGAAAATATTATTAAATCATTAATAAATAAAAAATAAAAAATTATTATTAATTTTAATTTAATTAATTAAATAAATTATTAGTTTAATTTTTAGTTAATACTTTTCTCATACATATTTGATTTTTATTCAAACCAATATTATATTAAAAAAAATATTTTATGTTTTTCAAATTTTTCACTATGAGACTCGATTATGTTTGTCATGCTCAGCCTCTTGATTCTTTAGTCGGACTACCTTGTGGGAATTTCCCGGGTTTTTTCCTATAAGATACGCAAATGCGGGTAGTTCCCTTTAAAAGTCTATCAAGAAGGCATTGTCCTCCTTCTTACCTAGTTACACGGAGCAGAAGTCAGACTTCTACCTATGGATGCTCTATGAAAAACAGAAGTTGCACCCCTCTTCCCTCCTTCCATGAGGGATATGTCAACAACAACAACAAAAAAGATTACATAAGAAATTTATTTATTACAAAAGACTTAAGGAAATTCTTTATATCAATCAGAAATTTTATTACAAATAAATGAATATATAACAAAAATATGTCTATGTTAATGTTACACATTACTTTTAAAAACTCAAATGCCTATGACATGATGATTTGCATAAACTTTAACTCAATTTACAGCTAAACGTCGTCTTTGAAGCTTTTAAAATATTATTCTCAAATACAATAATTCAAAAAATAAATATTTAAATTATTAGTTTAAATTTTAGTAAATACTTTTCTCATAGATATTAGATTTTTATTCAAAACAATTTTATATTAAAAAAAAATAAATATTTTTATATTAGAGCATTTTCTTTAACATAATCAAAAATCAAATGCTATCAAAATGTACATAATATAAATATGTACAATAAAACGATTGTATATAGAAGTGAAAAATTTTTTATTCTGAAATTTCTTTTTCAACGATTGTATTTAAATAAATTGCTTCATTTTTTCTTCTATTGCTAAAAATATAAACACGTTTTCGTACTTTAAAAAATATCCATTCATTTTTTAGAAAATTGTTAAATCTAAGTTTAATAATAAAACTAGTCCATATGTTTTTTCACATAAATCTTTCAAAGAACTGTAAATTGATATATAAAATAAATTTAAAACGTAAAGTTGATTTTGAAAGCTTTTTTGTAAATATTAGTGTTTGTTTATCACTTTTGGTATTTATAATAAAAAATGATTGGAAAAGGTATTGACTGAACTAGCAGTTACATATTTCATTTTACAAAGAAATTGATTAAAACTGATAAAAAAATATTAAGGATTCATATACTGATTATAAAACAAGTAATATTTAAAAAAAAAATTTAAAGTCAATTCCTACTTTTTTTCACTTTATTGCAGAAAGTCCTTTATAAATAGTTTTCTTCATTTTTTTTAAGTTTATCTGGCGCCATCTATTGGTATATATATGCAACTTAAATCTAAAAACAAAAACTAAAATTAATTAATTAAATTTATTTACTGAATTAATATTTGAAAAAACTGTATTAACATCAAGTGTCATCCACTACAGGTTAAGAAAAAATGTATTTGAACTTGAGTGGATGAATAAAAAGTATTTTATGAACGATTGAAAATTTGAACAAGATACATATAGGGAGAGTGTGAGCTTAATAGAAGGAATTGAAAAAACGAACAAATCTTTCAAAATTTTGTTCTAATATCTTATCAGAAAAAAAAAAAAAAAACATCTACATACTAAAGTTTTTTTTCTAAGGATTTAATATATAGGCCAACGTTTTTATTGATCATTCCTGCAAAAAGCACACAAAAAATTATAGCAAAAAAAAACAAAAAAAAAAAAAAAACAATTTTTTTTTTTATCACAACCCTATCCTAACTCACTCAAAATCTCGAGGCGGTGCATAAATTGCAAATTTATTTTCTTCGCAAAAAAGTCATTTTCTTTTGATATCATTTCCCCTCTCTCACTCTTTCCATCTCTTGGTGAAGGAAAAATATAATAAAAAAAATGGGTAAGAAAAAAAAAGGAGGAATGAATTCAGTTCCCCACCACGAGAGGAATAAATGGCAGTGTTGCTTGCAGAGACGCAAACAGGGACCATTTCATGCCCACCTGCACACGCCTTCCATCCACCAGAGACACAATCGCTCGTTGTTTATGGGACCACTTAGTCGACACGAACGACTGCCCGATCATAAGCACAGAATGAAGAGAGGGACAATGAAGGAAAAGTATCCACACTCTGGATTTTGGACACACGAACCCGTACGCCATCATCAACATTGGAAGAGCCTATTTTTCATCGACGGTGCTTTCTAAGCTCTTTGAAATGGAATGGAGCATTGCGCTATGACATTATGTGGACATTAACTCTTTCTCAGCAAATGATGGCCACATTTTAATAGATTACACAAACAAAATAGTCTTATTTTACGTGATCCGAAAACAAAATATAAAAATATCTTCTAACAATTCTTCAACAATTATAAAATACACGCTGATTTAACAAAAGTATCCACATTTTGGATTTTGGACACATTAACATGTACACCATCATCAACATTGGAAGAGCTTATTTTTTAATGACGGTGCTTCCTAAGCTGTTAAATGGTATTGAGTGTTGCGCTATGCCCTTATACGGACGTTAACTCTTTCTCCACAAAATTGTCTTACATTACGTGATTCGAAATCAAAATATAATTACTGATACAAAATTTCAAGACGTAAATGAAAATGCTTTATTCATCTAATGTAATTACTATCAGAATTATTTGAAAAAAAAATACAATTCATTCAATACAAATTCATTAACAATTATAAAATGCACACTGAACTAACAAAAGTATCCACACTGTGGATTTTGGACACAGGAGCCCGTACGGCATCATCGAAGTTGGCCGTGCTTATTTTTCACCGACGGTGCTTTCTCAGCTGTTTGAAAAGGAATGGAGCGTTGCACTATGACATTATGTGGACATTAACCCTTTATCCAAATTTCCTATGACCAAATTTTAATAAATTACACAAACACAATAGTCTTATTTTAAGTGTGTAACTAAGACTATTAGAATCTTATTTTACGTGATCTGAAATCAAAATATTAATAATGTTACAAAATGTTAAGACAGAAATGAAAATGCTTTATTCATCTAATGTCCTTATTACCAGAATTTTCTGACTAAATCTTAGAAGTACCCATGTTTAAGGGAAATTGCTTTATGGCTGCACTCTTGAATACAAACAATTCATCAACAATTATAAAATACACACTGAATTAACAAACGTATCCATACTTTGGATTTTGAACACACGAGCCTGTACGCTATCATTAACATTGGCAGTACTTATTTCTCATCGACGGTGGTTTCTAAGTTGCTTGAAATGGAATGGAGAGTTGCACAATGACATTATGTGAACATTAACCCTTTCTCCAAATTTCTTATAACCAGATTTTAATAAATTACATAATCAAAATATTTTTATTTTGCGTGATTCGAAATCAAAATACAAATACTGATACAAAATTTTAAGACAATCAAAAATTGTTTTGCTGTATTCATCTAATGCAATTATTACCAGAAGTCACACTTTGGGCACATGAGCCTGTAAGCCATCGACAACATTGGAAGAGCTTATTTTTCATCGACGATGCTTTCTAAACTAGTTTGAAATGGAATGGAGTGTTACGCTATGCCATTATGTGCTCTTTCTCAGCAAATGATGACCAAATTTTATTAAATTACACAAACAAAATAGTCTTACTTTACGTGATCCGAAATCAAAATATGAATACTGAACATTACAATTTTAAGACGTAAATGAAAATTCTTTATTCATCTAATGTAATTACTAACAAAATTATTTGAGAAAAAAAGCAATCCATTCAATACAAATTCATTAGCAATTATAGAATACACACTGAATTAACAAAAGTATCCACACTGTGGATTTCGGAAACATGAACCTATAGGCCATCATCAACATTGGAAGAGCTTATTTTCCATCGACTGTGCTTTCTAAGCTGTTTGAAATGGAATGGAGCGTTACGCTATGACATTATGTGGACATTAACCCTGTCTCCAAATTTCCTATGACCAAATTTCAATAAATTACACAAACAAAGTAGTCTTACTTTACGTGATCCGAAATCAAATGATACAAAATTAAATGAATACAAAGACGTAAATGAAAATGCTTTATTCATCTATTCAGCATCATCATGCTTTATTCATGCCATTACTACCAGAAGGTTTTAAAAATTACCTTAAGTTTGCAAAGAATTGTTTTATGAATGAATTCTTGAATGGAAATGAAAAAAAAAAGCACATTCAATTCAATTCAAATTCATTAACAATTATAAAATGCACGCTGAATTAACAAAAATATCCACACTTTGGAATTTTTTTTTTTTTTTTTTCATCGACGGTTCTTTCTAAGTTGTTTAAAATGGAATGGAGTGTTGCGCTGTGCCATTATGCGGACATTAACTCTTTCTTAGCAAATGATGAAATCGTATGACCAAATTTCAATAAATTATACAAACAAAATAGTCTTATTTTAAGTGATCCGATATCAAAATATCGTTTCTCTTTATTCATCTAATGTCATTACCACCAGAATTTTTAATTACATCTTAAAAGTATACAAGTTTGCAAAAAATATATTGGTGTAAATATGTATTTGATAAAAGTAAAAGTTGGATATATTTCATATTATTTCTCCTTTTTTTTGTGATGTATATCCCAATATATACATCACAAAATGATGTGATGTATATCATCAATATACATCACATTTCTTTGTATATTATAAATATGTATTAGATAAGAGTAAAAGTTGGATATATTTCGAAAGCATATAATGTCCAGGCGATATTTCATAAATTGACAATAATTTCATCCTTTTGTATTCTCGTATTAAACTATCCCATCGATAAATCACTCATTATCCATTTGGGAAAAGTTTAATAAGATTCCAAAAAATCGATATAAAGGTAAATCAATCACAAAAAAGCCAATTCCATGTGTGGAAACTTTTTCCATGATATTTACGATAGAATGATTTCATTAATTCAAATAATTCATCAGAATTAAAACATTTTAAGGAAATCATATAAAGTAAATGTCACTGAGTTAAATGAATATCATCTTCACTTATAAAGTTAGAATCTTCAAAGCAGATGTTCATTTACACTTTCCAGTGAAGTTTTATATCCACGTCTCTCTAACTAAAATAAAATTAAACTACCTTTTTACAGAAATTATACAAAGCAAATGTCACTATGCTAAATGAATGCCCTCTTCACTTATAAACTTCTTCAAAAG
Source organism: Caerostris darwini (assembly GCA_021605075.1). Classification (NCBI taxonomy): domain Eukaryota; kingdom Metazoa; phylum Arthropoda; class Arachnida; order Araneae; family Araneidae; genus Caerostris; species Caerostris darwini. The sequence continues at coordinate 473,465 of BPLQ01004890.1, read as the reverse complement.
CAGATGTTCATTTACACTTTAAAATGAAGTTTTATATTCACGTCTCTCTAACTACAGCAAGTAATATAAAATAAAAAAAATTTAAGTCAATTCCTACTTATTTTTCATTATATTGTAGAAAGTACTTTATAAATAATTTTCATCCATTTTTTAAATTTATCTGGCGCCATCTATTGGCAAATATATGAAACTTATATCTAAAAAAAAACTAAAATTAATTAATTAAATATTTAATTACTGAATTAATATTTGAAAAAACTGTATTAACATCCAGTGTCATCCACTGCAAGTTAAAAAAAAATGTATTTCAACTTGAGTGGATGAATAAAAAGTATTTTATGAACGATTGGAAATTTGAACAAGATATAATAGGGAGAGTGTGAACTAATAGAAGGAATTGAATAAAAGTAAGCAACCTTTTTACAGAAATTATACAAAGCAAATGTCACTATGTTAAATGAATACTCTGTTTACTTATAAACTTAAAATCTTCAAAAGCAGATGTACATTTACACTTTCCAGTGAAGTTTATATCCATAATATAAAAGTAAACAACCTTTTCACAGAAATTATGTAAAGCAAATGTCACTGTATTAAATAAATATCCTTTTCGCTAGTAAATTTAAAATCTTTAAAAACATTTAAAGATTCATGTTCATTTACACTTTCCAGTGAAGTTTTATATTTGTATCCCTCTAATTAAAATAAAAGTAAACCTTTAAGTTTAAGTTTTTATGAAAGTAAACCATAAAAGTATGTACCTTTTTACATAAATTATATAAAGCAAATGTCACTATGTTAAATGAATACTCTGTTTATTTATAAACTTAAAATCCTTAAAAGCAGATGTTCATTTACACTTTCCAGTGAAGTTCTATATTCACGTCCCTCTAAAGTAAACAAGTTTTTCTGATTGCAGATGTTACCAAAGATCTCTTAACGCAATCAAGTAATTTTGTATCACCTCCATAAAGCTGTCAAAACATGGTTAGCCTGACAGTGGTCACAGAATTAACAATCCCAATGGATCATCTTTGTAAACCTGGATTGGAGCTTATTACTTTGTTTGTTTACTCATTTTTTCTAGTAAACAAAGCAAAAAAAAAAAAAAAAAAAAATGCACATCGCACTTAATATGACCTTGTAGGTACTAATGATAAGGAATTTTAGCTGATCATATGAGTACACGTGGAAGAAATCCGAAATAACTGTTCTCAATGGTATACAGGTGAATGCTCCTATCATACAAGGTCATATAGAAGTTAGAAACAATTGCGAAAGATATCACTTCGTTAGTAGAAAAAAAGTTTCGCATTTCATTAGCAGAAGCCAACGGCCGTACCATGCTGAATATACCGGTTCTCGTTAGATCACCGAAGTTAAGCATCATTGGGCGCGGTCAGTACTTGGGTGGGTGACCACCTGGGAACACTGCGTGCCGTTGGCAAATTTGGGACCTGAATGGCCGAGTGTCTAGCGCTCTGTGCCACAGGTTTCGGGTTCGAATCCCGGCGGTGCCATGGATGTTTGTAGTGGTTCGGAATCCACTTTAAGCCGTAGGTCCCGGTCTTCTATGACTGTAAGAGCGTCACGGAGCAAAAGTCAGGCTTCTACCTACGGGTGCTCCATCACAACAGAAGCTGCTTCCTTCCCCTTCAATCATGAGTCCATATGGGCTCGTGGGCTTGGCCAGCCAAGTGGGATAAGAAACAACAACAACAACAACAGAAATTTTTATAGGAAAAAGTTCATAGATATCAGTAAAAATTATTGAAAAAAATCTCCGGCAAATAAAAATTTTATTACTCCTTTATTCTCATACACCTATATTTGTTGATAGTTTAATTAATATTTAAAAAAACATGAATTTGGTTGATTTCCTTAAAATACCAAATTAAAATATCTTATTATTTTATTAATAACAATATATAATTTTGTAGAATGATAGTATAAATATACAGTTTGATTATAAGCTTATAACGTGCATTAAAAATATTATTTAAAAGGCAATAAGCTTTCAGTTTCGCATAGTTTTTTTTTCTTTCTGAAAATATTTTCTGACTTTTAAATAATAATTAATTCCATTATTTTCAATTCATTTCTCTATATTTCTGTAATAAATTAAAAAAAATTAAATAGAATAAATAAGAAAGGAGTGAAAAAATATGTATATTTAATTCCAAAAATCGCGAAGAAAACTCAACAAATTTTATTTTAAAATAAAGTGTGCAACTGGGACCAGAGTGTAACAGGGAGTTATGGCTTGAGACACATGTTGGGCAACTGTCAGCTTCATTTACACACGCATAAACACCACACATATGCAATAACATATTTAAAGATATATAATTATGGATTCGTGGAAGGATTCTACTTCTAAGCCGAAAACCCAATACTCAGCTACACGCAGGATGCGCGATATATACTTCCTCTCCGGGTGAGACTCTGTAGGCCAACTAATAATCAAGGTTGCGCTACATATATATTTCCTCTCGGGAAGAGAGACTGTAAACCAAAAGTGAGAGTCTGAAGTCTAACTGACTATTTCTCCTGAACGCCACAGGAGGCGCTCTTGACAAAGAAAGCACAGTTACGAGCTATATTTGCTCGCTTATTATCTAACTATGATCTGCAATGCGATTCAATTCAAATGCAAATTAATAATTTATATAATAATAAAATAACTCATCCGTGCCAATTTTAACTAAACTACTATAGGTCTACGTATAAAGTTTTCGTGTGAAAACTACATTTGAGATTTCATTGTTAAAAACACATTTTTTTCAAATGCCAATGCATAAAAATAGTATCGCTATAGATCAAAATCCCCATTTGTGCTTGCTTAAAAAAAATATAGTGACCAAACAAATTACATAGGCATTGTAGAAAACCTCGATGAATGATGACAATAAATGAAAACAGGTTGAGACACGCCCATCCACCCACACATCATTGATTGTGCCAATGTTGCAAATAGAAATATAATTAAGAGACCAAATATTTATTTTGCATTTATCCCTGCGATTTCTAAAAAGTAACGATTTTGCACGAGACAGATATTTCGACTCCATAACCGAGAAATGAAGGAGGTACCCAGGGGGTGATCAGTGAGCTCTTTCGTCAGTTTTCCGTCGTTCAAAATAAAAACGATCTAATGGAAAATAAAAAGAAATCCAAAACTTACTGGGACGGAAATTCCAATTTCTACTTTCACACTAAAATACGACGTAATAAAAAAAAAAGAGAGAGAGAGAAAAATAAAAGAAGAAATAGGTCGAAAGCATTGTACTTTATTGCCTGCAGCTATGAGATGCACTTTCTTAATTTTATTTCCACCTGTACTTGTTCTTTCTTTCTTCATGTATCTTAAGTTTATCAGGTCTTTTGTTTTTTTTGTGAGTGTTTAAGATGAAAATAAGAAATTCGCAGTTTTATAAGAAAAGTTAAATTTTTTCCATTAAATTCTATATCACTATTCCACACATTAATTTTGGTTAAAATAATAAAAATTAACTTGAATAAATTATAGGAAGCAGAAATAAAACCTTTGCAAAAATTTAAAAGAACCTACATAAAACAATAGAAGAACCTACACAAAACAATAAAAGAACCTTTGCAAAACAACTTAAAAAAAAAACTTTCTTTTGCTTACAGTTTTACGCTACTTTCTTAACACAATTGCATTGTTATAAAAACATTCATTTTAATTATTTATAACATTTAAGTTATTTTTAATAACGTTATTAAATCTATCAATTTAAAATAGTTTTTAAAACAAAATCTAATTTTTTAAAAACATTTATAATGTATAGTGTGCAGGTTGGGCCACAGATTATAACTGAGTAATAATAATTTGATTGGTGTAAAATACTTGAGGCACAGGTTGGAAAATTCACATCTTTATTTACACACACACACACACACACACACACACACATATATATATATATATATATATATATATATATACACATACATACATACAATAGATACATAGAATAAAAAGACAGATAATTATAGATTCGTGGAGGGACTCCACTTCTAAGCCAAAAACCAGAAATTCGGCTACGCGCAGGGTGAAGGAAATATATTTCCTCTCCGGGAGAGAGTCTGTAGGCCAATTAAGATGCATTAAATATATTTCCTGAGGAGATGAGAGATTGCAAACTAAACGTTTCTCAGCGGGAGCGCAAGTTGCGCTGTACGTCCTCTCAGGTGAGAATCTCGAGGCCGACTGACCATTATCCCTGAACACCACAAGTGGTGACTCTTGCCAGTGTGTAAGTTTGGTTTGGTTTGTCGATTTACGGTTATTTTGTGCACACTAATTAGACCGGGACTTACAGTTTAACATTGCCGGTGTGTAGGAGGGAGCACAGTTACATAAGATTTTCATAATTTTGTATATGATGATTGAATTAGTTATAAAAATGGCAGCTATTTATCTTTTACAATTTAAAAAAACTGCACTTTTAAAAGAAGCCAAACATTTTAAAATGCAAATTTAACATTTCAATATTTTTAAAACTGGTTCTATTGAATTAAAACATCTTAAAGTATGAAAAGCATTTTAAAAACCCTACAATTACATAATATAGAAGACTTTAAACAGATTTTTAGAAGGTTTAAATAAAAAGAATTTTCATTAAATGTAAATAAATATTTTTAAATTAAATTCTAGGAGAAATAATTGGCTTTTCAAAAATAAACAATAAAAAAATTTAATAGAATATATTCAAAATAATATTCACTCGTATGAACTTTAAAAAAAAAAAACTCTTTCCATTTAAAATAAAAAGATTCCATGATACTTTTATTCGAAATAAAAAAATATTTTAAAATATTTAATCATTAAAATGTCTAGAATTTTATTTAAGTATACGAAAGCATACATAAACTAAAGCATATATTTTACTATATTTGCAATATAGAATAAACAGTAAACTTACCATAAAATAAATAACTTTCCAAACATCTAAATTTAACATTATGCATTGAACCATAGCCATTATTTCAATAACTTAATACTTAAATCGGGATTATTTTCGCTATTTGAATAAATAAATGTAGATTTAAAAAAATATACTTTGGGAAATAGTAATAAATTTTGACAAAGGAAAAAGTTGGAGACTTAATATACGTATTATTTCTCAAAGATAAAGTTGGTTGTCCTTTGTTATTCAGACAAATATACATAATTGGGAAACAAATAGTTCATGACAATGCAACTTATTCAACCACTTGAAATTGTATAAGTTATTGTAACAATGTGACAACTCTCACCACAATTACATTACAAAATTACCCATCTATATTAAGAATAAGCCAAATTGCGATTGTAATATCATGAATTGTATTTGAATTGGAAAAGCTTCAAAGCATAATGATAGCGGAAGTGTATAAATTTCTATCAATACAACATCAGCAATTCAAAATGAAACCTATTTATAATTAGGGAAGAATGCTATAGTAATGCTATACAAACGAGTTCATATTTGCTGTGGTTACTATTCAATGAAACATGATATTATAATTAGAAATCAAAGGAGTCAAGTGATATAAAGCTGTCGTTAAATTAGGATACTACTATGTCCAAAAAGTAAGGCCAGTTTTCAATTTAAATTTCCCGAGCATATGGTATTTCAATTTTTTTTTTTTTTTAGGTTGTCGACACTATCCTTGACATTTGTGTGAAATTTTACGTCAAAATATTCATTAGTGTTTGAGTTGCATTTGGTTTTGTGATATGCTAAAACTAATTCAGGCGATTTTTGAAATGTCTGAATTCATTGAGCAAGACTTTGCGATAAATTTCCGGCGATTTTTGGCTAAATTTCCGGCTAATTCCGACGATTTTTGAAATGTCTGAATTCATTGAGCAAGAACTTGCGATAAATTCTGTTTGCAGAAACGTATAGAGTGTTGCAGAAGGCATTCTGTGAGCATTAATATATCGGAAAGAAATATTTACAATTGCTAAAAACAGGTCAAAGAATGCAGAGAACGCGTTGAAGACGAAGAGCCCTCTGGTCGATCACCAACCTCAACCGACAAAGCTCACGTCCAAAAAATTAAAGATTTGGTGCTTGCAAACCATCGATTTACAATTAGAGACCTTGCTGATGATGTTGGAATTTCAAAATTCCATTTTAAAAGATGTTTTGAACCTCAAACACTTCAAATATCGATTGATACTGAAAACATTGAATACGCCAGTTCACACTGCATTGATACTTCGTGACGTTTTCGCCAACAATGAAACCCATATCGTTCCACAACCACCGATTCACCTGATTTAGCATCGTACTACTTCTGGCTATTCCCTAAACTCAAAAGACCACTCCGGGGACAACGTTTTGAGTCGATTCAAGAGACATTTCTAAAATCGCCGGAGTGAGTTTTAGCATCTCACAAAACCAAGCGTAACTCAAGCACTAATGAATATTTTAACGCAAAATTTCACACAGATGTCAAGGACAATGCCAACAACCTAAAAAAAAAAAAAAAAATTGAAATACCATATGTTCGGGAAATTTAAATTTAAAACTTTTACTTGGTCTTACTTTTTGGATACAGTAGTATAAAAGAATTATTACAAAATTAACATCTTTAAAATATTTTAAACATCATTATTTTAGATTAGAACTTATTTAATACATTATCATTGAATAAGAAGTATTTTATGAACGATTGAAAATTTGAACAAGATATATATAGCGAGTGTGTGAACCAAAAGAAGGAATTGAAAAACAGTCTAAATTTTATAAAAACGCTTAAAATAAAAGCCTTTTTAAATTCATTTCACATAAATATAAATCATTTCAAAATATAGAATGAGAAATACAAAAAAAAAAGTTTTTCATTCTTAAAGGGCATTTTTTTAAACAGTACATAGATTCTACTTAAAACAGTCTTTTATAAATAGTTATTTCATACTACAAATATACAATAAATCTTATTCTGATACTTTCAGTGAATTACAATATGAGCTAAAATGCATATTTTAAAATCTAATATATTACATTGAATATATACAAATTGAAATCAATTCATTTATTTATTCAATGCAATTTTATTTTCAAAATGTATAAATAGATTTCGAATAGAATTTCATTTGCTGAATGTTCAACGAAATTACATTTCTCTTCGGTGAATATTTTAAAATTCATCATAAAATTACTTCATTTCATATTTTACCTAACCAAAATTGCTTCTATTATTTACAGTTTACATGCTATGGTTTTTATCTGTAATGAGAAACATGCATATTTTTATTGCTCCAGCTACTATTAATAATTGACCCATTTCAATTTAATGAAAACCTGTTTCTTTCAGATATGGACAAAGAATACATTTTTTTTTCAATTCCTACTATTAGCTCACACTCTCCATATAAATATCTTGTTCAAATTTTCAATCGTTCATAAAATACTTTTTATTCCTCCACTCAAGTTCAAATACATTTTTTTGAACTTGTAGTGGATGACACTTGATTTTAATACAGTTTTTTCAAATATTAATTCAGTAATTAAATTTAATTGATTAATTTTAGTGTTTTTTTAGATTTAAGTTTCATGTATCTACCAAGAGATGGCGCCACACGTAAGACGAAAATTTCAACTTTATTTATAAAAGGCTTTCTGCAATATAATGATAAAAAAGTAAGAATTGACATTAAAAAAAAAATTTTTATATTACTTTTTCTACTTATACAATGCATGAAATGCGATGTTGTGAATATTGGAATTTGTAAAAATTTACCAAGACTTTTTATAACAGAATTCTGATTTCATGAAGTTCAATTAACATTGAAATTACTTTTTAATTCTTGCGAATTTTCCCACAAATATTAAAAAATTAAAAAGAAAATAATTTTAAATACAAAAATTAAGGTAACTATTTTTTATCAAATGAGTATTACTTTTACTTCAATTTTCGAATATTTTACAAAAGGTAAATTTTGTATCATTTGAATTTTGTGAAGAATATGTAAAATTTGGAATTTCATGAAGGATCCATACCTTACAACTGAAGTTTTATGAATTTATTTAATTTAAATTATAGAATCTGTTAATTGCAATTGTAATGCTTTTCAGCATTACAATTGCAAATATTGACTCATTATTGATTAATTATTTGATTCATAGAATTGGAATTTTATGCAGAATCCATTTTTGATAAATAATTTCGTAAAAATTGTTTCAAAGAATAATAATTTAATTATGGATTCCTTTTTTTAGAATTGAAATTTTGTGAAGGATCTATATCTTACAACTGAAATTTATTTGGGAAATCTAAAAAGGGTTCCAGGTCGCAAAAACATTTTTAGCGACTGTTATGAAAAAACTGTAAATGTTATTTTTTAGAAGAGGAGAAAAAATTAATATAGTTAAAAAAAATTTAAATAGATTTACCAAATAAATTTATATATATATATATATATATATATATATATATATATATATATATATATATATATACACTGAAGTGACAAAAGTCACGGGATACCTCTTAATATCGTGTCGGCCCTCCTTTCGGCCGGCGAAGTGCAGCAACTCGACGTGGCATGGACTCAACAAGTCGTTGGAAGTCTTCTGCAGGAATATTGAGCCATGCTGTCTCGATAGACGTCCATGATTGTGAAAGCGTTGATGGTGCAGGATTTTGGGTACGAACAGACCTCTCGATGATGTCCCATAAATGCTCGATGGGATTCATGTCGGGCGATCTAGGTGGCCAGATCATTCGTTGGAATTGTCCAGAATGTTCTTCAAACCAATCGCGAACAGTTGTGGCCCGGTGACATGGCGCATTGTCATCCATAAAAATCCCATCGTTGTTTGGCTACATGAAGTCCATGAATGGCTGCAAGTGATCTCCAAGTAGCTGAACATAAGCATTTCCAGTCAATGTTCGGTCCAGTTGCACCAGAGGACCAAGTCCATGCCATGAAAAAACAGCCCACACCATTACGGAGCCACCACCAGCTTGAACAGTGCCTTGCTGACAGTTGGCTGTCATGGCTCGTGGGGTCCATGGCTCGTGGGGTCTGCGCCACACTCGAACCCTACCATCAGCTCTTACCAACTGAAATCGTGACTCATCGGACCAGGCCACGGTTTTCCATTCATCTAGGGACGAACCGATATGCTCACGTGCCCACGATAGTCGCTGCAAGCGATGTCGTTCTGTCAGTAAAGGCACTCGAGTCGGTCTTCTGCTGGAATAGCCCAAGAAAGCCAAATTTTTCCGCACAGTTCTAACAGACAAGTCCTTTGTACGTCCCACATTGATTTCTGCGGTTATTTGACGCAGTGTTGCTTGTCTGTTAGAATTTACGACTCTTTGCAGACGTCACCGGTCTCGGTCGTTAAGTGCAGGCGGTCGACCACTGCGCTGTCCATGGTGGGATGTTATGCCTGAAATTTCATACTCTCGGCACACTCTTGACACAGTGGATCAGGGAATGTTGAATTCCCTAACGATTTCCGAAATGGCATGACCCATGCGTCTAGCTCCAACTAACATTCCGCGTTCAAAATCTGTTAATTCCCGTCGTGCGGTCATCATCACGTCAAAACCTCTTCACATGAATAACGAACAGAAATGAAAGCTCTGCGAAAGCACTGCGCATTTATACCTGTTCTACGCGATGCTACTGCCATCTGAAAATTTGCATATTGCTATCCCATGACTTTTGTCACTTCAGTGTATATGCATATATATTTATAAATAAAATTTATATATTTACTTATATTTTGTGTGGGTATTATATCTTTATTCTCTATATTTTAATTAATTAATGTAAAATAATAAATAAAAGGCTGAAGTTTTGTAAATATTCTTTATTAACTAATTTTATTTTGGATAGCTATTTAATTTTTTTAAGCAATATTAATTTTATCCCCTCCAAAAGATGTCATATTTTTTTCTTTTCTATAAATAGGCTTCCAATTAGCAATTTTTTATTTAAAAATTTATTTAAATTTTCTGAAAATTAAATTTTTTAAAAATTAAATATCTAGCATCTTGATAAAATGTATTTACTTTTTATTATTTGACACCATCTATACCTTTTTGAATTTTATCTCATTGTAAATCTTAAATCCCAATGTATATAAATATCTATACAATGTATATAAATATTTCATATATCATTTTAATGGTTTCGCTGTATATCTCTTAAGAATAATTCAAAAATGTTTTATGGAATTGTTCAAGACGATGCTGACGGCTGAAGTCATATATCTATCTCTCTCTATCTGTATTATATCAACCTTATTCTATGAGCCACTTCAAAGATTACTTTTTCCAGAAGATATATTGACGGCTTCAGAAAATATAAGGAATAAACAAACTGATTTTTTTTTCAGGAAATCACAAGCATGTAAAGCTGCGCCATATCAGGAGAACAAAAATTATATTGAAATAAATGAATATTATCAGTAATTGATTCTTTTAAAAATTGAATTAAGCTTCTACAATATGAATAAAAAATTAACATATGAATATTTGAAGAAATAATCTTGAATCAATTCTGTTTGTGGTAAAATTCACAGTAGCAAATAGCTTGATATCTATAAAATATATTGTTTGATATATTGTTTTTTCTATTAAAAAAAATTAGGATTTCTTTAAATACAGGGTGATTATAATTAAAGTCCTACTTTTAAAATGCTGTAAAAAAAGAGCCACTCGTCACAATGAGTTCAAATTTGAGCTGAAGATACTTGAAGAAGGGGGAAATGGTGTGGAATCAAAAAAAAAGTTCCACCGATTTTTTCCCATCCAATTTGGTATGGCCTTGCCGTGGTGTATGGGCTTTCCACTAACAGTGTCATAACTGTTGAATAATTTGGAAGGGTTTTTCTTCCGTCAAAAAATCGAAACAATCAAACACATTGAATACTACAGTTGGTTTAATGTGCAACTCATGCCAAATACGTCGTAATTTCTATTCAAAATATCACACAGACGAATTTACCTTTTTATGCCGTTTACAGCAGCACCTGTTAATACACTTTGGAGCTTTTTTTTTTTTTTTTTTTTTGATGCCATATAGTTTCCCCCTTCTTCCAGTATCTGCAATTCAAATTTGAACTCATTGCGACGAGTGTTTCTTTTTTTTTTACAGCATTTTGAAAGTGGGACTTTAATTATAACCATCCTGTATATATATTGAACACACACGCACACATTGTTTAATTTTGTCATTATAGCCCTTAAAACGATATATGGAATATTTATATACAAGTTACACATAGTTCTATACATTGGGTTTTAAGATTTACAATGGAAAAAAAATTCAAAAGGTATTGATGACAAATAATAAAAAGTAAATACATTTTATCAAGATGTAAAGTCTAAAATTTTAACTTTTTTAAAATTAAAATTTCAGAAAATTTAAATGAATACCAAAATAAAAAAATTGGTAATTGAAAACCCTTTTATCGAATGTTAAGATAAAAAATATCAATGCCATTTGTTGGAGGAGGGGATGAAATTAATATTACTTAAAAAATTTAAATAGCTTTACCAAATAAAATTAATTAATAGAGAATATTTTCAAAACTTCAGCATTTTATTTATTATTTTACATTAATTAATTAAAATACAGAAATGAAAGACATAATACCCACATAAGTAAATAGACTTAGACTATGACACGTAGTTCGCATTTTTTCAATGTGTTAAAAGCATTAACCAGGCCACTTTAATAATGTGTACATAATTTTATTCGCTATGATGTAAATAAAAAGAAACTTAGCAAGGTTATTTATTTATTGCACGTGGCTTTCCGTGGTTTTTTCCGAGCTAGTTTCCAACTCTTTTAAGTATTGTTATTATTATTCAATTTCTTCTATTAGCTCACACTCTCCCTATATATATCTTGTTCAAATTTTCAATCGTTAATAAAATACTTTTTATTCATCCACTCGAGTTCAAAAACATTTTTTTTTAAACTTGTACTGGATAACACTCGATGTTAATACAGTTTTTTCAAATATTAATTCAGAAATTAAATTTAATTAATTAATTTTAGTTTTTTATAGATTTAATTTGCATATATCTATCAATAGATGGCGCCAGATAAACTTAAAATAATGAATGAAAATTATTTATATAGGACTTTCTGCAATATAGTGAAAAAAAGTAGGAATTGACTTTAAAATTTATTTTTATATTACTTGTTTTTATAACCACACTAAATAATAATAAAATACACTATAAAGTACCGGATATATCAAGTTTTATAAATGAAAACTGTTCAAACCGAATATTGGATGAAATTTTTATATCATAAAATAAAGCTTATTTTTATTGATAATCACAGATATGAGCAGTGGTTATATGATTTATTGCACATATTTATGTGATAATATTGAATTTAATTGGTGGCCCCTGAAAATAAAGATCTTATATAATTATTTTTTTCCTCAACCAAACTCGCGGGCCTTTGAACCATGCTCATCAAAATAAAGAATCAAGGAAAGTTGATTCAAAAAGTACTCAGAAAAGTGAATTATAAAAGACTTTTAGTTTTATAAACTAATACTTTAATATTGGCTATGAATATTTAAAACTACAGATCCGTTAAGTATAAGATTAATATTTGTTTACATAGCTGGACATTTGAAATAAGCATGTTTTGGGAGGAGGTACAGGAAGTGGCAGCAATTATTGTTTTGCATAAAGATCCTAATGATCTTGGCGGCCTGATGGTCAATTTGCTATCTCTCTCTGGCCTTTGGTGCTTCAGGATCGAATCCTGGCGGTGGTATAGATGTTTATTAGTAGTTAGGAATTCACGTTATGCAGTAGGTTCCTGTCTAATTAGCCCAAAGTGTGCAAAAACTGACCGTAGAGAGACAAACATGGTCTTTGACCTTTTCTCTAATCCTGATCAAGATATAAATTTTATTACAAATTAAAAATTTTATATAAGATTAAAATAATGAGATTTATTTATAGCTTTTTTTTTAATTTATAAAATTCATTCTAATTTCTAGCAATTTTTAATATATTTTTAATTCATTTATTTTACGGTAGCCTTCCAATTTTAGAAAACAGGTGACTTAGATGGCTTAGTTCCACCAATTAGCCTTTATTAATATGATTCCATTTTCTTTTTCATAAGAAAAGCAAATTTTATGACTCTTTTATATGCTTACTATCTTCAAATTATAAATTTTATTGTGTTGTTTGTTATCTTTAATGATATTTTTCCCTATTTATAGATACTGCGAATTTATCTTTCTTGGTTTTTTCAATTCCTTCTATTAACTCACACTCTGCCTGTATATATCTTGTTCAAATTTTCAATCGTTCATAAAATACTTTTTATTCATACACTCAAGTTCAAATACATTTTTTTAACTTGTATTGCATGACACTTGATGTTAGTACAGTTTTTTCAAATATTAGTTCAGTAAATAAATTTAATTAATTAATTTTAATTTCTTTTTTTAGATTTAAGTTGCATATATCTACCAATAGATGGCGCCATATAAACTTAAAAAAATGAATGAAAATTATTTTAAAGTACTTTCTGCAATATAGTAAAAAAAAGTAGGAATTGACTTTAAAAAATTTTTTTTAGATTACTTGTTTATGAAAATGAAATCGAAATGATGTATTAGAATATTTGGATATAGAAAATATATATATATATATTATGTAAAGAGCTTAGGATTTTGTAACAATGCGCAGCTTCTATTCTTAAAAGATTCTTATAAAAAATGATTCAAAGAAAGAATAAAGTGTTTATTTATCCTATTCAACACTGGCTTATGTACTGGTTTCTTTTTTCCGACAGCGTAAATCCTTACCTACTTTGAGTCTGAATGTCAAGGTGCAATACGACCAAAGAGAATAAGTATTAATAATTTCCAAGCAACTTTCCCCACTGAGGGTATAAAAGATATAGTATGACTCCTACTTTATCCCAAGTTGAATTTGAGTTACAGCCAAACAAAACGGATAAGTGCACACTGCAAATCTGTTATTCCTCTCGTCCACCTAGAGCGAGAGAGAGACTTTGTACCATTTTTATTCAGTCGCATTTTAGAATTTTATAGATCCGTCACAAATCTAGCCAATGTACCCGTCACATATGCCGGGAAGGGGAAGAAGAAGAAGAGAGAGAGACCGGAAAGGATAATCTCACAATAAAAACATCCGACGGATTTCATGAGTCGCCAATTCGGCGCGCCGTTATGTATAATTCAGATCGCATTTTCTCTATCCTTTCCGTCAAAAAGGCTGCTCGATGTATCACGGCATCTATCTTCTTCCCACTTTTATTTAAAAATAAAAACTTCTTTCTAAACTGGCAATCCGTTTTGTCTGAATCGATTGGGCGATAGGTGTGGTTGTAAATTTGTCATGCTTGTCGCGTGGCTTCTCTCTCTCTCTGAACACAGCTGGAGGTTCTTTATGTCTGCGGCTGAAACTGTGGTGTATTTAAGTTAAGCGTGCTTGCGGTCAACTTTATTAATACTAATTTACTAATATGAATTCACTCAAACAAGTTAGATAAAAAAAAAAATTTTAAGTCAATTCCTACTTTTTTTTCACTATATTGCAGAAAGTCCTTTATAAATAATTTTCATTCATTTTTTTAAGTTTATCTGGAGCCATCTATTGGTAGAAATATATGCAACTTAAATCTAAAAAAAAACTAAAATTAATTAATTAAATTTAATTAATGAATTAATATTTGAAAAAACTGTATTAACATCAGTGTCATCCACTACAAGTTCAAAAAAAATGTATTTGTGACTTGAGTGGATGAATAGAAAGTATTTTATTAACGATTGAAAATTTGAACAAGATATATCTAGGGAGAGTGTGAGCTAATAGAAGGAATTGAATAAGTGATTGAAAAAGAATTTTATGAAAAAGATGTTTAAGTTAGGAGTTAAGTTTAGAAATAGTTTTTTAAGTTCTTTTTTAATAGCTACATTTCATATATGGGGGCCCGATGGCCGAGTGGCTAGCACTTCGGCACTCGGTACTACAGGTATCGGGTTCAAATCCCGGCGGTGCCATGGGTGTTTGCAGTGGTTCGGAATCCACTTTAAACCGAGGTCCCAGTCCTAATAGAATTGTAGAGCGTTGCGGAGGCATTGTTAATTCCACGTCCGTGGCTTATCTTCAAGTTACACGCGCCTCCTGAATAGTGCAAAGTGAGTAACGTCGGTGCAGCCTTATGGCATAAAAGATCACGGTCTATTTTCCAGTTGCATTAGAAGGAAAAAAATTTCATATATTCAAAAGTTTAATTTTTGAACAACAGTCTTTCATAAAATTCTAAATCTATAAGACGGATCCTTCGCAAAATATATATTTTAAAACAGGAATCCATAAATACATTCTTATTTTGTGAAACATTTCTTACAAAATTTTTTTATCAAAAACGGATTGTGCATAAAATTCTGATTTCATGAATCGGATCCTTTCCAAAATTATAATTGCAAGGAACAGATTCTATAGTTTGAAATTTTATAAATTTATTTAATTCAGTTATAAAATATGGATCTTGCGCAAAATTTCAATTCTAAAAAAGGAATCTATAATTAAATTATTCAATAATTAAATTCTAAAACTAAATTCTTAAATATTCTAAATAATTAAATTAAATCCATAATTAAATTTTTATTCCTTGAATCCATAAATAAATTTTTATTATTTATTCTTTTTACAAAATCATTTATCAAAACCAGATTTTGCATGAAAACCATTCCATGAATCGGATCCTTTCCAAAATTGCAATTGCATTTTGCAAGGAACAGATACTAAAGTTTAAACTAGATAAATTCATAAAACTTCAGTTGTAAAATACGAATCTTTCACAAAATTTCAATTCTAAAAAAGGAACCCACAATTAAATTCTTTTTCTTTGAAATATTTCTTACACAATTATTTATCAAAAATGGATTCTGCATCAAATTCTTATTCCATGAATCAGATATCCTTTCCAAAATTGCAATTTCAAGGAACTGATCTTACAGTTTAAATTAGATAAATTCAAAAATTTCAGATACGGATCCTTCAAAAAATTCAATTCTAAAAAAAGAATCTATAATGGCCAAAGCAGGGAAAACCAACCTATTAAAAAAATACATTACTAGTATGTATGCATCCATATATTCAAAAATTAACTGTCGAAATTATGAGAAAAAATTAAATATTTTAAAATATTATTCTTGCCAACATATGACAGATATTACCTTTTTTTATTTATGAGTTTACAGAATAATTAAATTATATTTTCTGAATTGTCGGTGAGTGGAGAAACAAATATCGCACTATGGAAATAAATATTTTTTAATGATTTCATTTTTTTTATTTCATTTATACGTATACATATACGTATATATTTTTTAAATTTCATTTTTAATGTTATATATTCCTCTGCAATGTGCGTTTAGTATCATTATTATTATATCATTCATGATATGTAATAATAAAAGTAAACACAATAATAATAACTCATTATGTTTCAATTTTTCACTCCAAAACAAATATGTCTATAGTGGGCCAAATCTAATGCGAATATATAATTTTATATCAGCCAGCGGAGTTAGGATGCATTTCCAAAGTGGCCCATAAGATCATTTGGGTTGGCCATCCCTGTTTTAGATTATTCCAATTAAAAATCAAAACGAGTTTTAACTTTTGTGAAGCAATAAAAAAATTGCTTATTAGTTATAAAGAAACTTACATTAAAAAAATCTTAAATTGCAAAAATTTACATCAAAATCTTCACATTAAAAAAACGTTAACCATAGACAAATCCCCATGTTTTTCGAAATAAATATTTGAACAAGCTTCATAATAAGGAATCTATTTAAATATTCGCAATCCACAATTTCCCTCTCATCAGCAAGTTATACTAATGATCTATCTCTTCTTTATACACTCACATCGCAGACATCGAGAATTTAGAGTAGACAAATTAAAAACACAAATAGGATGGCTAACTCTAATTGCATGGTTAATGATTTGTTCAGACAACGTGCTTTATCGATACGAAAACTGGATGGCATTGTCTGATATTTAACATCCTCGAACATTTTTATAATATTAATTAATTTAAAATTGAAGCAGCAAGTGCAGCAGTTTTAAAACTGGGTTAATTCAAACACAGCAGCAGCAGCAAGCGAAACTTCATAACCAGAGGTAATGAAGTAGCTGGGAGATAAACACTTCCATTGTTCAAGCGGCCCGGCTTCCCCAACCCCATGTAATGGAAATTACGCTCCAAATGTAAGAATTAATTTACACTCCAAGCACAGGAGAATAATCTAAACATTAAAAGAGAGGAACTCTTTCACTCTCTGATTTAAGAAATTACAAATGCCTCGCAAATTAACTTAGAATTCTTCAACCAAAGTTCTGCATGAGATATTCTTAATTGACGCCATTGAAATAATATTCAATGAATTTTCATGCAAATTAAAATATCTCATCGTTCGTGTTGTCTCGCAAGCAGGCCTTCGGGCGATTATGCAAGTCAGAGCAAAATGGGAACAATTGATGAGAGAGTGAAGGCATTGTTGAAGATTGAGGTGAACGATGGGAGTTGTTTGCTGAGGATTGCAGTTAACATATCGCAAACCGCGAGGAAAAGTGACACAACCAGTTATCTTCCAATGGAAGGAAAAGAAAAAGGTGCATTCAGATTCATTCTCATAAAAGTAAAATGTCATACAATGCATCCAGTTAAATCATCAATTTTTAAAATAGTATTTCTATTAATAAACTGACACAAAACTCTTCGATTTATGAAATAAACAAATTGCAATTTTACCTCACAAGGGACGATTTTTTTATAATGATATAAAAATGATTTAATTTTTTGTTTTATCACGATTTATTCATCTATTTTGATGTATACCATAGTGAATGAAGCCTACAATAGTGAGTATATTTTTCATATTTCATTTTTAATGTTATTTATTTTTTATATTTCATTTTTAATGTTATATATTTTTTTTAAATTTCATTTTTAGTATTATCTATTTCTTTACAATATACATTTAGCATCATTATTATTATATCGTCTATGTTTACATGCAAGAATAAAAGTAAACACAAAAATAATAACTCATTTTGTTTCAATTTTTCACTCCAAAATATGTCTATACTGGGTGAAAATCTAATATGGAGATATATAATTTTATATGCGGCATGCGAAGTTATGATGCATTTCCAAAGTGGCCCGCAAGATCATTTGGGTTGGCCACCCCTGTTTTAGACTATTCCAGTTAAAAAAACAAAAAGGGGTTTTAAATTTTGTGAAGCAATAAAATAATTGCTTATTAGTTATAAAGAAACTAACATTAAAAAAATCTCAAATTACTGAAATTTACATAAAAATCTTCACATTAAAAAAATGCTAACTATATACAAAATCCCCATGTTTATCGAAATAAATATTTGATCAAGGCTCATAATAAGGAATCTATTTAAATATTTGCAAATCCACAATGCCCTCTCATCAACGCGTTATACTAATGATCCATCTCTTCTTTATATACTCGCATTCCAGACATCGAGAATTCAGAGCAGAGAAATTAAAAACACAAAAAGGATGGCTCACTCTAATTACTTGGTTAATGATTTGTTCAGACAACGCCTTTATAGATAGGAAAACTGGATGGCATTGTCTGGTATTCAACATGCTCGAACATTTTTATAATATTAATTAATTTAAAATTCAAGCAGCAAGTGCAGCAGTTTTAAAACTGGGCTAATTCAAACACAGCAGCAGCAGCAAGCGAAACTTCATAACCAGCGGTAATGAAGTAGCTGGGAGATAAACACTTCCATTGTTCAAGCGGCCCGGCTTCCCCAACCCCATGTAATGGAAATTACGCTCCAAATGCAAGAATTAATTTACACTCCAAGCACAGGAGAATAATCTAAACATTAAAAGAGAGGAACTCTTTCTCTCTCTGATTTAAGAAATTACAAATGCCTCGCAAATTAACTTAGAATTCTTCAACCAAAGTTCTGCATGAGATATTCTTAATTGACGCCATTGAAATAATATCCAATGAATTTTCATGCAAATTAAAATATCTCATCGCTCGTGTTGTCTCGAAAGCAGGACTTCGGGCGATTATGCAAGTCGAAACAAAATGGGAACAATTGTTGAGAGAGTGAAGGCATTGTTGAAGATTGAGGCAAATGATGTGAGTTGTTTGCTGAGGATTGCAGTTAACATATCGCGAACCGCGAGGAAAAGTGATACAACCAGTAATCTTCCAATGGAAGGAAAAGTAAAAGGTGCATTCAAATTCATTATCAATAAAAGTATAATGTCATATAATGCATCCAGTTAATTCAGAAATTTTTAAAATAGTATTTCTATTAATAAACTAACACAAAACTTCGATTGATGAATTAAACGAATTGAAATTGACCCTCTAAAGGGACGATTTTTTTTAGTGATATAAAAATGATTTAATTTTTTGTTTTATTACGATTTATTCATTCTATATTGATGCATAGAATAGTGAATGATGCCTACAATAGTGTGTATATTTTTCATATTTCCTTTTTAATGTTATATATTTTTATATTTCATTTTTAATATTATGTATTTTTTTATATTTCATTTTTAGTGTTATCTATTTCTTTACAACATACATATAGTATCATTATTATTATATTATCAATGTTTACATGCAAGAATAAAAGTAAACACAAAAATAATATCTCATTATGTTTCCATTTTTCACTCCAAAATATGTCTATAGTGGCGTTAAATCTAATATGGGGATATATAATTTCATATGCGACTCGTGAAATTATGATGCATTTTCAAAGTGGCCCGCAAGATCATTTGGGTTGGCAACCCCTGTTTTAGGGTATTCCAATTAAAAATCAAAACAAGTTTTAACTTTTCTGAAGCAATAAAAAAATTGCTTATTAGTTTAAAATTAACATTAAAAAAAACTCAAAAATTTACATAATATTCACGTTAGAAAATGTTAACTATAGACAAATCCCCATGTTTATCGAAATAAATATTTGAACAAGGTTCATAATAAGGAATCTATTTAAATATTCTCAATTCACAATGGCACTCTCATCAACGCGTTATACTAATGATCTATCTTTTCTTTACACTCACATCCCAGACATCGTGACTTTTGAGTAGACAAATTAAAAACACAAAAAGGATGGCTAACTCTAATTACATGGTTAATGATTTGCTCAGACAACGCTTTATCGATACGAAAACTGGATGGCATTGTCTGATATTTAACATGCTCGAACATTTTTATAATATTAATTAATTTAAATTCAAGCAGCAGAAACTTGCAGCAGTTTTAAAACTGGGCTAATTCAAACACAGCAGCAGCAGCAAGCGAAACTTCATAACCAGCGGTGATGAAGTAGCTGGGAGATAAACACTTCCATTGTTCAAGCGGCCTGGCTTCCCCAACCCCATGTAATGGAAATTACGCTTCAAATGTAAGAATTAATTTACACTCCAAGCACAGGAGAATAATCTAAACATTAAAAGAGAGGAACTCTTTCACTCTCTGATTTAAGAAATTACAAATGCCTAGCAAATTAACTTAGAATTCTTCAACCAAAGTTCTGCATGAGATATTCTTAATTGACGCCATTGAAATAATATCCAATGAATTTTCATGCAAATTAAAATATCTCATCGCTCGTGTTGTCTCGAAAGCAGGACTTCGGGCGATTATGCAAGTCGAAACAAAATGGGAACAATTGTTGAGAGAGTGAAGGCATTGTTGAAGATTGAGGTAAACGATGAGAGTTGTTTGCTGAGGATTGCAGTTAACATATCGCAAACCGCGGGGAAAATTGACGCAACTAGTTATCTTAAAATGGTAGGAAAAAGAAAAAGGTGCATTCAAATTCATTATCAATAAAAGTAAAATATCATATAATGCATCCAGTTAATTCAGCAATTTTTAAAAGAGTACTTCAAAATGTTATTTTTATTAATAAACTCTTTGATTTATGAAATAAGCGAATTGGAATTGAACCTCACAAGGGACGATTTTTTTAGTGATAATAAATGACTTAATTTTTTGTTTAATTACAATTTATTCAATTCCTTCTATTAGTTCACACTCTCCCTATATATATCTTGTTCAAATTTTCAATCGTTCATAAAATACTTTTTATTCATCCACTCAAGCTCAAAATACATTTTTTTTTGAACTTGTAGTGGATGACACTGGATGTTAATACAGTTTTTTCAAATAGTAATTCAGTAATTAAATTTAATTAAGTAATTTTAGTTTTTTTAGATTTAAGTTGCATATATATCTACCAATAGATAGCGCCAGATAAACTTAAAAAAATGAATGAAAATTATTTATAAAGGACTTTTTGCAATAGAGTGAAAAAAAAGTAGGAATTGACTTAAAATTTTATTTTATATTACTTGTTTATTTTATATTAATGGGAATTCAAAAAGCAAAAACAAAAAGAAAAAGAAAAAATGGGGAAAACAATAAAAATGCACAAAAAATCTATAATGTCCACATTTGTGGGCGCCGAGCGTTAATAGTAATTTATCAATGAAATGATTTCATGCATTCAGGGATACATTATTCATTATTATTCGGAGCATTCATGATTAAAATTAAATATATTTAATATGTCTGGTGTTACTTTTATCAAATATTAATGATTTGTTCAAATAATCCAACAACACTGACAGTCGATACATTACTCTGCGCTGTTTTCATATTCCTAACTGTACAGAGTAAATACTTTTATCAATGCAGCCAAACCATAAGTACGTATATTTCTTATGGAGAGTTTCTGTAGTGAATAATTTATTATCAGATTTTTGTTCTTTTTTTAATAATAGTAATTATAATTATAATAAACCGAATGTCCACATATATGTCCAAAGGCGTCCAGACATCAAATTTTGTAATTCCCCTTGCAGTGTGACTTAGTTAAGGTCGAAAAGAAGAATAAAGAGTAAAAGTATTTCATTAAGACTATACATTTTTTAATCAAATATAACACTCATTTCAATAATTTTCTTAAGTATTCAGTGTAAGTTAATCTCTTGTCTAGAACTCATATATATTTTATTTATAAAATTATGCTGATGATGTTATAGATATAAAATGATTTAAAAAATTTTTTCTTCATTTAAAAAAATATATTCTAAAGAAGTTGTTACTCTTCAAGATTTTTTCAATAAGAAAAAAATATTTTCTAACTACATATCAAAAGAAATTTTTTTACAATTCAAGCAGTACAAGCATTTCTACGCACTTTCGGAATAAATTAATGGATAATATGACTGCGAAAATTACTATCAAAGGGCTTAAAATGTATTAAAAGTATTAATTATACAAGTAATTTGAAACAAGATAATTATACAGATACATTATTTTAATTTAAACGCTGTGCCTCCTCCCCAAACAAGAAGAATAGCGTGTGGTTAAGCATCCACCCTAAGAATGGCGAAAACTTTTATTCACCAAATTCCGCTAATTAACATTTATAGCTCGCTTTTCAGTGCTCTTAACCTCTATCGCGGAATGAATGATGACACTTTAAGGCACCCTATATGAACTCGGAGTTAATGATAATTAACTTTTCAGCTGTTAATATTCTTAGCTTAGGCCGTGACACTCAAAACATCCTTAAAACATTAAAAACTGCCAAAAGGCATTCTTATACTGCTATTATGACTTCTGCATAGATGTTCTTAATAAATACATATTTAAAACATGTAAATATGTATTATTTTCATCAAGCATATAGTATACAAATAAGTGATCTCTTAATAATTTTTTCCTATGTATAGAAATATCTGACTTAATAAAGCACAGTCATTTCACATTTAGTTATTGCACACAGTTTTGGAAAAATTCAAATATTTCAATCTCGAACAAAAGCAATAAAATGCAAATATTTTTTTTACCACTTTGTCAAATTTTAATAACTGCGCAGTCATAATTATTTAAACGTCATTCTAGATGATTATTTTAGTTGTAAATTCCATTTTTATTGATTTAAAAAGAGTTAATCAGTTTTTAGCTTCAGACATAACTAATTCAGACTGTGACTAATCTTCAGTGTCCTGCAGTGCGGGACGAACATATATTGGATATAGGATATACATTATAGTGTAGTCATGTGTAATCATGTCATACCCATGTTTAGTCAGTCTGCTTACTCATGGATGGAGGAAAACGGAACAGCTTCTGTTGTGATGGAGCACCAGTAAGTACTATTCTATGTTATAATAACAATTGACAATTACTTTAGCACTTTTTTTTTGTTAGAAATTATTATTGTAGCGAGTAAAAATTGAGTCCAAAAAGAATAAATGAGAGGCCGATTATAGAAATTTTTGCTAAATCTGACTATTTTA
This sequence comes from Caerostris darwini, assembly GCA_021605075.1. Taxonomy (NCBI): domain Eukaryota; kingdom Metazoa; phylum Arthropoda; class Arachnida; order Araneae; family Araneidae; genus Caerostris; species Caerostris darwini. The sequence goes on along the minus strand of BPLQ01004890.1, from coordinate 450,064 downwards.
TCTGACACAATTTATATGAATCCCAGCTTTGTACCACTAAGGATGTTTAGCATAAAATCATAAATCAGAGCCAATGAGTCCAAAATGATCAATCCGAAAAGATTCAAAGAAGGTAAATGAATGGTCGATGACGGAGAAGTTTGCTAAATCTGACACAATTTATGTGAATCCCAAGCTCTTTATACCACTTAGGAAGTTCAGCACAAAATCATACATCATCCAAAAAGATAAAAAAAAAAAGAGTCAATGATTCCGCAAAGTGTAAATTCGAAGAGTCCAAAAAGAATAAATCAGTAGTCGATGGTAGAAATTTTTGCTACATTTATCTGCCACAATTTACATGAATCCCACGCTTTGTACCACTTAGGATGTTTAGCATAAAACCATAAATCATCCAACTTTAAAAAAAAGTATTTGATTAAAACCATTTGTGGCATTAAATTATATATATATCATTGCAAAAAAAACAAACATTTTCTGATGCTTTGAAACGGATTTCATTTGAATCAACTATTCATCAATAGAACGTATAATATCAATAGCATTCTAAAATGCATATACACATACATATACAGAGAACGGTTAGTTTTTGTTGTAAATCACGATTCACACTAAAAAAATCGTCTTGTTTTAATTAAGACATTAAAAGAGACTACACCGACATGAGCGATTCAAAAATTACCATCACTAGGTTATACAGAAGAAGTTGAAGAAGAAAATAATAAAAAAAAATAAGCAAATCACTCAGTTTTTTTTCCACCGTCATCATCGAGTCTTTGAATTTAATTACTGAGAATTCTTAATGTATTGTCGATGTGCGTTATTTATTAACACAAATGAGATGTTGCCTCAGGGACACTGCAAGAAGGCACATCTTCGACACACATTGCGCATCAGGCACCACCGCTTCTTCTCGGATTTACACTTTTTGGACTCATTGAAGTCCAAAAAGATTAAACCCGAAAAGAGCCCAAAAAGGATAAATGAGAGGTCGATTACAGAAATTTTTACTACATTTATTTGACACAATTTATATGGTATTTAAATTTAATCCCATAGTTTGTACCACTTAGTATGTTTAGCTTAAAACCATAAATCATCCAAAAAGAGTCAATGAATCCAAAAACGGGTAAATCCCAAAAGAGTCCAAAAAGAGTAAATCTCAAAAGAGTCCAAAAAGAGTAAATCTCAAAAGCGTCCATAAAAGGTAAATCCCAAAAGAATCCAAAAAGAGTAAATACGAAAAGAGTTCAAAAGGATAAATGAGAAGTCGAATACAGAGATTTTTGCTAAATTTATCTGTCACAATTTATATGAATCCAACACTTTGCACCATATAGGATGTTCAGTATAAAATCATAAATCATCCAACAGGAAAAATCACTTGATTAAAACTATCTGTGACATTAAATTAGATATATTATTGCAAAAAAAATTATCTGATGATTTGAAAAAGATTTCTTTTGAACCAACTATTCATCAATACGAACGTATAATATCAACCGCACTCTTACAAACACAGAGAACGGTTAGTTTTTGTTGCAAATCACGATCTATACAAAAAAAATCGTCTCATTTTAATTAAGACATTAAAAAAAAATACATAACTAAAAAGGAAAAGAAACAAATTTCTCAAAAACACTCACGTGAACACAGAATCGCAAAAGGAGACGACACCGACTCAAAAATTACCATCACCAGGGTATACAGAAGAAGACGAAGAAGATGAAGAAAATAATAATAAAAAAATAAGCAAATCACTCAGTTTTTTCCACCGTCATCATCGATTCTTTGAATTTAATTACTGAGAATTCTTAATGTATTGTCGATGCGCGTGATTTATTAACACAAATGAGATGTTCCCTCAGGGGCTTTGCATGAAGGCTTTCTTCGACGACACACATTGCACATTAGGCACCACCGCTTCTTTTATTGATCAGGAAATTTGGAGGCACCCCCTCCACCCCCGCCTTTTTCCCTTTCGATGCCCCCCCAAGTTTCCCATTACTGAGTGAAGCAAAATAATTATTCTTCAATTTGGAAAAGGAGTACGGGGAAAAAAAAATAAAAAATAAAACCGGGATCTGTTGGCGACACTTTCGCGTCCTAGTGATTAATTTAAGAGTACAGTAATAGGTTAGATGGTTCTAATAAAATGGAAGGAATGAGAATGACTGTCTTAATAAAGTTATTCCACTTATGTCGAAAGTACATGGAGAGCAAAAAGAGAGAGGGAGGGAGGGATGTTAAATTTGATTTTCGGTGCTTCTATCTCTCTATCCACTTGGCGAGCAGAGATTTTTGGTGAAAAGTTTACAATTACTTACTTAGGAGTGTTCTTAAAATTAAGAAATTAGAAAAAAAGAAAAGTAGCCACAGTGTTTTAGCAATCTGACAAAAAAAAAATAATGATAATGAAATGGTGAAAAGGAAGTTTACTAATTATTGTATAAAAATTTCGCCCTCATCATAAAATGAGCTGAGAGTATTGACAGTAAAAAAAAACAGAAGAATTTTTTCAATATAAGCATTCTTTTAAATGCTAAAATGCATATTTTTCTTTTAAATGAGAACTGGAACTTCAAAAATAACAACACTAGTTAAGAAACAATGCAATGAAGTGAGGTGAAATAATACCAATTACATTTTAGTATGTCAATTGATATATTCACCATTCCATTTCTGAAAGACACGATCTCTTACAATCGGGTTTTTTTTTGGTTTTTTTTTGACGCTTCGTCCCAGTTATTTTTTTCATTGTCATGACACACTGGATTATAATAATTTACATATTTTTGATGAATGACAGAAATAAACTAATATTCACGTTATTAATTACTCAAGAATTTACGTTAAGAATAAATCATTGCATTTTTATTGCATTGAATAATTCATTGCATTTGCATCATTGCATTTTTATATTATAAAAGGATAAATCATTACATGATTGCATTTATGAAACACAAATCATTGCAGCACACTTTTGCAATCATACATTTTATATTTGCGCATTGTTATGTTTATTTTTGCGTATATATATACACTGAAGTGACAAAAGCCATGGGATAGCAATATGCAAATTTTCAGATGGCAGAAGCATCGCGTAGAACAGGTATAAATGCGCAGTGCTTTCGCAGAGCTTTCATTTCTGTTCAAGTTATTCATGTGAAGAGGTTTTGACGTGATGATGATCGCACGACGGGAAATAACAGACTTTGAACGCGGAATGTTAGTTGGAGCTAGACGCATGGGTCATGCCATTTCGGAAATCGTTAGGGAATTCAACATTCCCAGATCCACTGTGTCAAGAGTGTGCCGAGAGTATGAAATTTCAGGCATAACATCCCACCATGGACAGCACAGTGGTCGACCGCCCGCACTTAACGACCGAGACCGGCGACGTCTGCAAAGAGTCGTAAATTCTAACAGACAAGCAACACTGCGTCAAATAACCGCAGAAATCAATGTGGGACGTACAAGGGACTTGTCTGTTAGAACTGTGCGGAGAAATTTGGCTTTCTTGGGCTATTCCAGCAGAAGACCGACTCGAGTGCCTTTACTGACAGAACGACATCGCTTGCAGCGACTCTCGTGGGCACGTGAGCATATCGGTTGGACCCTAGATGAATGGAAAAGCGTGGCCTGATCTGATGAGCCACGATTTCAGTTGGTAAGATCTGATGGTAGGGTTCGAGTGTGGCGCAGACCCCACGAAGCCATGGACCCAAACTGTCAGCAAGGCACTGTTCAAGCTGGTGGTGGCTCCGTAATGGTGTGGGCTGTTTTTTCATGGCATGGACTTGGTCCTCTGGTGCGACTGGACCGAACATTGACTGGAAATGCTTATGTTCAGCTACTTGGAGATCACTTGCAGCCATTCATGGACTTCATGTACCCAAACAACGATGGGATTTTTATGGATGACAATGCGCCATGTCACCGGGCCACAACTGCTCGCGATTGGTTTGAAGAACATTCTGGACAATTCCAACGAATGATCTGGCCACCTAGATCGCCCGACATGAATCCCATCGAGCATTTATGGGACATCATCGAGAGGTCTGTTCATGCCCAAAATCCTGCACCATCAACGCTTTCACAATTATGGACGTCTATCGAGACAGCATGGCTCAATATTCCTGCAGAAGACTTCCAACGACTTGTTGAGTCCATGCCACGTCGAGTTGCTGCACTTCGCCGGGTGAAAGGAGGGCCGACACGATATTAAGAGGTATCCCATGACTTTTGTCACTTCAGTGTATATATATCCTTGGCACTACAGCCCATAGTGGGGCCAAGGCCGTTCGCCTACTGGCAGACTTGAAACAGGAGATAATTTCTTCTTACAGAGTAGGGTTGTCAGCCATATGGCCAACGCTCTTCAGTTATATTAGACCGAGACCTTCAGTTTAAAGTGGATTCCGAACCACTACAGACATATGTCACCACTAAGATAGGACTCGAATTCGAAACCTGTGGCATCGAGCGTGTGAGAACTAGTCACTTGGCCATGTTTCCTCCTACTCACTTGCAAGAGCGCTCCCCTGTGTCATTCAGAATAAAATAGTCCGTTGGCGTACAGACTGTCACTCGGAGAAGGAATATATTTCGGGCATGCTGCGCTTAGCTGAGTATTGAATTTTCGGCTTAAAAGTTAAATCCTTCCACGAAACTACAATTATATGTCTTTAGATATGTTAAATATTGCATGTCTCTAATTGTATGTGTGTGGTGTTTATGCATGTGTAAATAAAGTTGTGAGTTCTCCAACCTGTGCCTCAGGTATCTCAACCCAAACACACCCAGTTGCAAACTGATTGTAAAACTTGCACATTACAATGTTTTTTATTATTTTATTACTTTATTTCATACATGAGAGATTTTTTTTTAGTTAAAAATACATTTTAACTGCATTCCAGATTATAAATCATTATTGTTGTTACAATGGAATAAATAAGAACAAATGTATTTAGTAATGAAAAGAAAGTTAATAAAATAAAAAGGAAAATTTTGATAGGATATTAGTTATTATATTTATTCATATACATATCAAGAAAACGTCTACAGATTATTATTAAATCTGTATAAAAAATGTCGTTATATCAGTATTTGTAACATAAATGGCGAGATAGGCAGTTTTTAAATCAAATAGAAAATAGCTTTTTGAATTCCTTATATTTAATATTACGCCTGAGAAATATTGCCAAAAAGATATGAAAGAGATAATTTATTATAAAAAACGGTACTAAAAAGTATTACTACAAGATAAAGAAGACAAGAACACAAAAAAGTAAAAAAAAAAAACTATTCATAACTATAATAACATTTTCCATTATATATCGCTCCTAACGTAATTCATTTTTATCATTCCTTTTCCAATAAATGGCGAAATATCAAAAATTTGATGGTTCATTTCACTTAATCCGGATTAATAAAATAAAAAAAGAAGTTAAGTTCGAATCCTTTTAAATAGAAAAGGAAGCAAAACACACGATGAGTGAAATCATCGACCTATTATGTAATCTTTGATATAATGTTTTATTGCATAGAATTACGACTTTACGAAAATGGCTAAAAAGATTGCGATCAAAAGAGAGATCAAAAATGTAAAATGATTTCTGTAATTGAAACAAGTTCAAAAGAAAACATATTTTATAAATTGCTATACGTATTTCAAAAAGCGAGTGAATTAAATGTATCCGTTCAGATTTAATAGCTTGGAAATATTTTCTATTTTAAGAAATGAAGAAAATAATAATAAAAAAAAGCAATACGTCGGCAGAAATTAACTGTCTTTTTAAAAGTACATACATTGAATACGTATTGCATAATAACAGTTTTGGTATTAGGCAGTATAATAATATTTTTAATTTATTCTTCTGTTAAAATAAATTATTCGATAAGAATTTAGTTAAATCTAAATCAATTTTATTACTTCTTTTACCTCTATTTTTAAAAAACTAATATATATATATATATATATATATTCTTTTCTTATTAATAATATGTGCAAAAAAGTCTATGTCAGTAAGGGCATTTTATGTCGTCTAATACAATTTATCATTAATTTTCTTCGTAAGCAAAATGTTTTTAATTTAATTTTTTAAACATTCCCTATCAAAATTAAAAAATATATGTAATAAGGATCGATTCGAATTCCATATAAAATTGAAGGGGAAAACACCCTCGATTTTTTTTCAATATGTATCTTCTTAAACATATATGTGAAAATATAATTTAGAAGCTTTCCAAAACTAAAAGATAATTTGTATCTCATATGTGAAAATACATCAAACAAATCATATATGTGAAAATATGTCTAACAAACTATTCCGAAACTAAAAGAATTTGGATCTGATAAGTGAAAATATATGTAATAAATTAAATATGTGAAAATATATCTATTAAATCAAATATGTGAAAATATATCTAACAAAGTATTCCAAACCTTAAAGAGAATTTGGATCAGATGTGTGAAAATATATCTAATAAATCAAATATGTGAAAATATATCTAACAAACTATTCAAAAACTAAAAGAGAATTTGGATCTGATATGTGACAATACATCAAACAAATCATATATGTGAAAATATATCTAATAAACTATTCCAAAAATAAAAGAAAATTTGGATCTGATACGTGAAAATACATCCAATAAACTATTCCAAAACTAAAAAAGAATTTCGATCTGATATGTGAAAATATATTTAAAACTAAAAGAGAATTTGGATCTGATATGTGAAAATACCTCTAACAAACTATTCCAAAATTAAAAGAGAATTTGGATGTGATACGTTAAAATATATTTAACAAACTATTCCAAAACTAAAAGAGAATTCGGATCTGATATAATACAGAACATTACAAAATGAATGCAAGGAAATTGTAACAACTGTCTTGTATGGAAATCTGCCAAGAATTTCGATTGTTTAAAGCAGGTGATAATACAAAAACAGAACGTATATGGCAGGTGTAATTTTTTTCTACTCTTATTAATACTTCGAAAATACAACCGTAATTTCTTTTAATGGATATTCACTTCAGTAAAATATTTGACTAATGTTTTGGTTTCATGATTGGTAAGAAAAATATTCATAAATAAAATAAAATCTGAGATTATCCTTCGCATTAACAGAGATTAGATTAGACGGTAACACGTAAAAAAAGTGGGATTGCAAATATTTCTATTGAATACGTATCTGTGAGCAGCATACTGTAGAAGATGAAAAAGATTAATTTCAACTTTTTCTTTTACTTTCATTTTATCAAACTTTAAGTATTTTCGTTTATTATTTAATATTCTTATGATAAACACACAATGCTACTGAATGTACTTGTAACAATTGACAGAAATGGCGTATGGCGCATAAGTTATATAGAGTATAAGTTATTATTTAAAACAGATTAATCTCCTTTCTCAAAAGTAACGAGTGTTTTAAAACTGCCATCAATTAATCTGTTTGTTGCTAAATATAATAATTGACCAATATCACGTCACGTGCTCTGCAGTTCATTTTGAATGGTCTGGCTTCCAAAATATAACAGATAATTGTATCAAAATCCTCAAAATGGTGTCTAAAGATTAATTTATGTTTATCAAAGTTTAACTACCACTTAACAGACTTCTCTGTCCGAATTTGGCAGTGCTTATTGGATTTGGCAGTGTAGTATTTGAAAAATTGCTTCTTCATTAAAATTCTAATTAAATTTTCCATTAAATTTTGTTATATTCCTGCCACTATTGTATTTGACAGTTCTTGTGAGGTTTGGTTTGGTTTATCCCTCTACTGTCATTTTTTGCATACTTTGGGCTAGTGAGACCGGGACCTACAATTTAACATGGATTCCGAACCACTAACAAACAGCCATTGAACTTTAAGTCTGGTACCAAAAGCCAGAGCGCTAGCTAAATGGACATCAGGCAGCGTTCTTGTGGAAAAATTGCACTTTGGGGGTCCGATTTCGCCAAGTCTGTTTTCCGCGCCAAATGAAATCGCCTAAATCGCAGTTTTTTATCGCCGCAGCGGCCATTTTGTTTGTTTAAGAGGCGACTTGGCCAAAACAGCAAGATGAAAAATCGCAAAATTAACAAACGGAACCCTAAAGTAGATAACTTTTTCTCTTGTATTCTAACTAATAGCTTTATAAATTTCTTGGGTTATTGAACACTGGCATACTGCCATCGATCACATTATGCTCGCACATGATAAATTGAAATTCGTGAAAGGATTTCATGGTGGAAAAAACTTTAAGAAGTCTAAAAAACTTTCATGAAGGAAAAAACTAATATATATATATATATATATATGATTTTTTTGTCTTTTCTTATTAATAATATGTGCAAAAAAGTCTATGTCAGTAAGGGCATTTTGTGTCAGATTTTATGTAAGATTTTTTATATCAACTTTATTTTCATTTAATTTACAAAATATTATTAAATAATATTGTTTTACACAATTTTACAACGAAACATCACCTTATTTGGAATTAGTACAAGTCAATGGAGCATATTGGAACATTGGAAAGAACTTATTTTCAAGCTCAAAAAATTGAAAATGACTTCATAAAAATACAAAAGAATTGGTTATAAACAAAGTTGCTTGAAGACAAAGTTTCATCTACTTCCTTTGATACTGGTTATGGTTCTTTTTTACTTATATCGTATTAAACTGATTTCCATCATATTTATAAGTAACACATAGCACCACAAGAACCACAGAAAAGTTCCGAGTCAAGAAATGGCGAGATTAGGAGGCGGCCTGTCGCGTTTCCCACCGACAGCAAAGATGAAAAAGGATCGGCCGCACAAAACACAAACATTAGCTCTTATTGCGACACAAGCAGCTTACCCGAGATTAGCGTAAGGTGCTGCCTCCCCAACTACTTTATAACGTAATCCGTAAAAGGGGATTAGCACAAATCTTCGTTTTCGATCGAACGACAAAAGTATTACCTCTCGCGCAAGGATGATTATTATTCATTCAATAAAAGGCTTTTTCCCCTCAAATTCTTAGCTGCAGAAGAAAGAAAATATTACGAAGATGGTAGCACTCATTTATTTTCATGTTTATTATAACAAAATAAGGGTAAACGTTATTCAATGAATGTCTTATTTTTTTTAATGATGTGCATTCGTTTAATTACACTCCTGTCCATAAATTAAGGATAGTGAAGTTCAGGCAAAGAAAGAGACAGAAGCAAAACAAATTTGACTTATTTGTAAAGTCTATTTATTAAAAAGGTAAAGAGCAAAAAATATGCTATATGTTTGACATAATTTGAGTATTGTTATGTTATTTTCGCATAGAAAAATTGAGAAGATAAGTTTATTCACAGATATCAATATTTTTGGTTGCATTCGGTTACAGTGATTCCTACGTTAAATTTTAAATTTCATTCTATAGTGTCATATGCGTTAACACACTGGAGAGGGTATGCAGTGAATAGAATATCGCCTGAATTCCCGCATATTTTTTGTAAATATTTAATTAAAAATTGATAATAAGAGATATTCATAGCAGAACGTACATTTATTAAAGTACATATAATGTTTTAATACTAACGTGTGAAGTGGTTACTATTTCGAAAAAATAATTAAAAACAATACTGTTCATAAAAAGTGCTTAATGTATTCCATAATGGTTGGCATCTCTGCAAATAACGTGAATTTCTGTCATCCGTCTAATACTTTAGCGGCCTTGTGGCCAATTGGCTAGCGCTGTGACCTTTGGTACCATATGCTTCAGATTTGCATCCTGACGGTGGCATGGATGTTTGTGAGTGGTTCGGAATCCACGATAAGCTATAGGCCCCGGTCTAATTAGCCTAAAATGTGCATAAAAATGACTGTAGATCGACAAATCAAACCTCTCCTACAGTTAAAAACATTAAACTGTCGATTAAACTGTAAATTAGGTCTAATTAGCCTAAAAAACGCGAAAAAAAAAAAAAGAAAAAGAAAAAAAAATTACTGTAGATCGACAAGCCAACCTACAGTTAAAAACGTTAAACTGTAGGTCCCTGTCTAATTAGCCTAAAGTGTTCACAGAATGACCGTAGAGCGACAAATCAAACCAAACCCACAGTTAAAAAATAAAAGACGAGAGTTCGTCTCGCGTCTTCAAAGTGATACTTTTACTAAGCGTGCCAAAACTAGAAAATTAATACGAGGAATCCCTGTCACTGTAAACATATCCAAAAATTTTATTTATTCACAGATTGGAAAACGATTAGACAAAATTATAGTTGCTTTAACAATAGGGATCGTCATTATCAGATCAATTTTGTAAGGATTGTGGGTTTTCCTCACATTTAACGAAAATGCGTAAATGTATTATCACACGAAACACTATTTTTCATAAGGAGTCCAAAGGTCAAAAGACAATACTAAGCTGCAAAATTGATTAAGATATGTTACAGTTGATTAATCTGAGTAAATTGGATAATGATACCAAAATTTCAATATTCGTAATAGACCAAAAATTTTAAATACGAGACTTTTAAACGAGATATATAAATAAACCTATTAAAATGGTAAAAAAAAATATTATTTTGAAATAGGTACAAACCGGCCATGTTAAATCTCAAAATAAATCTTGAATTCTTTAAAAAGAATTAATGATTTCTCATTTTGCATAGTGCATAAATGCTTACTATATGTGTATTGCATCAAATAAAGACTATCTTTTGATAAGAAAGCAGAAATGTACTTCTTCAAACAACTGTATAAGTTTGACCGTCATTAGATTCAAATTATTGTATGAATACTTCAAAATTTAATATTTTAATATTGCATTATTTAATGTCAATCTAAATTTTATAGTTAAATAATTAAATAGAAGATTAAAACATCATTTTCAATATTTTAAAAGAACAACTTTACAATATTCATTGAAATTTTTTTTTTAAACTTCTTCATTAAGAAGTTACAAATAAAAAAGAGAAATCTCGTACCAATATTTTTAAGAAATTGATTTTAATACTTTCGTAATTTTAAATTTTCTAAATGTATAGAAAGTTACATACATTTCTTTTTTTTTTAATTCAATAACAGAGAATTTTAAAAAATGTGTTTACGTCGAAATATATAATAGTTTTATTAAAACACTATATTTTAAATTCAGCTTTAATTTACAATAAGTATCAATCACAAAAAAAAGATATTAGCAACAATGAAACCGATTAAAAAATTCAGAAATAAGTCTAAAAAATAGTAATCAAAAATAATCCTAAAAAAAAATAATCAAACAATAAATAATCTAATAAATAATAAACAAAATAATCCTAATATATAATAATCAAAAATAATCCTAATATATAATAATCAAAAATAATCCTAATATATAATAATCAAAAATAATCCTAATATATAATAATCAAAAATAATTCTAATATATAATAATCAAAAATAATCCTAATAAATATCAATCACAAAAAAAAGATATTAGCAACAATGAAACCGATTAAACAATTCAGAAATAATTCTAAAAAATAATAATCAAAAATAATCCTAAAAAAATAATCAAACAATAAATAATCTAATAAATAATAAACAAAATAATCCTAATATATAATAATCAAAAATAATCCTAATATATAATAATCAAAAATAATTCTAATATATAATAATCAAAAATAATCCTAATAAATATCAATCACAAAAAAAAGATATTAGCAACAATGAAACCGATTAAACAATTCAGAAATAATTCTAAAAAATAATAATCAAAAATAATCCTAAAAAAAAAATAATCAAACAATAAATAATCTAATAAATAATAAACAAAATAATCCTAATATATAATAATCAAAAATAATCCTAATATATAATAATCAAAAATAATCCTAACATATAATAATCAAAAATAATCCTAATATATAATAATCAAAAATAATCCTAATATATAATAATCAAAAATAATTCTAATATATAATAATCAAAAATAATCCTAATAAATATCAATCACAAAAAAAAAGATATTAGCAACAATGAAACCGATTAAACAATTCAGAAATAATTCTAAAAAATAATAATCAAAAATAATCCTAAAAAAAAATAATCAAACAATAAATAATCTAATAAATAATAAACAAAATAATCCTAATATATAATAATCAAAAATAATCCTAATATATAATAATCAAAAATAATCCTAATATATAATAATCAAAAATAATTCTAATATGTAATAATCAAAAATAATCCTAATAAGTATCAATCACAAAAAAAAGATATTAGCAACAATGAAACCGATTAAACAATTCAGAAATAATTCTAAAAAATAATAATCAAAAATAATCCTAAAAAAAAATAATCAAACAATAAATAATCTAATAAATAATAAACAAAATAATCCTAATATATAATAATCAAAAATAATCCTAATATATAATAATCAAAAATAATCATAATATATAATAATCAAAAATAATCCTAATATATAATAATCAAAAATAATCCTAATATATAATAATCAAAAATAATTCTAATATATAATAATCAAAAATAATCCTAATAAGTATCAATCACAAAAAAAAAAGATATTAGCAACAATGAAACCGATTAAACAATTCAGAAATAATTCTAAAAAATAATAATAAAAATAATCCTAAAAAAAATAATCAAACAATAAATAATCTAATAAATAATAAACAAAATAATCCTAATATATAATAATCAAAAATAATCCTAATATATAATAATCAAAAATAATCCTAACATATAATAATCAAAAATAATCCTAATATATAATAATCAAAAATAATCCTAATATATAATAATCAAAAATAATCCTAATATATAATAATCAAAAATAATCCTAATATATAATAATCAAAAATAATCCTAATATATAATAATCAAAAATAATTCTAATATATAATAATCAAAAATAATCCTAATAAGTATCAATCACAAAAAAAAGATATTAGCAACAATGAAACCGATTAAACAATTCAGAAATAATTCTAAAAAATAATAATCAAAAATAATCCTAAAAAAAAATAATCAAACAATAAATAATCTAATAAATAATAAACAAAATAATCCTAATATATAATAATCAAAAATAATCCTAATATATAATAATCAAAAATAATCCTAATATATAATAATCAAAAATAATCCTAATATATAATAATCAAAAATAATCCTAATATATAATAATCAAAAATAATTCTAATATATAATAATCAAAAATAATCCTAATAAGTATCAATCACAAAAAAAAGATATTAGCAACAATGAAACCGATTAAACAATTCAGAAATAATTCTAAAAAATAATAATCAAAAATAATCCTAAAAAAAATAATCAAACAATAAACAATCTAATAAATAATAAACAAAATAATCCTAATATATAATAATCAAAAATAATCCTAATATATAATAATCAAAAATAATCCTAATATATAATAATCAAAAATAATCCTAATATATAATAATCAAAAATAATTCTAATATATAATAATCAAAAATAATCCTAATAAGTATCAATCACAAAAAAAAAAAAAGATATTAGCAACAATGAAACCGATTAAACAATTCAGAAATAATTCTAAAAAATAATAATCAAAAATAATCCTAAAAAAAAAATAATCAAACAATAAATAATCTAATAAATAATAAACAAAATAATCCTAATATATAATAATCAAAAATAATCCTAATATATAATAATCAAAAATAATCCTAATATATAATAATCAAAAATAATTCTAATATATAATAATCAAAATAATCCTAATAAATATCAATCACAAAAAAAAAGATATTAGCAACAATGAAACCGATTAAGCAATTCAGAAATAATTCTAAAAAATAATAATCAAAAATAATCCTAAAAAAAATAATCAAACAATAAATAATGTAATAAATAATAAACAAAATAATCCTAATATATAACAATCAAAAATAATCCTAATATATAATAATCAAAAATAATCCAAATATATAATAATCAAAAATAATCCTAATATATAATAATCAAAAATAATTCTAATATATAATAATCAAAAATAATCCTAATAAGTATCAATCACAAAAAAAAGATATTAGCAACAATGCAACCGATTAAACAATTCAGAAATAATTCTAAAAAATAATAATCAAAAATAATCCTAAAAAAAATAATCAAACAATACATAATCTAATAAATAATAAACAAAATAATCCTAATATATAATAATCAAAAATAATCCTAATATATAATAATCAAAAATAATCCTAATATATAATAATCAAAAATAATTCTAATATATAATAATCAAAAATAATCCTAATCTATAATAATAATCAAAAATAATCCTAATAAATAATAATAATCAAAAATAATCCTAATAAATAATAATAATCAAAAATAATCCAAATAAATAATATCAAAAATAATCCTAATAAATAATAATAAATATCCCTAATATATAATAATAATAATAAATAATCCAAGCAAACAATTTAGGTGATAACACATAAAGCACTATGACATTAATACTTCAGAAACAAAAAAAAAGTATCGATATATGTAAATGTAGGTTACATTTCAAAAAAAAGTGAATTCCATAATAACACAAAATTCATTAATGATTGAATAACAATACTACTTTACACAATATTTATATTACTTTGCATTAAATTGTCATTAAAATTTTATATTTATAAGGCATACATAATTTCAAATAATTATACTTAGAGAATAAAATTTAAAGTATGGAAGCTATAATTATTTTAAAAATATATATGAAATTTGAATAGATTTATGAAAAAATATTGATGTACGTTTTTAAAAAAATTAAGACACTTTAAATAAACCATTTCGAGTATCAAAAAAAGTTAACATTAGATAAACACACCTTGAAAATTTTTTTTTAAATTAAAATTCATGAAAAAAAATCACGTGCGTAAAATTTTCAAGTGCAGAATTGAAGTACTTTTAAATACCAATTATAAATTTTCATTTGATTTACATATTTTAAGAAACTTAACGCTCTGTAAAAAACTGAAACAGAAAACTACAAAAACAATATTTAAAGTAAAGCGAATTTAACAAAATAATTTTTAATACATACACAGTTAAAATAGGAAGAAAATTTTTTTTTTATAAACTTTGTATGATTTTTGTTATCGTGAAATAAAGAAATGAAACTGAGTAATAAAATTTTGCAAATTAATGTAAAATTAAAGTTTTTATTCTTTGCCAAATTTCTTTTATTTTCAGTAATTGCTTTAAATCCGGTGTATTATTTCAGCAACAAAAAAAAAATATTTGAAATTTAATCATCATAAAAAAGATAATAATTTAAACAGACTACGAGTTATTTGTTCAGAGAACTAATATTCGATTGAATTTTTTTTTACTATTATATTTATA
Organism: Caerostris darwini; assembly: GCA_021605075.1. Lineage (NCBI taxonomy): Eukaryota > Metazoa > Arthropoda > Arachnida > Araneae > Araneidae > Caerostris > Caerostris darwini. Next base: position 434,695 of record BPLQ01004890.1, on the reverse strand, counting down.
AAAACTTTATCATTATTTGATTAGTGAAATATTTTCACTTATAATTATAGTCATTAAATATTTCATGTCTGAAAATAATTTCAGATTTTTTTTTTTTTTTTTTTTTTTTTTTTTTTTTTTTTGTATTTTAAAAAAAAAAATTAAAATGTCTTTATCTTTCAGGAAATATTTTATTAAATGAAATTATATCATGTAAAAGTAGTATTTTACCTTGGCAATGAATTAAAATGAAGTTTAAATAAAAACTGCATAAAAACTTATGTACAAAAAAGGTTTAATTCTTCAGTAATATATGTTTCCATCAGAATTAATTTAGCTAAATAACAAAAAGAAAATTTTTTTTTTAATTCTTCAGCAATGTATGGTACTTTCAGAAGTAATTTAACTAAAAAACGAAAAAAATTTGTTTATTCTTCAATGTTGCTTTCAGAATTAATTTAGCTACATAACAAAATTTTTTAAATTCTTTAGCAATATATGTTTGCTTTTAGAATTAATTTAATTAAATAGCAAAATAATTATTCAGCAATATATATTGTTTTCACAGTTAATTTAGCTAAATAAAAAAAAAATTAATTCTTCAACTATATTTGTTGCTTTCAGAATTAATTTAGCTAAATATCACAATTTTTTTTAAATTCTTCAGCAATATACTATATGTTGTGTTTAGAATTAATTCAGCTAAATAACAAAAAAAATTAATTCGTCAGCAATATATATTGCTTTCAGAATGAATTTACCCAGATAACAAAAAAATTAATTCTTCAATATATATTGATTTCAGAATTAATTTAGCTAAACATCACAAAAGAATTTTTTTTTTATTCTTCAGCATTATATGTTGCTTTCAGAAATTTAGCTTAATAAAAGAAATGTTCATTCTTCAGCAATATATATTGCTTTTAGAATTAATTTAACTAAAAACAAAAAAAAATTTTTTTTTTGTTGTTAATTCTTCAATGTTGCTTTCAGAATTAATTTTGCAAAGTAACAAAAATTTTAATTGTTTATGAATATATATTGCTTTCCAATTTTAATTTAAATAAAAAAAATTTTTAATTCTTCAGCAATATATATTTACTTCAGAATTAATTTAGCTAAATAATAAAAAAAAAAATGCTTTTTTAATTCTTCAGTAATATATGTTGCTTTCAGAATGAATTTAGCTAAATAAAAAAATTAGTTTTTAATTCTTCAGCAAGAATTCAGAATTAATTTAGAATTAAATTAACAGCAGAATTAATTTAGTTAAATAACAAAAAAAAAATCTTCAGCAATATATGTTGCTTTCAGAATTAATTTAACTAAAAAACGAAAAAAAATTTTTGTTAATTCTTCAATGTTGCTTTCATAATTAATTTAACTACATAACAAAATTTTTTAACTTCTTCAGCAATATATATTGCATTCAGAATTAATTTAGCTAAATAACAATAAAAATTTAATTCTTCTTCAATATGTGTTGCTTTCAGAATTAATTTAGCTAAATAAAATAAAAAAATTTTAACTCTTCAGCAATATATGTTGCTTTTAGAATTAATTTAGCTTAACAAAAAAAAATTTAATTCTTCAGCAATATATATATTACTTTCAAAAATTTAGCTTAATGAAAAATTTTTTAATTCTTCAGCAATATATATTATTTTCAGAATTAATTTAGCTAAATAACAGAATATTTTTATTTAATTCTTCAGCAATATATATTGCTTTCAGAATTAATTTAGCTAAATAACAGAGTTATTTTATTTAATTCTTCAGCAATATATGTTGCTTTCAGAAATTTAGCTTAATAAAAACAAATTTCATTCTTCAGCATTAATTTAGCTAAACAACAGAATATTTTTATTTAATTCTTCAGCAATATATGTTGCTTTCAGAATTAATTTAGCTAAACAACAAAATATATACATATCATATCAAATTTTAAATAAAATATTCAGCAAAAGGTAAAAACAAACTTTTAATACGAAACACAATATACAGAACATAAAAATTATATAGACTAAATCTTCAGAGTTGAGAAAAAAATACTTCAGATTAGTATAGTATTTTGAAAAACTCAAAAATTCAACAATAGTTTAAAAGCTGCTTTACGAAATCAATTTACAAAGACAGCGACTGCTAAACTCGAGTATTTGCAGAGAAGCAACTGAAGAAGAAGTCATTTAGAGGCAGTCGCGAATTCCCTTTGAAGAAACGCTTCGCCCACTCACTCAATCTATAATTCCAGATGAAAGAACGGCGGGGGCAGGGATGTAGAGGGAGGAAATTCCTCGTTGTCATGGCGACGCGGGGCGAAAGCTCTCCCAGAGGTGTCGTGCCATTGCGCCTGGTTAGGGGCTTTTAATTAGGGTGAAAGGTCCAGTTGTGGTCACTCGCTTTAGATAAATGCCCCAGGGTTTCTGCAATGGATTAGCTGATTGTTCTTCACAAAAAAATACAAGTAAAAATCAATAATAGTCACTATTAGTGAAATTTCTTTTTAAATAGTACAAGTGAAAATGTTAATATGAGCAAGTGGCTGTATTTATTAATTAATAATGTGATATAAAATTCATTGTGGTTTTACCAAGGCAGTTGTGGTTTTTTTTCTTTGATTATTTTCTAATTTACTTTATCGTCCCACAACAAAATTATTTATAATTGAATTTGACAACTATATATTTAAAACGAATTAATATTCTTATATATACAATATCTGGCTTCAAATAAATCTATATATTTATTAAAATTAAATCTAAATTTTTATATCAGCTGAAATCAGATTGAAGGAATTCACTGTTTATTTTACAGTTGATCTTTTGTTCAATTGTAGTTGTAAATATTGAATTTTGCTTCAAATAAATCTATACCCTGAATCTATAGAATCTGAATCTATATCAGATGAAATTATATTGAAGGAATTCATCGTTTATTTTACAATTAATCTTTTGTTCAATTGTAGTTATAAATATTGAATTTTGCTTCAAATAAATCTATATCAAATGAAATCTGATTGAAGGAATTCATTGTTTATCTTACAATTGATCTTTTATTCAATGGTATTTATAAATATTGAATTTGGCTGCAAAGAAATCTAGAAATTAGAAAGGCCCAGTTGTGGTCACGCTTTAGATAAATGCTCCAGGGTTTTTGCAATGCATTAGCTGATTGTTCTCAAAATAAATACAACAGCACACACGCGCAAATCAATAATAGTCACTATTAGTGAAATTTCTTTTTAAATAGTACAAGTGAAAATATTAATATAAGCAAGTGGGTATATTTATTAGTGATTTAATAATCTGATATAAAATTCTACGTGGTTTTACAACGGCAGTTATGATTTTTTTCTTTGGTAATTTTTCTAATTTAATTATAGATCCATAATAAAATAATACATGAATCAATTTGATAATTGTATATTTAAAAAATATCAGTATTCTTACATAGATAATATTTGGCTTCAAATAAATCTATATCAGCTGAATCAGGTTGAGGAAATTCATTGTTTATTTTACAAGTGATCATTTGTTCAGTTGCAGTTATAAATATTGAATTTTGGTTCAAATAAATCTATGTCCTGAACCTATAGAATCTGAATCTATATCAGCTGAAAACAGATTGAAGGAATTCATTGTTTATTCAATTCCTTCTATTAGCTCACATTCTCTCTATATATATATATCTTGTTCAAATTTTCAATCGTTAATAAAATACTTTTTACTCATCCACCCAAGTTCAAATACATTTTTTTTAACTTGTAGTGGATGACACTGGATGTTAATACAGTTTTTTCAAATATTAATTCATTCATTAAATTTAATTCATTAATTTTTAGTTTTTTTTTAGATTTAAGTTGCCTGTGTCTACCAATAGATGGCGCCAGATAAACTTAATGGTAGTTAAAAATATTGAATGTGGCTGCAAAGAAATCTAGAAATTGTAAAGGTCCAGTTGTGGTCACTCGCTTTAGATAAATGCTCAAGGGCTTCTGCAATGGATTAGCTGATTGTTCTGCTCAAAAGAATACAGCGTGAAAATCAATAATAGTCACTATTAATGAAATTTCTTTTTAAGTAGTACAAGTGAAAATATTAATATAAGAAAGTGGGTATATTTATTAATGAATTAATAATTTGATATAAAATTCTAGGTTTCTGAATTAATAATCTGACATCTATTCTGGTTTTTCCACGGTAGTTATGATATTTTTCTTTGGTAATTTTTCTAATTTAATTTATAGATCCCCAACAAAATAATCTATAATTAAATCAGTTATTGTATATTTAAAAAATATCAATATTCTTACATATACAATATTTGGCTTCAAATAAATCTATATCCTGAATCTATATAGAACCTGAATCTATATCAGCTGAAATTAGATTGAAGGAATTCATCGTTTATTTTACAATTGACCTCTTGTCCAATTGTAGTTATAAATATTGAATTTTGCTTCAAATAAATCTATATCAGATGAAATAAGATTAAAGGAATTCGTCATTTATTTTACAATTGATTTTTGGTTCAATTGTGGTTTAAAATATTGAATTTTGCTTCAAATAAATCAATATCTTGAATCTATACAATCTGAATCTGTATCAGCTGGAATCAGATTGAAGAAATTCATCGAGTATTTTACAATTGATATCTTGTTCAATTGTAGTTATAAATATTGAATTTTTGCTTCAAATAAATCTATATCAAATGAAATCTGATTGATGGAATTCATCATTTATTTTACAATTGATTTTTGGTTCAATTGTGGTTTAAAATATTGAATTTTGCTTCAAATAAATCAATATCTTGAATCTATACAATCTGAATCTGTATCAGCTGGAATCAGATTGAAGAAATTCATCGAGTATTTTACAATTGATATCTTGTTCAATTGTAGTTATAAATATTGAATTTTGCTTCAAATAAATCTATATCAAATGAAATCTGATTGATGGAATTCATCATTTATTTTACAATTGATTTTTGGTTCAATTGTGGTTTAAAATATTGAATTTTGCTTCAAATAAATCAATATCTTGAATCTATACAATCTGAATCTGTATCAGCTGGAATCAGATTGAAGAAATTCATCGAGTATTTTACAATTGATCTTTTGTCAACATGTACTTATAAATATAAAAATAATTTGCTTCAAATAAATTTGAAGCAAATTACAGATATCAATAATATATCTTAATATATATAAAAACATCAATAACAGATATCTTATCTATTATTGATGCATGTAATTTATGTATAAAGCAATTTATTTCTGAAGTAATAATAATGCCACATTAAAAAAAAAAAAATCAGGAATAGAAAAAAATTTTTAAGAATAAATGCAATTCTTTTTGAAGAAAAGGAACAAATTCAAAATTACATTTTATTTGAAATCGATATTTTGATAATAAATAAAAATAAATTAAGATTAAAAAAATTGTGTTACCCATTTTTATTAATGGTGCAGGAAGATGTTTTCAGATAGAAAAATTGCAGTGTTATCATATTTTATTTTCCAAATTTTTATTTACGATCTTTCCGTTAATTAACTCTACTCAAGAACATTATTCATAACATAAAAAATTGCTAGAGTAAATAATTTTAATGCTTTTTTTACCCAGTCATTCTAGACAGCCCCGACATAATTGATTATTCCTATTTTATCACTTTTTTTTAAAAAAAATTAAAATCCATAGAATAAAAGCATAATTATTGAGAAAGTGAACAATTTTTATTTTAGAATAGTTTTACTACATCAAAAAAAAAAAAATGCATAAAATTTTTTAAATAAAATAATTTAAGCAGAACTTCAAATATAAAAAAGTTAAAATGGTACATTTCTATTTTGTAAAATATCATTTATTTCCGTTATCAAATTAAATTAACGAAATACTTTCTAAGGATAATTTTTTTTTTTTTATCATTTTTCATTACTTTTTAAACATTACTATTGCAAAAAAGAAGTTTTTATTGAAATGCTATAATTTTTTATTTGTATTTTCAATTTTTTTATATCATGTTAAATTAATTAAAAAATTACATTAAATCTAGAATTTAAAAAAAATAAAATAATTTTATTTTTAAAAATAGCAAAAGGATAATTAGTATGAATCACAAAATAAATTAAACAATAGAATGGATATAGGCCAAAGATTATAAAAATCTTATAATTATCTAAAAATTGTAATTAAATTGTAAATAAATTGTAATTAAAAGATTAAAAACAATTAAATTATGGTCTGTTTAAAAAAAAAATCAAGCTTAATACCGTTATTCAGAAAAATTAAGTAAAGAATTAAAAAAAATTAAGCACACGTTTTTTCAATCCAATTACTAAACCCATTTCTCTTCATTTGCTGCCATACTCTAGCGTCATAACTCGATGTTTTTAACTAGGATGAGGAGCATCTTTCACAGATTTCACACCATTTTTTTTAATTTTCTCTGCCACTCCCACTACACATACTATTGTGACAAACATGCATAAACCTATTTCGTTTTCATTCGACCACTAATCTAAATGCATTTTATTCTCAAAATTGTCAAAAATATTTTAACAGAATGCGGATTCTTTTTCGGTATATTTCTAAAATGGTCATTATCATTAAGATGTGTTTCCATCGGTTATTAAAATCTTACGTCGCAAAATGTTAGCCAATCAGATATCTGATCTCTTGACCATTCCATCTTGAGAATGGCTAACACTCTAAGATGTATCAGAGATTTTGGTATCAGGTCAAAATGCAGTTTAGCACAGCTACTATGAAGATGTTTTCTTCTTTACATTCAAAATGCCTCGTATTAGCAATACTAGTAATAATGCTGGATAGTAGTGTAAAATGTAATCGTAATTTTCTAAAATATTCGAGATTTTCCATTTAACTCAAGCTAGCAATACACCGACAGACTGTTACGGTAATTTTTTGACGATTACAACTCTACGGTCATTTTTTTGCACATTTTAGGCTAATTAGACCGGGGACCAGTTTAACGTGAATTCTGAACCACTCACAAACATCCATGCCACAGCCAGGATTCAAATCTGAAGTCTGTGGTACTAAAAATAGAGCACACGCCAACTAGCCATCGATAATAAAAAAAGAATTTGTATGTTAAGTAGTAATATTTTTTGTACATAATATCCTTATTTTGTACATATAATAACGGTGTTGTTTCTTATCCCACTTGGTAGACAGCGACCTCTAGACCAAGTGCAAGAGATCATGTGGGTTCACGGAAGGAGGCAGTAGCGCCTGTTGTGATGGAGCACTCGTTGGTATAAGTTTGACATGGCTCCATGACGTTGTAAGCTCTATGCCCAACACTCCATAATGAAATTAAACCAGGACCTACAGCTTAAAGTGAATTCCAAATCACTACAAACATCCATGGCTTCGCCGGGACTCCAACCCGAAACATGTGGCACCAAGCGCTAGTCACTCGACCACCAGGCCCCCTACACATGTTAACGTTATATGTTTACAATACCAGTACGCTAAAAATTCAAGGAACTCAAAAATTCTCCAAACTGTCATAATGTAAGACGAAGTAATTGCAAACTGAAAAGGACAGTGAACTATCAACTACAATATATGAATATAAATGTAATTTAAAATGTAAATATAAATGTAAAACTTTTATTTTATAATTTTCCATTAATGCTAAACGGTCATATATGTCAAAATAATTTCAAATATGTTATGTCAAATATGTTTTAAAATGTTCATATATTACATTTTTTTAAATTCTTAAAGCGTGAAACAAAAAAATTACTTTTTTATCTTCACTTTAAAAATTCGTTTAAAATTTAAGAATTGCGTTAGCACTGCTGCTTGAAAAAAAGTATCATTTATATACTAATATTTGTACCTATTTTAAAAAATGCTGATTTACCATTGCAAATAAAAAGTGATATTTATTAACTTTTATTTGCACAAAACAAAAAGCACTTAAATATTCCGCGTCATTCTTTAAAACAGATATTTTTTTAAGAAACTTCCCAAAACATAAAGAAACATATAGACAATCCAAATTGCTTTATGCCGTGCTCTTAAAAAAAAGAGCTGATTCACTAAAAATAACGAATGGAAATATCTTGCAGATTTCATAAAGCCATTAAGGTTCGTTTATTAAGAAAAATCGATTCAAGTATTGACACATAATTCATGGCAAGAGAGAGAGAAGAAAAATAAAGATAAGATCTCTTTCTCTCTAGAAGTCGCATAAAACTCTCACCATTTACTGACCGCTTTAAAAATAGATGGCGCGGTGAATCAAAAGAAAGAGATAGTATATATATAAGAAATCATTTATAGCTCTCGAAAACTCAAAAAGCAAAAAACAAATGGTGGTGTGAACTCTAAAAATATCCCTGCAATTCAAGTTCGAAAAGAGAAGACGAGGGAAGAGAAAGCCAGTTCGAAATCCAGAGATTTAGTTTTAGTCTGAAGAACTTTCGCAACTTTTAAGTGTAGAAATGGGAAAATAAAAAGTCCGGAAAAGAAAAAGGAAAAAAAGGAACTGTATTTTCTTTCGATTATGATGAGGCCATTTGGTATAAAGCATCCATCTATTTCACAAATTTTAAGTTTTCAAGCACAGCTTTTATAAAACATTCGGTATGAATGTTTTCAAAATTGCACCGCTGATTTTAATTTAATTTGGAACTGAAAGAAGAATATAAATATTGAATCTGAAAGATATAAATAAGCAATATTTTTGTTATTTACACAATAAAGTATTGGAGATGACGGAGCTGTTTTGAACTGAAACTTGATAACCGAAATTGCTACAAGTGCTGGAAAAATTGCATCAAAAACATTGCATCATTGCCAAAGCAGTTCCCATGCTTTTTGGTTTGTCGCTCTATAGTCATTTTGCGCACACTTTGGGCTAATTAGACCGGGATCTACAGTTTAACGGGGATTCCGAACCACTCACAAACATCCATGCAACCGCCAGAATTCGAACCTGACCAACAGTACCAATGACCAGAGCGCTAGCCAATTGGCCATCATACAACTCAAACTTCACATGCAAACTGCTGGACATTCAGAAGTTTCTTAAGGTTAATCTGAGTTTACCTTCCTTCACAACAAATGAATTTAATTACTGTCATCGCTGACTAAAGGAAATTTCCCGCAGATTTCATGAAGCCATTAAGGTTCGTTATTAAGAAAAATCGATTGAAATTTTAACACATAATTCATGGCAAAAGAGAGAGAAAAAAGATAAGATCTCTCTCTCTCACTCTAGAAGTCGCATAAAACTCTCACCATTTACTGACCACTTTAAAAATAGATGGTGCAGTGAATCAAAAGAAAGAGATAGTATATATATATATATATAAGAAATCATTTATAGCTCTCGAGAACTCAAAAAGCAAAAAACAAACGGTGGCGTGGACTATAAAAATATCCCTGCAATTCAAGTTCGAAAAGAGAAAACGATGGAAGAGAAAGCCAGTTCGAAATCCAGAGATTTAGTTTTAGCCTCTGGCTGTCAAAAAGCCTTTCGCAACTTTTAAGTGTAGAAATGGGAAAATAAAAAATCCGGAAAAGAAAAGGAAAAAAAGGAACTGTATTTTCTTTCGATTATGATGGGGCCATTTGGTATAAAGCTTCCAACTATTTCACAAATTTAAGTTTTCCAGCACAGCTTTTATAAAACATTCGGTATGAATGTTTTCAAAATTGAACCGTTGATTTTAATTTAATTTGGAACTAAAAGAAAATATAAGTAAGCAATATTTTTATTATTTGCAAAATAAAAAGTATTGGAGTTGTTTTGCTGAAAAGAATTAAAATTGTTGCCGGTGCTGGAAAAATTGCATCAAATTTCTCATGCCTTTTAGGTTTGACGCTCTACGGTCATTTTGGGAACACTTTGGGCTAATTAGACCGGGATCTACAGTTTAACTGGATTCCGAATCACTCACAAACATCCATGCTACGGCCAGGATTCGAATCTGGCCAACGGAACCAATGGCCAGAGCGCTAGCCAATTGGCCATCAGGCCACTCAAACTTCACATGCAAACTGCTGGACATTCAAAAGGCCCTTAAGACCAATCTGAGTCTACCTACATTCCCAACAAATGAGTGTAATTACAATCATCACTGACTAATGGAAATATCCTGCAGATTTCATAAAGCCACTAGTGTTCGTTATTAAGAAAAATCGATTGAAGTATTGACACATAATTCATGGCATGAGAGAGCGCGGAAAAAAAAGATAAAATCTTACTCTAGAAGTCGCATAAAACTCTCACCATTTACTGACCACTTTAAAAATAGATGGCGCAGTGAATCAAAAGAAAGAGATAGTATATATATATATATACGACATCATTTATAGCTCTCGAGAACTCAAAAAGCAAAAAACAAACGGGGGCGTGGACTCTAAAAATATCCCTGCTATTCAAGTTCGAAAAGAGAAGACGATGGAAGAGAAAGCCAGTTCGAAATCCAGAGATTTAGTTTTAGTCTCTGGCTGTCAAAAAGCCTTTCGCAACTTTTAAGTGTAGAAATGGGAAAATAAAAAATCTGGAAAAGGGAAAAAAAAAAGAACTGTATTTTCTTTTGATTATGATGAAGCCATTTGGTATAAAGCATCCAACTATTTCACAAATTTAAGTTTTCAAACACAGCTTTTGTAAAACATTCGCTATGAAAGTTGCAAAATTGAACCGTTGATTTTAATTTCATTTGGAACTAAAAGAAGAATATAAAAAATATTGAATCTGTTGTTGTTGTTTGTTGTTTCTTATCCCACTTGGCTGGCCAAGCCCATATGGACTCATGATTGAAGGGGAAGGAAGCAGCTTCTGTTGTGATGGAGCACCCCGTAGGTAGAAGCCTGACTTTTGCTCCGTGACGCTCTTACAGTCATAGAAGACCGGGACCTACGGCTTAAAGTGGATTACGAACCACTACAAACATCCATGGCACCGCCGGGATTCGAACCCGAAACCTGTGACACCGAGCGCCAGAGCGCTAGACACTCGGTCATTCAGGTCCCAAATTTGCCAACGGCACGCAGTGTTCCCAGGTGGTCACCCACCCAAGTACTGACCGCGCCCAATGATGCTTGACTTCGGTGATCTAACGAGAACCGGTATATTCAGCATGGTACGGCCGTTGGCATATTGAATCTGAAAGATATAAAGTAAGCAATATTTTTATTATTTGCAGAATAAAAAATATTGGAGCTGTTTTGCTGCTCGCCGACGAGAAAAGAATTGAAATTGCTACAGGTGCTGGAAAAATTGCATCAAACTTCACAGTCTTTTTGGTTTTTTCGATCTACGGTCATTTTGTGCACACTTTGAACTAATTAAACAGTAACCTACAGTTTTACGTGGATTCCGAACCAATAACAAACATCCATGTCACTGTCACGATTCAAACCTGAAGCCTGTAGTACCAAAGGTCACAGTGCTCAAACTTCATAGTAGAATGGCTGGCCATTTAAAAAACTCTTAAGGCCAACCCGAGTCTACGTCCTCCGTTCACAACAAATGAATGTAATTACTATCTTCACTTACTCAAAATCTGTCTTACAGGCTCATAATAAAGATTACTCGAGCGTGATCTTAAACAATATATCTCTTTCAGAACAAATCCACTGCTTGCACTGAATGTGCATCCTGCAAAGGATACCTGAAGTCTAGAATGCCAGAAGTCTGGATCAGACATTCCTACTTCCCTTGCAGATGAAAATGCCTTGACATAATCTAAATTTATGATTCCTTCTAAGATTAATACCAAATTACAGAACTGCATGTCGACAGAAAAAACAGCTACTACTCTCACAAGATGAAGGATGAAGAACCACAAAAATATGAGGATTTCTGCTGATGTTGTTAAAAAAAAACCAAAAATGTGGCAACTGCCTTGATGCCGAACTTATTTCTCATGTCTTTGATTGGTCAGTTGTTGTAGCTGCCATGCATTGTTTGGACCATCCCTTCGAAAGAGGATTTATATTCCGAGCTGGCAATCAACATAGCCACTATTTTTGGGAGCACCACGATATTTGTTTTTCTTGTACTTTTCAGGATATACAACAATACCAGAAAGTATTTTAAAAGAATTCAAAAATATTCGAATAAAAGAAATTATTTATATTAACATCAATCGTACTGAACACAGGTTCCCAAAAATTAAGGAAAAAAAATCAGAAAATTTTTGATTACACAGCTAAAAACAAGTAAATGCATAAAAATTACTCAATATTCGTAAAAAGCAAATGCTGAATCAGAATATGATATATAAATGCGTGAATTTGCTGTTGTTTAATGCCACTGCACACGTAGCCGAAAACAGACTTTTAAAAGTGTGGGCAAATTCTGCATGCAAAAACTGTGTGAAATTTCTTCATAACAAACTAAACTTATGATTCCTTCTAAGATCAAAACTAAATACCAAATTACAGAAGTAATTGTCGACAGTAAAACAGCGACTACTCTCACAAGATTAAGGATGAAGCACCACAAAATTATGAAGGTTTCTGTTGGTGGCGTTAAAAAATACCAAAAATGCGGTAGCTGCATAACCATGTTTTAGATATAAGTAATCAATACCATTTAAGCCAAAATCAATCCTTTGTAGCAAGGTAGTTGAAAGTGATCCCTTCTGTAATTCATCGGTTTAGAATTGCATTTTTAAATACAGAATCATCATCTGGAAGGTACAGACATGTATTTGCAGCTAACTGCAAGGAGTCACAGAACAGCTACACCAACCCACTTCAGATATTAACAGCCACTGGAAATCTGGTATCCAGATCAAATATGCTAAGTCTTCACGAAGTATCTTTGTATATTAAACACAGTCCAATTAAATTTCAATAAATCTATCTGATGAACACACGCTTTGGATAAACCGCCAGTTAAAAATATGGATAGGAAGAAAAGGCTTCAAAAGTATTCATAAAATATTTTGAATATTTATTTTTTATAATTATTATATTATTATTTTGAAATTTATAGCAAAGTTTGAAATTCTACGCATAAATGACGAATGAAGTATTCCAAATTCTATAAGAAACGTTATTAATACAATACCCAAAAGAATATATCAAAAGTGTGAATATTTCAAGCATAAATGAAGAATGAAGTATTCCAAATTCTACAAGAAACACTATAACATTCAATAGCCAAAAGAATATATAAAAGTTTGAAAATTCTAGGCATAAATGAAGAATGAAGTATTCCAAATACAAATGGTTTTAATAGTAAAAAAATTGAATTTAATAAATTAATTGATTCATAGATTCTGACTAATCAATCCATTGGCCAAAACCTTTTAAAAAAAGAAAAATTTCCAATGATATTTATTAAATCTATTAATAATTAAATTTTTTAAATAAATTTTAAAATTTTTAACGTATTATAATTTTTTTAATACTAAATCTGCTCATAAGTGCAGAGGCCAAATTCTGGATATTCCTTTCAGAAAACATAACCGACTTTTAAAACATTTAAAATCAATATACCATCCTATCACACAGACGAACAACTACTTCAACCCTAACTGCAACAAACAAGTTCGTAACCCACTTCTGCCGCACAACGTTATGATAAAAGCATCAACGCTAATGCCCCTTATAAATTCCCAAATAAAAAAAGGGCCTGCTGTCCGGCCGTTGTAGCAATGCGACTTGATGATTGTACACCATTGTCCTTATTTATGATTGCTGGGTGAGGCAGGACATCGTCCTGGCAACGGGGGGAATGCGAATCTGGCACGGAGCCGCGCGCTATCGATTCGCAGGGCCAGACAGCCCGGACGCATTTGGATTGGAAATCCGGCTACTGCCGGAACGACAGATCGTGTGTCACTCACCGCTCGAGGAATTAGTGCTGCGTTTTCGCACAGCAACGAAATCTGGGGTGAACAAAGCCTGCATTCAAGTAATTGTTACGCCCAAGGCTGTACAAAGGGGGCCGGATTTGTTACTGTTTCAATTTGGTCCATTCTCCACTCAATTATGTAAACTTCCCTTTCGATAGGTTGTCCATTCTGATTGCTTGCTTTCATTTATCTTTTACGAATACAAATTGATTATTTAATAAAAAACAAAATCCTATCGTTCAAAATTTGTTAATTCTCCACTCAATTATGTAAAATTCCCTTTCGATAGGTTGTCCATTTTGATTGCTTGCTTTCATGTGAAACACAAACTGGTTATGAACTACATAATAAATAATTTTGGTTTAATTCATTATCTTTTACGAATACAAATTGATTATTTAATAAAAAACAAAATGGTTAATTCTCCACTCAATTATGTAAAATTCCCTTTCGATAGGCTGTCAATTTTGATTGCTTGCTTTCATGTGAAACACAAACTGATTATAAACTACATAATAAATAATTTTGGTATAATTCATTATAAGTATGCAAATTGATTATTTAATAAAAAACAAAATATTATACTTATCGTTGAAAATTTGTTAATTCTGTATTCAATTATGTAAAGTTCCCTTTCGATAGGCTACCAATTTTGATTGCCCGCTTTCATGTGAAACGCAAACTGATTATGAACTACATAATAAATAGCTTTGTGACAAATTTAGGTTTAATTCATTATCTTTTACGTATGCAAATTGGTTATTTAAATAATATCAAAGTCCTACTAGTATACTTATTGTTAACATGCAAGAACAGAGCTACTAAAAAAAATTCGAATTTGTACTTTATTCCTTAAGTTGGAAGATTCTGTTTTTATTTTGTTAATAAGTGTATGCCTTCTGCATTAGTAATTATATTCCGTTATGCACCATTTTACTTTCAGTGTTTTGGTTTTCGTAGTATGTATCTACAAGACCGAACTAAAATAATAATTATGTAAAGTTCCCCTTCGATAAGCTGTCAATTTTGATTGCCTGCTTTCATGGGAAACACAAACTGATTATAAACTGCATAATAAATAATTTGGTGACAAATTTAGGTTTCATTCGTTATCTTTTACGCATAAAAATTGATTATTTAATAAAAAACAAAATCCCACACTTATCATTAACATAAAGAATAGTGATACTAATAAAACTTTAATTTGTATTCTATATCTTAAACTGAAAGATTCTGTATTGATTTTATTAACAAGTATATGCTTTCTGAATTAATTATTATATTTCGTTATGCAACCTTTTGCTTTCAGTGTTTTGGTTTTCGTAGTATGTATCAACAAGACCGAACTAAAATAATAATTATGTAAAGGAACAGTTCTCTTTCGATATGTTGTAAATTTTGATTGCTTGCGAAACACAAACTGATTATAAACTGCACAATAAATAATTTTGTGACAAATTTAGGTTTAATTCATTATCTTTCACGTATACATATTGGTTATTTAATAAAAAAAAACGAAGTCCTATACTTATCGTTAGCATGCAAAGACAGTGCTACTAAAAAAAAACTTAAATTTGTATTCTATTAAATTGAAAGATCCTGTTTTGATTTTAACAAGTATATGCTTTCTGAATTAATTATTAAATTTAGTTATGCATTAGTTTGTTTTCAGTGTGTTTGTTTTCGTAGTATGTATCAACAAGACCGAACTACAATCATAATTATGTAAAGGAACAGTTCCCTTTCCATACGCTGTCAATTTTGATTGCCCGCTTTCATGTGAAACACAAACTGATTATAAACTACATAATAAATAATTTTATGACAAATTTAGGTTTAGTTCATTATCTTTTATATATATATTGGTTATTTAATAAAAAACGAAGTCCTACTAGTATACTTATTGTTAACATGCAAGAACAGAGCTACTAAAATAAATTCGAATTTGTATTTTATTTCTTAAATTGAAAGATTATGTTTTTATTTTATTAATAAGTATATCCTTTCTGAATTAATTAATAAATTATGTTATGCAACATTTTGTTTTCAGTATTTTTGATTTCGTATGTGTCAACTAGCCAGAATTAGAATCACATGCAAAATATCACTTACATATAATGTATGTTTTATATCTTCAGATGAAAGTTTTTAAATTTTATTCGTCTTGTGATAAAATATTGCAGACACGTTAGTTAGAAAATATCAAATATCAAAAATATCGAGTACAATATTCTTTCAGCAAGTCAATTCTAACTAAAATCATAAATGACCCATATCCTGTTTGTAAATAACATTTTAAATATCTTTTCCCTACAGGAAGTTTCCAATTTTAATATAATGTTTTTAATAATAATTAATCTATAATAATTAATAATTAATTTTTAATAATAATTAATAATTAATTTTTAATAATAATTAATAATTAATTTTTAATAATAATTAATAATTAATTTTTAATAATAATTAATTAATTTTTAATAATAATTTTATAATTCCCTTTCGATATGCTGTCAATTTAGATTGCTTTGCTTTCATGTGAAACAAACTGATTATAAACTACATAATAAATAATTTTGTGACATTTAGGTTTAATTCGTTATCTTTTACGTATACAAATTGATTATTTAATAAAAAACAAAGTCATCTATTTATCGTTAGCATGCAAGAACAGAGCTACTAAAAAAAAAGAACTTCTATTTTATTTCTTAACTTGAAAGATTCTGTTTTTATTTTATTAACAAGTATATATATGCTTTCAGAATTAATTATTATATTCCGTTATGCACCATTTTACTTTCAGTGTTTGGGTTTTCATACGTATTAACTAGACCGAACTAAAATATGCAATATATTACTTACATATAATATATATTTTATATACTTCTATAATATGTACATATATAATAGGTATTCAGATGGAAGTTTTTAAATTTTATTTCTTCTTATAAAATATTGAAACAAGTTAGTTAAAAAATATCAAATATCAACAATATTGAATACAAAATTCTTTCAACAAGTCAATTCTAACTAAAATCATTAATGAAATATATCTTGTTTGTAAATAATATTTTTAAACATCTTTTCCATACAGGAAGTTTAAAGTTAAGAAATTAATTCCCTTTTGAATTAATTATTAAATTCAGTTATGCAATATTTTGTTTTCAGTGGTTTTGTATGTATCAACTAGACCGAACTAAAATATTTCTTACATTAAATATATGTTTTATATACATATATAATATGCACATATATAATAAGTCTTCAGATGGAAGTAGTTTTTAAATTTTATTCGTCTTCTGATAAAATATTAGAAATACGTTAGTTAAATATTATCAAATATAAACAATATCGAGTACAAAATTTTTCAACAAATCAATTCTAACTAAATTCAGAAATGGAATATATCTTGCTTGTAAATAACATTGTTAAATATATTTTCCATATAGGAAGTTTTCAATTATAATATAATGTTTTTAATGAAGTTCTTAATTATTTTTTTAATCAAGAACAGCGTTAAAAAACAAAAATGGAATGACAAAATATAATTTTCAATAATCATTTCTAATAAAATCAAAACCAAAATGGATTAAAAATAAACTAAATTCACAATTAGGTAATCGTCTTTTTTAAAATAATAAATAAATAACAATAAAAAACATGTGGTACAGATTTGTCGATTCCAAAATAAATAAATAGAATAGAATACAAAAAGAAAATAATTCAATTATGAAATCTTTTAAATTGGATCTATAATTGTTTACATAGATCAATGTATTCTAATTTTTAAAAATGCAAAATTCGATTAAAAGCTAAATATGAATAAAATCATAAAAACTTACCTTTATTTGCACCATTTTTTTTCTTAAAAAAAGAATATTTATGCTGTAATATGAATATTTTCCATGAAGATCAAATTTGCAAATATATTGTTTTAATAAATCTAAATATCTAGCTCAAGAATTACTTTTCTTCACAGTATAGTGAGAATTTTGATACCTGTTGCCATTGAAAAATTTCGAGATGCGAGATGTAACGTAAAATTTTTCTGTTTTTCCTTTTGTCGCACTAGAGCGTAATTGATGTCGCGCTAGAGCACTCTTGATAGCCCAACAGTTGATTAAAAAATAGTTTCTCTGTGTTATCCTACACAGTACCTTAAAAAACTGTTCTAAAATTGCATTAAAGGCTTCGTAAAAATAAATACAGGCATATTTGTTGGCTGAAAAATTTTATAGATATCTATATATTCTAAAGAAAATATATTTTTTTAATAAATCTTATACAAACAATATGCGATTAGAAAAGGTTTCCTATTAATTTTACATTTTGAACTTTAGACAAGCAGAGTTCGAATTACAAAAAATGATACGTAATTGAAGTCTATGTGTTTCGAATAATATATATATATTCATCTGAGATTGTTTATGTGGAAATAAGCTTTTCTAAAAACGTAAGTATTACAAAAAATTTGAGTAACTGATATCTCAGATTATTCCATATTTTTTTAAATATTTGTTATTATATTAATCTATATTTTACTCAAGACTTGCCGAACATTAACAAAAGAAATTTCAAAATATAAAAGAACATAAAATTCCATATATTGTAGCGATATGCATAATTTTTAAATTTTTATTAATTTTCCCAATATATTTATGTACTTACTAACGTTTACATTCTTTTTAGAATTCTTTTTTAGTTTACAAATCTTAAATATTATTTTTCGATTTATAAGTTTTTAGAATACTTAACAGAAAAGTCCAAAAAATTTTTATTGTATCTGGATATTTCTAATAATATAGTTATTTCTATACTAAAATAATCTATATTTATATTTTTATAGAACTTATCTTTAACAAAATAATTTTTTTTTTTAATTCTCAAAAAAAAAAATTCTTACATAATAAAAAATTTGTTTTTAAGCAAATCGCATAATGAATTTCTTTTTTAATAAGTAATATTTTCAACAGAAAAATTAAAGGAATAAAGTAAAAATTGATGATGAAATCATCTTTCTCATTTTATTTTCAGTCAAGCAATACAAATTATTATATTGATTCGTTTAATTTATAATTTTACAATGATATATTTTATTAGCCAAATCCTTTTTTAGGAAAAAACATTTTAGTATTTAAACACATCTTTTTTTTTTTTTTTTTTTTTTTTGTACATCAATAAAAGTGTGTATGATTAAAATGGCTGTGCATATGTAAATATTTATTAAGCCTAAAAATTACAAAACTAAAATGCTCCATTTTTTTCTATTTTAATCCGTTATATTTTATCTGTCATATGATCGAAAATCCCGAAAAATTACGTAACTGTAATGTTTTTAGTAAGATGCATATAATAAAATAATATATGTATAAATATATATAATAAATTAAGATATATATAAAATATATATGTTTATAAAAATATTAAGGTTTTATAGGTAAAAGATGTTCAGATTGCAAATGAATAGCTTTCTTAGAATTTCTCTAGATCCTGATTTTCAATCTTCATTGATACTTTCCACGAATAAAATTACCCAAAATAAAACATTTTGTGATAATCATTGTGGATAGACATAATTGCAGATTATGTATGCTAATAATGATTATAAAACGCAATACAAAAATTCACTCAACATTTTAAGTTAACAAACAAGATTGGTTTGGTTTCTAGCTTTGATAGTAGTTTGCTTTGTCAATTTTTTAATGGTAAAAGAAATTTTAATAAAAATACTCAATAATCAATATCACTGTGAAATATTTAGATGATTTTTCCCGTATTCTACATACGTAATGTTACGTAAAGGTAACAGCTCCCACATTAAGGTTTAGTTTGTTGCTCTACGGTCATTTTGTGCATACGTTAGGCTAATTAGATCAGATAACATGGATTTCGAACCACCAACAAACACATCCATGCCACCATTTAACTTTTTAATTTCACATTTCCCTATGGCAATAAAAAACCCATTTTCCCCATTAAAAATTACAGTAGACATAATACATTATCCACTCTATTCTACATAAGCAATATAAAAAATAGAACGATTTTTTTTACTCGATTTAAAATATTCTTAATTAAAACGTCATAAAACTATTAATAGTGGAAATTAATTAATGAATGTATTGACGCGTATAAATATATAATAAATATTTTATTTCTCATCACAAGAATAATAAAAAAATTGCAATAATTGTACCCTTCCTTTATTCGCAACCACTGGTGCACATCCTTCAACCACACATCTCGTCTGCTTCCTTATATTGCAAGTTGCAATGATGGGCTTGGCGACCGGTTGGCGAAATAAGCTCGCCAGACATTATTTTTATAGTTATTAGGGGGAGAAGGAGAAAAGAAATAACTATTGACTTTTGACTTTTCAGACAAGTGCTAAACGAACAGACTTAACGTCTCTGCTACTTTTACTGGACGTCGTAAACACCTCTCACTGCGAATTACAGGAGTCAATTCGATATATTAAAAAAATAACATCACTACACAATAAATAATAAACAAGTTACAGTTAATAAATATAACATAATGCAAATTCGTTATTATTAATAGCACACATACTTATTTTTAACATTAATTGCTACTTTTCATAATAGAAATTATTTAATTTAAATCAATTCTTGGCACATAATAAATTTGAAGAAATAATTAATAAAAAATATATATATTTATTGGGGTCTAATGGCTGAGTGTCTGGAATTCGGTGCCACATGTTTAGGGTTCGAATTCAGGTGATGAAATGGATGTTTGTAGTGGTTCGGAATCCACTTTAAACCATAGTTCCCTGTCTAATATGACTGTAGAGAGTTGGGCGTAGGGCTGACAACCCACCCGTAAAAAGGAAACATCTCCTGTCTCAAAATCTGCCAGTAGGCCCACCAATGAATAAGAAGAAAAATATCTGTTTCTTATAGATAGTCCTACTTTCTTCACATCAGATATCAGACCTTTCGAAAAGTCATTTATGTATAACTGCCCGGTATTTTCATGTCTTAAGAGAAAATCCGGAAAATTCCCTCATCATTCGTGGTAGAAAATATCATCAGACAGTCTGTCAATGCTAAGTGTCATACAAAAACTGTCACAATTACATAAACTACTGCTACTATTACTACTACACCACATCAGTGCGCCTCGAGCTAAGTCCCCTCTATACAGTTTGGGAATGATGTGGGTGAGAAGAAGTCTGATTGGGTTCTGTGATGCTCTACGATCATACGAGACCAGGACCTACGACTTAAAGTGGATTTCGAACCACTACAAACATTCATGGCACCGCCAGGAGTCGAACCAGAAACCTGTGGCACCGAGCTCTAGACACTCGGCCATTCAAGCCTCACAATTACATAAAGCCTACTCGTTTCTAAAACCAATGACTGCAATGCATGCAACTAGCGGATTCGAATCTCTGCCCTTTATCCACGCATTAATGTTGGGCCGTGAGTGGCATTTACAACAAAAAAAAAATTATTTTATCTAAGACTTGCTATCACAGTGATTCCAGTTCGATTGATTTTAATCGTTTTAAAACTGGATTGCTACCCACATACTGAAATCGATCTCACAGAACAACAACCAATTAGAAACATGATCTCCTCCTGGCTCAGACGTCTGATTGGCTGACGTTCTACGAAGTGCAATTTTAGTATCGGGTGGGAATACGTTTATGAGTGTGAAGTGCATTTAACTATTATAAAGTAGGTCACTTTAAAAGAGAATGATTTAAATTGTGTTCCAAGATATTTTAAAATTCCGCCTTTAAATTGTTTATATTGATATTGTTTATATTTCATTTTAATTGTTTATTAGTAATTTTTATCGTGATTTGCAAAAAAAAAAAAAAAAAAAAAAAAAAAAAAAACAATCTATTCTATTTAATTGTAAGTAATAACTTCTTTTATAAAGCCTCATCTCTAAATTCGTAATTAATAAACACAGAAATAACAAATAATGTGGTTTACATGTTTTAACTGTATGAGCTGTGTGCTTGCAGTGGATTCCCTCCCATGTGGGCATCTACGGAATTGAAATTGCTGATCTGCTCGCTAGGGAAGGTTGCGAACTTCCCAAAGCTTCTTCTTCCAATCTGTTAGCTTCAGAGGTTCATTCCATGACTTTAGCCAGAGTGAATACCTCTTGGAGGTCGCCACCAATTCATGCATGGTACGCCGCTAAATATCCTGGTATGTCCATGCAGTGCTCCTGTCCTAGGCCTGCTCAAACAGCTTTAGCTAGACTAAGGACTGGCCACACTAAGAGTTTGACCTTCAATGGAGACGAGAAGACATATGCCCTTTGTCATTGTTCGACCATCGCATCTCCCTCTCATCTCATAGATTGTATTGGTGCCTCTGTGAGGCAACTGTTGAATGAGGGGAGGACAGTTTACGATCTATTGATGCAGCATGATCTACTGGACTTGGTTTAGGATTCTAAATCAAGGGGATAAGCAACAACAACAACTGTATGATCACAAATCGTCGCGCAAAAGTGTGTGCATTTGTCCATTGTCTGTATTTGTATGTGCTTTAAAATGCATTTAACAAATATTACTATTATGTATAGAAGCAATATCTTCATATGTATATATACATGCATGATATATATATATATATAATATAGGCCGACACTATATATATATATATATGCAGGAGTCACTGGCGCTCGGTGCCCACAGGTTTCGGGTTCGAGTCTGTTGGGCCTAGACTCGGGCAACCCTACCCCGTAAAAAGAAAACATTTCCTATTTCGGAATCTGTCAGTAGGTAGATGGTCATGGACTACCATGAACTGTCATGCCGGGGAATTAGTTATATACTATACATACATAAAATGATTGAGCCAATGATTTGGCTACCGACGTGACGGCGTTCATGTGGTCTGGCAGAGAAAGTAAGTATCGAGCTGATATGTTCCTTTCATTTCTAATTAATTTTTCCTTTTTAACCCCAAGCACACTCCCTAACATCATAGAAACAGATGATCGATAAAAGAATTTCGTCCACACACTTTTTTCTACATCTTAGTAGGGCAATTAGAAAACATTGTGACCTTGAAAAGGATTAATAGTGTTTGTATTTACATTTAGTTCAGAAAAGAATGAATTTCTTTCAGTTATAAATTATTATCTGTGATAGAAAAATAATTAGAACTCCCCGTCGCCCATTGACATTAGAGAGTTTTTGCATACCGTACGTTAGTTACGTCCTACGGTAACTAACGTCTCTATTGTCTGCAAATTAGAATCTAAAAGACTAGGGATTCGATTCCATATAGTGCTGTGCGTTACGATCACTGCTGTGAAAGATGAGTAGAAACTGTAGCATAAAGTATCGCAGCAACAGTTGGACGGTCTGATTGTATATTTTCTATAAACATGCAAATAAAAAGAAGATATTTTTGAAAGTTTTTACTGCAAAAAATTATTTCATTGAAATGTTGTAATGTAATAATACAGTGGCTAACAAGTTTATAAATCTCATGGACCAATGTGTAAATAAATGTCAAAAGATTTCAAAAAGAAAATTAAATAAATTGAAATACGACTACTCAAATGGCAGCATTAATATGTTAACCTTGTCAAATAAAATAAAATCAAGGCTAAGCACAGACTGAATCATTAATCATTTACGATTAAAATAAGGAAAAAATTTTAATTATCAATTTTTTAAAACCGTGTTACTTACATTCAATTTTCAAATAATGATAAATAATAATTTTTAATAACTGATAATAATCCTAAAACCACAAATTATTTTGAAGACGTTCAAACATTTTTTTAAATAAAAAATAAATAATACACGAAATAATAATAATAATAACACAATATAATATAATAATAATATAGTATAATATAATAATAATATAATATAATATAATATAATAATAATATAATATAATATAATATAATATAATAATAATATAATATAATATAATAAATAATGCAACACATAACACTTTATTTTCATAATAATAAATTATAAAGAAATAATCAATAAAATAGAATAGAAGTATCAAAAATTTTGCTTTAAATTATTTTATTTCCTTTATTACTATTTTATTCCTTTCCTACTTTTCAAAATCGTTTTTATTACTATTAATTAAATAGCTACTGACAATATTTTCGTTGTTAACTAAATTTAATTAATGGTTTTATTTACGGTTCTATTAACTATACATCATTCAGTGTTTCTTAACCATTTTCATTTCCCAGAGGTCTCTTCAATTTGACGCCAGCACTTCAAATAAATTTATATATTTATATAATATATATTACAACATTGTAAGTATTTTACAGATAAAAACTATAATTTTTTTAAAGAAAAATTATTATCATAGTAAAATATATTTTTACTTTTTAGCACACGGCATTTTATTAAAGTAAGCAAAATAAAGCTTTTTTTTTATTCAATTTTTTCATCCTTTATTTAATTTCGTATTTTGTAACATTTTTAATAGTGAATATTTATGTAGATTAGAATATTAAATAGTTTTTTGTTAAAAAATTAAATGAATTCATAGTAATATTTACGAAATTTAATTAAAAAAATTTAATTAAATTTCGTAAATATTACTATGAATTCATTTAATTTTTTTAACAGGAGGAATATTAAATTTATTTTTTATTTAAATCAAACAATGTAGTATAAAAATTATGAAATTCATTTTAAACGTTTTCTGCTACATGTAAATTTTTATTATTTAATGTAAATGTTTATTACTGAATATAAATACTTATTATTCTTAAATGTAAATGTTTTCAGTTAAACATAAATGCTTATTTTGCTCTTATGTGCTCTTTATAAAATATATATTTGTTTAAATGATAAATTACCTAGTTTTTAATGATATATGGCATTGGTAATAATAAACTATACCTTAAATGGAGTAGAATGCAAGAGTTTTTTCTCATTGATTTTCCTGGGAACTAGCAACGTTGTAAGACGACCATAAGACAATTGACTATTATTATTTATTAGAAAATAACATAGAACTTTAAAAACATAATAGTAATTGTAGCAAACATATTTGATAACTATTAAGCATTATAATTTTTCATGGTACTCGAATCTACAGTCTCCATAATAAGTAATTAGAGAGTATCATAAATATTTTGTATAATCAAGAATGTTATTAAGAGCATAATTAAGAGTATGATCAAGAGTATTTTCAACAGCATCATTAAGAGCATAATCAAGAGTATGTTCAAGAGTATCATTACGAATATAATCAAGAGTAAAACCAAGAGTATAATCAAGTATAATGAACAGTATAATCAAGTATGATGAACAATATAATCAAGTATGATGAACAATATAATCAAGTATGATGAAGAGTATAATCAAGAATATAATCAAAATGTTCAAGAGTATAATCAAGAATATAATCAAAATGTTCAAGAGTATGTTCAAGAATGTAATCAAAAATATGATCAAAAGTATAATCAAATATGATGAAGGGCATAATCAAGAGTATGATCAAGAATATGGTCAAGAGTATAATCAAGAGTATGATCAAGAATATGGTCAAGAGTATAATTAGGAGTATAATCCAGAGTGTCATGAGTATGATCAAGAGTATAAACAAGAATATGATCAAAAGTATAATCAAGAATATAATCAAAATGTTCAAGAGTATGTTCAAGAATGTAATCAAAAATATGATCAAAAGTATAATCAAATATGATGAAGGGCATAATCAAGAGTATGATCAAGAATATGGTCAAGAGTAATCAAGAGTATGATCAAGAATATGGTCAAGAGTATAATTAGGAGTATAATCAAGAGTGTCATGAGTATGATCAAGAGTGTAAACAAGAATATGATGAAAAATATAATCAAGAATATAATCAAAATGTTCAAGAGTATAATCAAGAGTATGTTCAAGAGTATAACCAAGAGTATGTTCAAGAGTATAATCAAGAGTATGTTCAAGAGTATAATCAAGAGTATGTTCAAGAATATGATCAAGAGTATAATCAAAACTATAATGAAGAGAATTATCAAGAGTATCATTAATATTTCGTATAAATTGAATACGCTATTAAAGTTATTTTTTCTAACCAATAAAAACATAATTATATTCTCTTTAAAACCACAAATGTCTTCAAAATTATCGCTACTTTAATCATTTTTCATAAAAATAATCTGAACCTCTCTTTTATTTAAAAACTCTAATTATCTCCCAAATAACGGCACCAGATGAAGAATCAAATAATAATAGGGAATACTTTTAATCCTTTCCCCCCAAGAATCAAAAGCCCGGCAAAGATGATTGGAAATAACTATTCAAAATGAATTTGAAAAGTTGGGGCAACAACAACAACAAAATAAGCATCGTGATTACCATTTTCATTAATTCGAACAGAGATCAAAACAGCGAGAAGAAGAAAAAAAAAAGAAGAAGACTTGAAAACTCATTCTCCTATCTATAACTTAATTACATTTTTTTCTCCACCATCCAAACTCAAAGATTCTTTCTTTTTCTTTTTTTCTTTTTTGGGATGACACAAAACAACGTTAAATCTTCGAATTAACTTTCATTGATCTTCCAAGTAATGAACGTTCATTGAGTATTGTGCTCTTCGCAATCAAACAGCAATTAAATGTTGTTTAAGCATTTATTTCTTGCTAATGTGGGCGCCTCGTCTATTAAAGGTTTGATTCCTCAATATAAAGCGAAACATTAATTGAGAGCCGTTCGGCAGTCAAATGACTGCACAATGAGACAGCCACCATTTCAGCAAGGAGTATTTTCTTTTAATAATGCCTCTAATTCCGGTAGCTATTCTCAAGGGTTACTCGGAACGTATTTGTTGACGTTTTAAGACTATTAAACAGATGCTTAATGGAGTTGAAGTTCATTTTGTATAAAAGTCTGCGATCTCTGTTGATGCAACAGGAATTGTAAAGGAATCTTTTTTTTTTTTACAAAGCAAGTAAGATTTTAGAGCTTCTGATTAGAATTTATGCTGTCCCCAAAGTGGTTACTGCCATTAAATTTTGTCTGTCCATTTTCTTTAAATTTAATTTTAAAAAACTTTAGTGTCTTTAATAATCATACCCGGTATAGTTAAACATGAGTCTAAAGAATGCAAAAGATTAAGGACCAAAAGCGAACTCGATAAAAGACCCTTTTTGTATAAACAAGACAAAATATGGTTAGGTGAATCTTGCTTAATTAACTGGTAATGAAATCTGTTTTTATCTATGTTACACTACAAAAAAAACATGAAACTATATTAGTGTTCTAATAGAAGACACTTTAAGTATCTACAAATAAAGCTGGGAATGAGCCTGAATCATTGTAGAATGATAATCACAATTTTCAGGCTTCAAGATGTGAAAAAAAAATTGCTAGAAACTTTTATTTGAATGGATAGTAAAGTAATAAATTTTATATTCGTCACTTTCACTCTATTTCCCAGTGTATAAATGGTCATACATAGAAGGATCTCTTTTTTATGATTATGTATTTTGGTTTTGAAAACACAGTTTTGCATAATCTGTTTGGAAAAACATTGGCCAAAACTGTCCCTTGTGTCATAAAACAACGCCCACCAACCAGCAACCCACAATACATAAAGAACATATTTTTTTTTTTTACAGATTCATCACACAAATTGACTGATATTTCACAAAGGAACATGTTGGATTGGACGAATTAATGTAATCATTTAGAGATTACTTTAACATTAACTAAATCATGAGTTGAAATTCTAATTACATCACTCAAAAAGTCGTTACATAATTGTACAATTAAATGGATACCAATCTTGACTACATTCCAATACTTAACGTGGGTAGGGAAGAATCAAAATTGCAAACCTCAATTGAAGCATAAAGACAAAAAGAAACTCAACAAGTGTAATTGGTCGGGCAGAGTACATAAATAAAATGATCTTAAGGAGAGTAAAGGTAGTCAATCCTCACATACACACAAGAAATAAAAAAAAGAAAGGAGGAATCTATTATTTCATCGCCGCAAGGAAAGGTCAAGGCAACGTATAGCTTCAGCAGCTTCGGTGACCTTGACTCCTGTTTGATACTGTGTTAATCGTTCAACACGCTCTTTAGGTAATGTTGGTTTTTCGCTGATTCTTCAATACCTACCTGCTCTTTTGGCTGACGAATTGGCGATTTTTTCTTAAAGAAAGAATTTTGATGGATCGGTGTTGGCTTGTAATTAACTAAGAGCAGTGTAATTAAATGGGTTGCAATATTTTGTGTAATATTTAAAAAATATGTATTGGTTACAAATAAAATGTATAAATTTACAAAAATAAATTTAAAAATTAAAAGAAATTTAATTAATTTTACAAAAATAAAGAGTCTGAAATATAATAAACAATAACAACTTAAACTAAATTTAATAAATCAAAGTAACAAATTTATAAGAATATAAAGGAAATCTTAACATGTGTAAATCACTAATAAAAATTAAAAAAATAATTTATACTGAAATTTAGATTTTCAATTTAGACTTTTAATAACATAACAAATGAATCGCTAATTATATTATATATGATTTAGCTACTTCATAAATAACTAAAATTATTGAATTTGTTTATCTATATGGATATACATATAGAAACAAATAAGATAATTTTTTTTTAATTTTTAATTCACTAGAGAAATGAGAAATGAAAGAACATTTTTTTTAATCCGATGTAGCAGCTATTAGTTCTCCCTTTAGTTGTCTACTTTATATTATTTATTGATTTATTTTAGTTTTTCAGCAATCTCATGCTTGGAATGGCAGATAAAATATTTCAAAAATTTTTACTTTTTTTTTTAATTTGTAAATCTTTTATTTACAAATGGAGAAAAAATTAGCGGTTCATAAATGTTCAACTGATCGTTTCTTTGAAAATTAATGTTAAATTAACTTAATACAATTTATTACTTTTTTTCATAAATGTAGTTAATAGTTGTGAAAGATAAGTAATAGTTTTTAAAATATTCATTAGAAATCTGTTAGATGCAAATGTTTTACAAAAGTAAAGAAATTTAAATATAACACACAATAACAATTTTAAACTAAATTTAATAAATTACAGTAACAAATTTATTTTCATTAATGTTTATGTTAGTTATATATATATATATATATATATATATTATTCGTATAATTAGAATGAAAAAAAAACGTTACTTCGATATTTTTTTAGATGCAGGCTTATTACTAGTGAATATTATAAATATTTCAAGCTTAACTATTAAATTATATTCATTAATTATATTATTAATTGAATTTATGTTAATTTTTAATATTTATTTTTTATAAAAATTTAATATTTACTAAATTATCTGAGTCACAAAATTTAAATTAATTTCTTACAATAAGATTAATATAAAAAATTAAATAAACAAAAATTAAATTAACTATACCAAAATGGAATATCAGAATTTTTTATATTACTTAAAAATTAATCTTTAATGTTAGTTACTTCGAACTTGAGAAAAATAAAGAAATTTCAGATTTATTAAATTAGGGCAGAACAGCGCATGTGTCAAACTTCAAGCCACGCCCATTGTAAAACTACAAACGAAAACTGCAGTATTTAATCAAATTTCAGACTATTTTAATTAATTTATAAAAATGAATGACTTTTTTACCCAAAATCATGAAGAAATTACTTAAAATAAGTTTTAAAAAATTACTATGACTGTAATTAACTTAATAAATTCAGTCATTATTTTATTCTAAAATTAAATAAGAAATCAAATACAAATTTCAAATATTTAACTACAGTAGTTTTTTTCAGTCTGCGATAATATTATATTTGAATATGAATGCCATATGTGATGTTAAATAAATTCGTAACCGATTTGCGAATAGAAAAATCAATATAAAACTCATTGATTATGTAATCATCAAATAGCTTGCCAGTAATAAAAAGAATGTCTACGTATCTAAAAAAAAATTTTTTTTTATTTGTTATTGTAACACCATGCATATATATAAATTGAAGATTTATTTTTAAATGGAAAGTAATTTTAAGTTGCCAACAGTTATAGAACTTTCAATAAAGTAAATTTAATTTCCAAAATCATTGATGTTTGTCTTTACTGTACATTAATTTATAACATCAAAAATTAAATTTATTACTATTTCTGTTATTATAAAATTTTTAAGGACGCTTGAATATCAAAATAAATTGCATAAGCTTTTAATTTTCAGGTAATTAAAGATGTCTTCCTTTCCTATTAATACTTGATTAATATTTCAATATATTTCCATAAATACTTTTTAATATATTTAATGTTTAAATATTAATAATTCAATATATATACAAATATTCATTTTTTTTCCTTACTACAGTATAAAATTACAGAGTGTTTATTTTTTTTTAATATACGAGTACTTCATAAATTTTCTTACAATGAAATATTTTCCTTAATCTCTGAATTTTAGAAAATCTATTATATATTTGACCTAATTAAAATATTAATTATATCTTTAAATTCATAATTAATGAATTTCATTATAACAACAACAATGACTTTTTTAATATTATTATTAATATTTGAAGAAAGGTGATATTTAAACATATTTATTATAATATATGTTAATTCTATTAGTTAACCTCATTAAATATTTTTAGAAAAATTTAATACTTTAAAAATTATGTGTTAGTACTAAAATGCTGATAAAGTAATAGCTATTTCAATAACAGTAAAACAACATCGCAAATTCTATTGATAAATATTTTAATTGATTACTTTAATATTATTTTTTTTCACTTTTTATATTTTTTTATGATAAAAGTCTACGATTTGGTTTCTTTATTAGTTTTGATATCAATTTCAAAGTACATCACATCAATATTTAAGTTCTTGGAAGTTGATGTTTAAATATATTTATTATAATATATTAATACTGTTAGTAAACCTTATTAAATATTTTTAGAGGAACTTAATGCTTTAAAAATTATGTGTTAGTATTATTACGTATAAAATACTAATAAAATAAAAACTATTTCGAAAATAATAAAATAACATCGCAAATAACTATTGATAAATATTTTAATTGATTACTTTAATATTATTATTTATTTTTTCACTATTTTATATTCTTTGATAAAAGTCTATCAATTGGTCTTTTTATTAGTTTTGACATCAATTTCAAACTGCATCTCTTCAATATTTATTTTTTTATTTTTCTTTAATTTAATATTTTAATATTTAGTTTCTCTTTAAATTTTTTTATAATTATATTCATATTATCTCTTTAATATTTATTATTATTTTTTCAACATTTAGTTTCTCCTTAATATTTTTTATAATTATATTTATATTATCTCTTTAATATTTATTATTATTTTATTATTTTTTGTTAATATTTTTTCAACTACATTTTTTTAACATTAAAGTAAAAATAATCTCAGTTTTATAAGACGCTGAAATATTTCAGCATTCAACTGAACAAAATCTATTTTAGATTTTAGATCATTCTACTTTCGAACTCAACTTCCATAATCCATAATCGATTAATGACAAACAATTATATCGAATTCATTCACTTTTGATTTGCATAATAATTAAGCTTTCCCACGAATAAATTGACTGATTAAATATGGTTCTCCACTGGAAACCAAAAGGATTATGTGATGCATGTTATACTAAGTGCACCAGCGTATAATCCATGGAATTAGTACAAGCTCTCCCTATGTTTCCACTTAGTTAAATCTACCAATCAATTTTGCAATAATTGGATCTCTAGTATATATTATAAGATGTAGCTATATAATTTTCATTTGAATATCGTGGTACATACAGTTAATTATGCATTTATAAATATATAATGGGCTGAAATAAACTTCTGTAATTAATTAAGACATATATAAAATATTTTAATAACTAATCAAAATAAGTATAAGACTTCTGTAATTAATTAAGATAAATATAATATACTTATTTGTTAAATATAATATATCTTTAATTAATTCAGATAAATAATTACAGAATTCTCGAACATATGAATTAATTATGTGGAAGATATAGTAAATTTGCTACTTTAATTATTCAACTATCTTGCATATTAAGCATTATTATTATTATATTACATGACATTTTATATATATATAAACTTATATTAAATATTAATATTATATGCAATTAGTTTGTTATATTATATATATATTACATTCATTTTTAATTAGGATAGGACTAACTACTATAAAGTACATGAAAATTTATATTTATATTTATGAATAACGTCAATACGGCTTTGTTATACAAAATGCAAACTGATTATGTTCTGAAGAACAAACCTCTTGGCTATTCTTTTTTTTTTTTTTTTTTTTTTTTTTCTTATAACTAACTATGAAACATGACTAATATGAAAAATTACATAAAACAAATGCTGTTATGGCATGGCTATTCAAACTGAAAAATATTTCTAAAAAATGCCTTGTCCATATTATTTTTTTATTTTTTGCTTTTTTTGTAACAAAAGTTTCCTTTTTTAGAATTTAAATTAATTTTATATTAAATAAATCTCTATTTTATATATTAAATTATAATATCTCTAATGTATTAATAGTTTTCAATTTTTATATACGTTCAAAGTGATAATTTATTCAGTTAAGAATCTGTTGCAAAATCGATAATTTTACCTCTTTTATTAATAATTAATTATCTATATAATATTAAATAAAAAAATAATCGACTTTTAAGAAATATCGTAATTTAATACTACACATAATTTAATTATTAATTATTAATTCATTATTTATGAATTATCTAAATACAATAAAGAATTCAAAAAAAAAATATATATATATATAAAAATACAGGTTTTTAAATAAATACCATAAACTATATTAAATAAAAAAAAAAGAAAATATTGGAATTTTTTCAAATTAAATAATAAATATAAATAAAAAAAAACTATCTATCATTTTTTTTTTATAGTTTGAACACTATTTTATAATAGAACTATATTATTATTAAAATTGGCAACACTCCTAATTCAGCAAATGATGTAATCGAGCCTCAGCATCTATTAAATTCAAAATAAAAGCGACGATCAATACATTTAACCCCATTCGAATATTTTTAAAACATTCTACAATACAAGGAAATCAATCATTACTTTTCAAAAATCAATTCAATATCTGAAATTTCTTACGAAATAATTTACACGATTTACAAGAACAATTTTAGAATAGCAAACAATTCAAAATTTTATTCCAAGATTAAAACAAAAGCACCAGAAATGTTAATTATCGATTTTCTTATTTGAGCTTGGCAACGCGATGTCGACGCATTTCACCTGTCCCGCGTTAGCTCAGAAGTAAATAAACATCTCAACGTATGTTGCTATGAGTAGAAAGCAGCTTTCTCGTAGTAAGTAAAACGAAACAAGCATTGATTTTTGAACACAAAAATTTATAATTCCGAAAGACAAACTTTATGGAATAAAATATCGATAACCACATACCTGAAAGCCAGAGATCTAGAGAACCTTCTACAAAAAAGTCAGATTTAGAACAGGCATTTCAACTCTTTACTTCTTTTCCAAGTTTCACTTTCCCCGTGTCAATATTTCGATCGGTTTCACCTGTGTAGTTCTTTTTTTTTTTCTTCCACTGTAGTAGATACACGTGCATTAGAGCAGTTGCAAACAATATGTTCGGGATGAAATCTGTGTCACAAGCGCACTTACGATGGGGTTGATGGTGCATCGAGAATGGTGAGAGGTCCCACACTAGTGTCTGATACGTGCAAAAAAAATTAATTATTTTCTTCTTTCGTTCTTTTTTTTTTTTTTTTTTTTTTTTTTTTTGGTGGGGTTGTAAACTGGATGTTAACACTTTCGACTCGTTCGACGGCGGCTGGTCTTGTGAGAAGGTTCGAGCTTCTCTCTAAATCAGTGCGATGCGGCACTTTGTTAAGCAGAGCCATCTATCGGATGAAGGTTAAACTGATTCCAGAACTTAACGGAAGAGTTGCTTCAACTTTTCAAGGCCGGTTTTGGGTTATTTGTTTAAGTATTTATTTTGTCGATAAAATCTGCTAAACAGAAAACAAAAATACTTCTTTATGATTTGATGGATTTAAATCGTGGGGAAGAATAGCATGCATCGCTCTCAAAGAAATTTAAGAATTATTTTTATTTTTAAATAATTAAATAAATAAATTCTTCAAATTAAAGAATAGATAATCAATTAGTAATACCACAGCAAAGTAACTCATCTGGAAAACGAATTTTTTTAACCACATTTGTATTTTGAGGTGCGAATTCCGCCTACCCGATTAATGGATTTGTGGTAAACATGACTAAACAGTGTGCAGAAGGCAGTGGTATAACTACTGAGGGAATTGGCGATTTTTTTCAATGGGGGCCCTTCAATACATGTGAAGAAGTTCGAATAGAATGTGTAAAGGAATGAATATCTCTCAACCATCAATGTCTCAATGTTTTTGTTTTTTTAATAAAGTACTACCTAAAGGTACCTTTAGTTTTGCAATGTCCATTTTCGATCACAAATTTTTGGTCACCGTTTCACTTGATCATTTAGTAGTTTAAAATTACACTTATCAGGAATTAATGACGAAGATGCAAAGATTCCAAGTCAATTTCAATCACTTCACTTTGGTTTGGATTATGTGTGTGGCTAGTACAGGGCTGTGGTGGCTCTGGATCAGTGTTGTTGGGAACTGCAATACTATCACTTTCGGTTCGGCTAATTTCGTCATCTCAGCAGCACTGTTCGTTTGTTTCTTCCACATTCTTAAAGTATTGACTTTTTTTAGATTAACTTCTTATTTTTTTCTTAGAACTCCATCTTTTTTTTTTTTTTTTTTTCG
This sequence comes from Caerostris darwini, assembly GCA_021605075.1. Taxonomy (NCBI): domain Eukaryota; kingdom Metazoa; phylum Arthropoda; class Arachnida; order Araneae; family Araneidae; genus Caerostris; species Caerostris darwini. The sequence goes on along the minus strand of BPLQ01004890.1, from coordinate 400,037 downwards.
TTTTTCTCTCCACACTAAGATATTTTCTATTACTTGACATGTTATTATCTAATTTGCACAATCAACTAATTAACTTTACGACTCTGCTCGGATACAATGATGACCGCGAATACAATGATACGAAAAAAGATAATAGTGACGCATGGAGAATTCGCGAAACAAGGGACTTACCCGCATTCTGAAAGTCTAACTTGTCAGCGATAATTCCCACTTTTAACTTTGTAAGCACCCATTCAAGAATCAGAGAATTTCCATAACAAGTGATTTTGAAAATGTTCCAGTGACACATGGGTGGCAGCGGGAATACCACTATTTATTTTGTATGTACCTATTCACGAACCAGAAATCGGGGTAGTCCCTAGCATCGGGATTATCCATGCGTAACTGTTTCTATAACTATTACTACGAGATGAGATATATTTTTCATACAAATGAATACGTTCAAAATCTTGATACACATTTTTTTTTAAATTTATAACTTTATTAATTTAAATTTATTAAATACAGAATTAATAAATTGTGCTTTATTTTGTAATAATAAAGCACAATTTTTCCTAATAAAGCAACACACAAACAAAGCTTTCCTGTACTGATAGCCTCTCTTCTCTGTCAGGGCCCCATGACAATTTGCCCGTCTAACCACCCTATTGTTAAGCCATTGGCAGGAGATATCAGCTTAAAATAGATTGGTGACATACATTGCGATCATTCTTTCAGAAACTCGGAAACTCGGTGGAAAATGAGATAAACTTATTAATCTCAGACGCGTATGAACATCATACAGGTTGCCTAGTGGAAATCTATACGACACGCAAAATATGGTGATTTGAGTCTTTTCGGAAGATCCCCCCTTCATATTGCATTACACATTGTTCATGGTATATATAGATGGGATATGAACAGCGTATCCAGGGGGAGGGGTACAAAGGGACATATGTACCGCCCAAGATATATTTCAGGATAAATCTTTTATTATGCTATTATAGATGTTCTTAGTTTTGAAAAAGAACTTATCAAACTTTAAAAAAAATGAATTTCCCCTTATGCCAAAATTTTTTTCATCATGAATAGGAAAAATGGTTCTATCTAAACTTGAAAAAACCATCAATTCCTTTGAAAATAATAGAAAAGTCTTTGCTGTCCCTGAAAAAAAGTGCTTTTTGGGTCAGTGTTTGTAGATGAAGAGTAGAGTAGTGCATCCCTGTAGTAGATTCTACTCCCCCTTTCCTCAACAGTTTCCTGGGAAAGAATTTTAGGAGGCATTCTTTTTTTTCAGACAGTGACCTATGAACCCCTAAAGTAGGTCTTTGAAAATATCTATTTCAACGTATCACTCCTTTGCTGAGATGATTCGTCCACGAGTGGTAGTTCCAGCTATCTGAAATGAACAATACTCAGGAAATCTGGGTCGATCTGTTTCCTTTTGCTCAAATTGTTAAATTTATAATTTTATAACTTTAAATTTGCTTGAATCTTTTTAATTAATTTTTAGATTCGACAAAGAGTAAGAGGAAGTAATATTCACTTTTAAATTATTTTAAATCTGAAGAAAAAAAATTCAAATGTAAATTTGAAGCAGAAAGTAAATTACATAGAGGAAGCAGAAAATTGTCTATCTGAATTGGAAACGGAAATACATCGAAGCTCAAGAATTCACCATTCTTCAGAAATTACCCAAATTGATATAAAAACGACATCATAATTTTGAAAATATGGTATATCAAATTACGTTAATCATAAGCTAACTAACGAAGAAAAATTGTTAATCTTGGAAAATTTTAGATGCTATCAGCTACGTATGTGTTTCCAAGCTCTTCAATTGATAATGGGGGTAAGTGAAGAGAAAATTTAGATATAATTTACTGTTAAAATACCCATAGCTCACTTATTCCAAAATTGAAGATGGAATTTACTGTAAATAGTGTGTAGTTTTTACCAAGGAATGTGGAAGGACCAAGGAATGAGTTAACCAAGGAAAGCGGGAATGAGCCAAGGAAGGAGAGGGGAAAATCAAACAGTCAACCATTGGGACAAATTGTTAATCATCCTTTTCGTTTCTGGGGCAAATCGACAGGAAGACTCCATGAGCATTGTTGTAGACAAATAGCTCCACGAGCGTAGTGGAAGTCATCGCCCAATAATGTAAACATCCTATTTGCATGGGGTGAGCTGGCTGGAGGGAGATAGAAATGTAACCAGCAGTGTGAGTTTGGTTTTGGAATAAAAGAGAGTGGTTTTTTTTACAGTTCACTAGTGCTATGTGTTTTATTCCTAGACCACACAAGCATCAAGAAAAAATATGTCACGCATATTCTGACAATTTAAGAAGCATTGTACAAAGGCATAAACTAGTTGTAATAGATATTATTAATACTGCCAGCGTTCGACAAACAAAAGAAAATAGAAAAAAATGTAGTCCTATTATAAAAACAGTGGTTTCAGTGGTAGAAATGGACTTCTTTTAAGACGTTATCGTGATTACGGCTAAATTAATGGAACAGATGAAAACAGGAGAAGAAATGCTGAAAGGGCATTTAAAATCCTCTGCTAATAATACATGGCATATATCTCCCAAACACAAAACGAAATTATATTTGTTTGCAACGAAATAATTGTTAAAACGTTGATTGAAAAAGTAAATTCAAGCAAATGTTTTTCTATTTTTTCGAATGAAACCACAGATTTGATAGAGCAAGTCTCTTTAAATGTAAGATTTGTTGATAGTGAGAACAATAAATCCTTACTGGCTGAAAATTTTTCACGGGCTATCCAGTAATTTCCCCAAATGGAGAACATCTAACAAACATAATTGTGAAAACTTTAGAATCCTTACATATAGATTTAAGATATATAAGAGGCCAAGGATAAAATGATGTTACCATTCCTGGAGCATTCAAGCCAAAATAAGAGAAAAATTCCTATCAGCACTGTATGAACATTGCGCTTATAACGCACTAAATTTGACTATTTCAGATGCATGCCAAATTAAAAATATTCGTATTTGCTTCTGAAAAATTTTATTGGAGTCGTTGAGAAGTGTTATTTACGTTTGGATTTAAGATATATAAGATGCCAACGATAAGGTAGTGCTGCTGTCATGTCTGGAGCATTCAACGGTGTATAGTGCAAGCCAAAATAAGAGAAAATTCCCATCAGCACTCTATGTACATTGCACTGCGCAACTCAAAGCAACTCTAAATTTGACTATTTCAGATGCAGGCCAAATTAAAGATATTCGTAATTGCGTCACAAAATTGCTATTGGAGTAGTTGAAAGTGTCATTAGTTCGTGAATACTCTTAATAGAAATAATGTGCCAACGGCCGTACCATGCTGAATATACCGGTTCTCGTTCGATCACCGAAGTCAAGCATCATTGGGCGCGGTCAGTACTTGGGTGGGTGAACACCGCGTGCCGTTGGCAAATTTGGGACCTGAATGGCCGAGTGTCTAGCGCTCTGGCGCTCGGTGCCACAGGTTTCGGGTTCGAATCCCGGCGGTGCCATGGATGTTTGTAGTGGTTCGGAATCCACTTTAAGCCGTAGGTCCCGGTCTTCTATGACTGTAAGAGCGTCACGGAGCAAAAGTCAGGCTTCTGCCTACGGGTGCTCCATCACAACAGAAGCTGCTTCCTTCCCCTTCAATCATGAGTCCATATGGGCTCGTGGGCTTGGCCAGCCAAGTGGGATAAGAAACAACAACAACAACAACAGAAATAATGTTTTGCAGGATAGTACATTAGAACTGTGCCGTTCTTCCAGGAAAGAAAACGCTTCTTCTACGCTTTGGATAGAGAGGCATTCTATTATGGCGATGGTTGAATTGCTCTAATGATCTATTCATGGTCTTGGATTAATTGGAAATTGCCATTACAAGGATTCGTCTGCTGGGGCCTACATTCGTTTAAATTCATTGAGAAGTTCCAGTTTGGTCATTATTTTATTTTGGATAGAAAAAAGTTTTTTTCTTCCGTTGCTTTTATATATGATTTTACAATCTAAGCCGGAGGACCTCATTACTGCAATTCAACTATGCGATGATATTGTAAAAGAACTTGAAATGATTTGCAGTCAGAGACGGTTTTCAATTATATTTTTATAAAATGTGAATGAGTTTTAAAACAAATAATAGATAAGGAAGAGTGCCTGATGGCATAGGGACTAGAGCTCTGGCACTCGGTGCCACAGGTTTCGGGTTCGAGTTCTGGCCGTGATATGGATATTAATTGGTAGTGGTTCGGAATTCCCTTTAAACCGTAGGTCCTGGTCTAAAAGGGCTGTAGAGAGTTGAGCGTAAGGCTGATAGCCCTACCCCTTAAAAAGAAAAACATCTCCTGTCTAGAAATCTGCCAAATGGCAGACGGCCTTGGCGCACCATGGGGCTGTTGCACCAATGATGAAGAAGGAGAAAAATAGATGATTGTAGAATTTTCTTCCACGTCCAGCATATATATATATATATATATAACAATATTACTAACATTTCTAATTTTCCAGCAGAATCAACAAAATCTTATATTAGGATAGTAAATTTCTGAATGCTGTAATTGTACATTTTAATAAAAGATTCACAAAACATAAAGCAGTTACGTGTGCATTAAATATTTTATTCATAACAGAAAATGATCTCATATCTTCAGATGAAAATAAATTAGAAACATTAAAAGATACGTATTCTTTAGAATTTTCAGATCGTAATATAAGTATTTTGATTCCAGAATATCAGCTATGGAAAAAGTAATTACTGCCATTAATGATTATAGAAACTTTTTAAGGTAAATATTTTCCCGAATATCCATAAATTTTAAAAACTTTTAGTCACCATGCCTGTTACATACAACATGTACTGCTGAAAGATCGTTTTCAACTAGGAAACTTTTAAAAAACTACTTAATAAACAGTATACTTGAAATGCATTTAAATGAACTCCGTTTGTTATGCATATATAAAAATATATCTGTAAGTCAAGAAGAATTCTTAAATATTTTGCAAAAACAAAACGGAGAATGAATATAACTTTGTATAAACTAATATGTATAGAATTTTTCGTTTCATTATACTCTCATCTTTTTAACCCTTTTTTAAATTTTAACTTTTTTTTTTTCAATCGTTAAATGATACTTATCAATTTTTCAGTGTTGGATTCCACCGATTCTGGTAAGTAAGAATTTTTGTTCTAGTGGTAGCACTATTATTTTTCATAAATGTTATTTATTTTTGTAATTTGTGCAACTGCATAAAAATGTCAATCCTTAAACAATTTTGAAAGTGATTTTGAAATAAGATTTAAATAGTGTATTCTTAATTTTTACGAAGTAGTAATTCTAAACAAGGTACCTAAGGGCCGAGTGACTAGCCCTCGGTACCACATCGAGTAATTATTCTAAAGTGGTTCGAGTCCTGGCCGTGCCATGGATGTTTATCGTGGTTTGGAATCCACTTTAAATCGAGGCCCATTCTAATATAACTGGTGAGAGTAGGGCTGACAATCCTATCCCGTAAAAAGAAAGCATCTCCAGTCTCGAAATCTGCTAGTAGGCAGACTGCCTTGGCCAACCATGGGGCTGTTGCGCCAATGAAGAAGTAATTCTAAATTAAAGAAATTGCATCTTTCATGACGATTATAATATGCACCCCTCCCCCCCCCCCCAACTGAATAAAAAGATGTTCATAAGTGATCCAATTTGTTATTCAGACATTTTAGAACATTTTCCCTCCTTACATTAAGCGGCCTGATGGCCAATTGGCTAACGCTCTGGCATTGGGTACCACAGGCTTCAGATTCGAATTCCGACATCGGCAGGAATGTTTGTTAATGGTTCGAAATCCACGTTAAACTGTAGGTCCCGTCTAAAGGCTCGTTCCCACCGAGGCGAGAGACGTGAAGATGCAAGAGGCAAGCGACAAAATTTCTTCGACCCCTTCACAGCGAAACGTCAGAAATAGCATTACGCCTAGTGAAAAACCGCTTCGAGTTGAAAGTCGGGCAACTCCAAGCGGTGGACTGCAAACCGGTTTCAGGCGACCGCGGTGAGGCTAGTGATGGGTCAAATTTTTCCGCTTGCATCTTGTCGCCTTGGTGAGCACGAGCCTTAATTACCCTAGAGTGTGCAAAAAATGACCGTAGAGCGACAAACCAAACCCCCCAAAAAAATTTATACCATTGGATATGAACGTCAATGATGTAAAAAAAAAAAAATCTTTTCATATATTGGATTTGAAAAATGAACAAAATGTATCCTTTTAAAAAGACTTATTTCTTAGAGATGGCCAGTGTATCACATGTTAAACTTCCGAACTGGGATATTGTTCCGAAACCCAAAAAGCCAGTCTAACTGAAAGATCCTTGATGTCTACGCTGTAATGGGTATGAGACAAAAGTCCATCCATTGAGTTTCAGGAAGAGGGCTGAGCATTTGAAACCATCCCAAATGCTGTTTTTGAGCAGTGTTAGTTCGAAATTGTGATGGCGCCAAGAAATCCGACCATTTTTAGACTAAAGCAATCTTCTTTCATCATGACTTATTTCAATCTACTTTCATCGAGTGAATACAACCTCATCATCACTTAAGGAAGTTCAGAACTATTTAATAAATACAAATATTTATGAGCTCTTCCTTACTGACAACAATACAAAGTGCAGTTGCAAACCAACTCTTGAGCCATGCCAGAAATAAAAGCTTTTTTATGAAACATTTTAAAATTGAGATAATTTTCTTTTAGAATTACAATATTGACTGTTCAGTAGTAGAAGTTTTTAGATTAACTATTTAGTATTTAGAATATTAACTATTTAATATTTAGACATTATGATTATGTATAAGACTAATAAAAACGGATAATATCCCAATGATACAGTTTAATGTTTGACAATATTCTGGCTTTCATTAAACTATAATGTTTTAGATATCCCAAATTTTTTTTCATTAAAACTAACTTTTCGTCGTATAAATGTAAATATAGAAAAGTATTTTTATAACATGGATGGTTTTCTAATTGTGTTGAAATGACGTATCACAATAATAGCACTTTTTTATACTAAATAATTTGCTCACATTCAAATAAAATTTTGGGGATTGTAATTAATTTTTTCACCCTTAAACTAAATTTTAATTATGTCATTTTGTTTAGCTCAATTTTGATACTATTTGTCGACATACTTTTAACACCATAGCTAAATAAAAATACAAACATATTTTGTATATATATACAAATTATGAAGGCGATTTGTTTTTAATCTTTTATGATTGAACAGTTTTAATTAAGAGAATTATTCTTTTATACAGCTAGGAAATCTTTGAATAAAGTAAGATCATAAATATTTAAGATGGCTGTATTGTCTATTTTTTTAAAAATTATATTTATATTAAAAAACGTTTGTATATAGAGCAATTCAAGGTAGGTTCTTAATAAGGTTCTATTAGTATGAATAAATTCTTAATAAATTCTATTTATAAAAACACAAACATCCATCTTCACATAGGAAGTAGCGGAACCCCCGCGATGACGTCACAAAATCCGCATTAAGACTAGGTAGAGAGCGATAAATGATGAATCTCCCTGCTCCCTGGACTGCTGGTCCCTGGTGTTGAAAAGTTATTCAGCGTAATAAACTTCGTTTTTCTCTTCGGATTGTTGGCAATTTTATTAGGGTTTTTTTTCTATGCACCTTTTATGGTGCTTCTTTTTAATGTTTTTCTAGTTGTTGGTTTATCTTGGTGATTCTTTTTTCATTAGAGTGTTGAGGTAGTTTAAATTTCTGTAATTATACATTCATTTTATTTTATTTTCACAAGACAAATTTTCGATCACGTTAGTGCTATTATTGCGATTGGTCTATACAGTATAATTTTTGTCTGCTGTCTGTTATATTTACTTGTTCTTAAGGGTGATTGAATGCATGGATTTCCTATTTAATAATGCTAAAGTTTTTTTTCTTACCTCTCTCCCAGGCATTTTATTATCACTATTTTTGCTTTGCTAGACTATTACATATATATATATATATATATATATATATATATATATATATATATATATATATGATATATATATATATACATATAGATATGTATACATATAGATATATATACATATATCTATATATACATATATATAATATATATATATATAGAGAGGGAGAGAGAGTGTGTAGTGTCCTCGTCGGTGTCTAGAAGGCTAATTTAAAAACAGATGAAGAAACTGAGTGTTCCTTTTCTAGACATTTTTTAATGACACACTATTATTTACAGTTACATTACAATAATTACTAATTATGGGTTGCATACTAGTAAACACTTACCGCCATTTCTATTCTCTCACTCCGTCACGCAGCCATCCGCTCTCTTCGACAGCCAACTTTGCTCTGAGGGGTCTTGTCCCCTTCTCCAGGGGTTAAAGTTCAGAGCTCATTACTCCCACACAAAGAGGAAACTCTCCATCGATACATACCCTTCAGTGACGTCATTTGCTAATTAGATTTGCAGACAAAAAAATACTACACACACACACATATATATATATATATGTATATATATGTACATATATATATATGTATATATATATATGTATATATATATATATATATATATATATATATATATATATATACATATATATATATATGTGTGTGTAGTATTTGTTTGTCTGTATGTTTGTAGATCATTTTGCCGTATCAGACGCTGTTCAAAATGTACCACTCGGAGAGTCAGTCAGTCCTTGGTTCACGGTGTTCCTTGGCCCCATAGGGCCTTAAACACCTAGCTTGTTGAAATGAAGGCATTGGGTAGTATTAAGACATGAATAAAGAGCATTACAGGTTAAGTGAGCTTGTATTTAGGTCCCCAAAACTAAATTAGAAAAATTACAGAAAAATATAAGATAAAGAAATTAAGACAAAAATTAAAAAATAAAAAACGCGAGTAAAAATAATAGAACAAAAAGAGAGATTAAACACTACGAAATGTAGGAACCGCTGCTAGAAATGATGACTAAAGGGTCAGATCAGGGTCGAACTCACTGCCTAAAGACAGCAAGAACAACACATAAACAACCCAGTTCGTCTAGGACAATGTAAGATTGTTAAGAACAGCCCGAGGGCGTTTAGCATTTTCCGGCAGAGTGAAATCGTATCTCGGGAGATTACGTATTTCATCGTTCGGAATATATTCAAGACTTGCATAAAAATTGCTGGCAAGCTTGAACATAAAATTTTGAATAGAGGGGAGGTCAAGACAGTGACGAATGTCATCATTTCTAAAGTACCAAGGAGAGTTGGTGATCATTCTAAGAAGTTTATTTTCGAGTCTATTAATATAATTAATGTGGTACCTTGCAGCAGAACCCCAGATCTACTCCATATATATATATATATATGGAGTGCAACGTAGATCTACCTCCTCGTGGTACATTTCGAACAGCGTCTGATACGGCAAAATGATCTACAAACATGACCTTCAGTCTGGCTCTCAGGTGCGAGTTTCTTAGAGTTCTGCAGTGGGAAGCAGGTGATTTGTCCCATTATCATCGGTGGCATTGCAACGGCTTTTCTGTGATCACGATTGTCTCCGCAAGCACCTTCGCAGAATTAAACTGACTCCTGACCCTCTCTATCTCCTGTGTGATAACTGGGAAGAAATAGATATGTCTCACATTGCTTCCTGTTCTGCAATGTCTCCTGTTTCTTTATGGAAGCGTTATTGGATTGCCAGACTTAAGTGGATGGATTAACTGATGTCATTTGTTTCTATCTTGTTCTTCGTATTTACTTTTTTATGGTATCTGTTGCCCTATAAACTTGCAATTTGAAATAATATATTTATATAAATTGAAAAACGTTGTTTTTAGTTAAGTGACTTTGAAATGGACACAAGCTATAAATTCAAAGATAATGGTGTCTGTCGCTTGTCATCTGGTCAGAGTTTATTTTTCGCCAGAAAGACAGATGGAAGGAGTTTTCTTGTGAATAATTAACATCGTCCACCGTGAAACATTTTTACTGCATTTCATTGTATATAGACAGACCTTAACCGTTGGAAGACGTTTTACAGATATTTATATGACGTGGAGATAACCAACCAGCTTGGCCACTGAACTTGAGAAGTCAATGTCATGGATCTCGTTCGGTGAAAGAGGGGTGTAGAGGAATGATGAATTGCATGCGGTCACCCTGTGGTTCTGGTGAAATGAATCATGACCAATCATTGGAAAGAGGAGGGTCTCTAGATGAAAGTACTGACCAGTAACACAAAATTATATTTAAAAAGGGAAGAACAGAAGTAAAAAAAGATCATTAAGAGACAGAATTTGAAGAGAAACAATCTAAAAGAAAAAAAGAAGGATTCAATAAAAGAAAAAGAAATTCACGCTTTGACACCGTGGTGCCCTGAATGAACACCAAGAACCAGTGAAGCCGAGCTCGAAAGTGTAAAAATAAGAAATATCTTCATATACACAGTCCTGTCACATTAATGTGACCACCATCTACTTTCGATGTCAACGTGAAATAACCAATCACAAAAGGCAGGTGGCAGCACATTGCAGTGGAGTGTATATAAAAAATTCCACTTTATTAAGTGGATTTCTTTATATACACTCCACTGCAGTATAAGAATACCACTTAATACCACATTCCACACTCCGCTTAAAACCAGAATATACAAGAGTGTATATTCTGGCTTTTGACAGGTGGTCACATTAATGTGACTGGACTATATACATATATATATATATATATATATACAAATAAATAGATAGTATTAAACATATCAAACAGATTATTCTTTGTTGTCTTTTGATACTTCAGTGAAACATTTTTTCAATGTTATAACCCTCTGCCTATACATGTAAAAGTCCTTATAAAAATTCGTATAATTCTTAATTTTACATATTCATATAACTTCAGAAAATGAGAATGCATTTTTTCTTCGTCAAGAAAATTCACTTCAAATAAAGCTTCGGTTTCATTTCAAGCAGTATTTAAGTAAATTAAGTAAAACGTGTTGGACATATCGTGAATGAATATTTGGATATGCGAAAGCTCTGTTCAAAGTGGGTGCCGCGCGAGCTCAGAGTCGACCAAAAACAACAACGAATTGATGATTCTAAGCAGTGTTTGGAGCTGTTTAATCGTAATAATCCCGAATTTTGGCGTCGATATGTGACAATGGATGAAACAGGGCTCCATCATTTCACACCGGAGTCCAATCGACAGTCAGCCTAGTGGACTGCACGTGATGAACACTAAAAATGCTATAACTCACATACTAATAGTGCAGCAGCTGTCAAATTTATACACGTGTCTTTTGAAGGTTTGGGCTAACTAAAAATCATACGGATTTAATACTAGTAGCGCCATCTATGTGTCAGCCTATGAACCTTTCAGCCCGCCTGTTATCTAAGCATGAAAGTCAGTCTAATATTTGCAAAGAAAAACATATTTGTTTCCTTAAAATTATCCTCGATTCACATAAATAATTCAGAATTAAGTTTATTTTATGTTGAGTATTATTATGATCATTAAAAAATCAAAAAATAATTCTCAGGCATCATGAAATTATATGAAATCGAAGTTCATATTCAATTCATTATTAATACTTCAAGTAAATTTATTGAAAGTATTTTGTGAAATTACGCAACATATTGTGCACATTTTCTATTGAATTACACATTGTTTTTATTATTATTATTATTACTAGTGATATGAGACACTAGCCCCAATAGTGAAGCTACTTGTATGTGTACTTTCTTGCTCTTCCTCACAATTACACAAATTTGTGCCAGTTTGTTTTTCTTAAGAAACAGCACATGAAGTCACTACTCTCACCTCCCTTCAATGTAACAAACAAAAATGCATTAAGTGTAGGTATAAGAAAAAGAAATCACCATCATCAATAGCCCGACAGCCCAGGGTGGGCCAAGGTTTTCCTTTGAAGAGATTTCCATACATTCCTCTGGGTGAAAATGATCCCCCAAGTCGTAATCTTCAGTACAGCAAAATCTTATTCAACTGCGCTTATCCATCGCAACTTGGATCGTGTTCTTTGTCCCAGTGGCTTTGGCAAAACTATTCTTTTTGCAGTTCTTAAATCCTTCATTCTAAATACACGAGCAGCCCAGTTTAAGCTATTAATCTTAATAAATTTTATAATATCTGGGTCTTTATAGCATTTAACTGCTTTAAATTTCTGCATTGTTACGTCTTCTCCAACAATCACTTTCCCTAACACCTCCAAGAATAACCCTTAAAATCTTCCGCTCAAATATACCCAAATGGATCAGATCTTGCCCAAATCCATGTTTCAGAGCCATTGATCAAAATAGGTCTAATAAGGGTTTTATATAACAAAATATTATTTTGTCTGCATATGAACTGTAATTTAAATAGATGTCTTAATCCATAAAATGCTTTATTGGCTGACACAATTCTGTTTTTTATTTTAAGTAAGATATTATTATGACAATTAATTTCTGGTCCTAAGTATTTAAAGCTATGTACAGATTGAAAAGTGTAAGTGCCTAAATAACAAGAAATATATGATTATTTAAATACAGTATAGTTATTTTGATTTTAATTAATATAATGGTAGGGAGGAAATAACCAAATCTATCATTTTAAAACACATTTTCAACCAGACACGTTTGTATTATTTTTATCTCAGAATTTTCAGTTTCTATTTTTAAAAAAAGTCACTAAAAAGCCTGTTGTATAATTCTAAAACATCTCTAAATAATTAAATTAGTTACTAAAATGATCATTAAATATGAAATGCAAATCTGTGTCATCAATTTAATCGAATTTTGTCCACTGGGTTTTTCATAATGAAAATCATTTATCTCGGTAAAAAGGCTTTTAATATTTTAGTGAAATTAAAAAAAAAATGCTAAATGAGACTCGTTTATAAAGTGAAAATTAATTAATTCAGAAATTTTAATAAAGGCTCAGGGCTCATAATTGTTCCTCAAAAATTTCAATTTTAATTAAAATTTTCTGCCCAATCACAGTAATTTATGCCTTCAGACAAAAATGCATTAAAAACTGAAAACTAATTTATTTTTCTCTTTACAGTTATTACAAATAATATCATAAACTTTAGATTTGTGGGTACATAAAAATCCATATTTTTTATATTCTTATATTACACATGAATAAAAATTACTTTGATAATACACATATATATATATACAAATATATATATAGCAGAATCCGTACTACTTATAATTATAATTTTAAATTAAATTTATATCCTATCACTTGAACTGTTGCAAAATTTTTTTTTTTTTTTGACTTTAATAGTTTTCCTGTTACACCGTTTGGAAATCTTTAATTGTTTCAAAACCAGATCACCTAGCCTACCACTCGCAAAAGCTTTATCCACAATTTTCATGATATTATTGATAAAGATGGTATTGGACATTTTTAAACAATGTCTTTCAGCAAATAAATGTTTTTTTAAGAATTTGTTGTTGTTGTTTCTTATCCCACTTGGTCGACAGCAACATCTAGACCTAGTCCAAGAAGCCATGTGATCTCAGAAAGAGGGAAAGAGGGGAAGCTTCTGTTGTGATGGAGCATCCATAGGTAGAAGTCTGACTTGTCTCGCGTCGCTGAAGTAAGTTGAAGCGCTGAAGCGTTGACCAATCATTAGCCTCACCCCATTCGCCTGAAACCGGTTGAAATCCACCGCTTCGAGTTGACCAACTTTCATCTCTCAAATGCTTTTCGTATCATGAGACTTTGAATGAGCCAAAAGTATATCTGTCATCTAGTAGAAGCAACTGGAACTTCACTAGGCGTAAAGCGACTTTTGACGTTTCAGTGTGAACGGGTCGAAAAAGGTTTCTTCCCTGCCGCGTGACGCTTCGCCGCCTCACGCCTCTGTGGGAACGAGCCTTAAGGAGGGCAGTGCTTTAGGGGGAACTACCTCCCATTTTCGTATCGTATAGTAGAAAACAAGGAAAACTGCAAGGTAGTCAGTATCACGAGGCAAGATGCTGACCATCATAAACGCCATCGAGTTTACTTGTCTTCTGAAACATTGCCACAGTGTACAGTGTAAACAGTGTACAACAAAGCTACCAGCTTCTTGAACCTCAGCCCTAATGCTCACCAGCGGCGCACGTTGCCCCTGAGATACGAGTCAGACTTTTAAGAATTTTAAATAATCTAGTATTTTTTGACTAATAATAAAGCAGGTTCTCCAGTTTTACCCATCAAGTGGTTATATATATGTATATAGCCACTATGCGCCATATAACCATACCTCATTTTTTTCCCACTACGTACAGAATATGATAACACCGGTTCAAGGATTTTAGAATATTTATCCTTTCTAAAAATTAAAAAAAAATTACTGTGTGCGTATAAATTTTCTGCTTTTACCTTTTTTTTTTTTTATCTCTTTTACTCGTGAAATTTTAGGAAAAATATTTGCACATCAAATGTTTTTTTTTATATCTTTATTATTCAAACTGATTGTACTTCTAATATGTCCTCTGTCTACTCTTGTTTTTACTTTTGGTTTTATTGGAACTCAAACCATACAAATTTGGCCACTTACCGTAAAAACAAAAGGAACATATAAACAAATCAAAATTACAAAGGGAAGAGACCAGACATTCTAAACATAAACGACCAAAAGACCTTAAAAACAGTTTAAAACAAGTTAAATGTTCTAAGGATAAAAATTTAAAAAGCTAGAAGCACCATCATAAAAGTCCGTTTGATCAGGACATGTTTTCTCTAGGAGTACACAAATCGCCATTCTGTTGTAAGTTAGAGTCCAGTCCCGAGCAAACTCTGTCTACTCTCTGTTTTTGTTATTTTCTGCTCGCCCATTTCCTATGGTTTTTGTCCCGCATAAAAACATTTTATTTCTCGAACTAACCCAACAAATTCTAAAGAATTAGAAAGAATGAGGTGTTTGGGAAAAAGCGAAAGATTTGTCAATATTTCGGTAGTAAATGTATATTTCTGAAAATGATTTAAATGTGTAAATGCAGTAGTAAATATAAATGTATGAAATTCGAAGTATTCGAAGTTTTCCCGTCGAATTACAAACCATCCTTTTTTTTTTTTTTTTTTTTTTTTCAAAAGAAATGCTTCTGAGTGGGATTCCTTCGCAGAAAAACAAAAGAAACTAACTACCATGTGCTTAAAAAAGGTCATTATGCAAAACAAACTCTGAGAAAATTAAAACAAAACACTAATTAGAGTTCGGAAAAAAATAGCAGAGCGTCAAAAAGTAACTTTAAAATATCTGAAAATGAATGAAAATAATTTGAAAAAGTTGAATTTAAAAGAGAAGCCGTCTTTTTGAGATAAATGCAATTCCAAATATTGAAGTGATATAAAAGTTTCTGCTGTAAAAGATTTGCAGAAGGATATTTATGTAACTGTAAGTATATATACTACAGGCTTTATGTTGTATACTCTGAAGCTGTAGCAACGTGTAATTGAACGCTCACTGAAACAATCAGGCAAATGAATAATGGTGAGTAATTTTATTATTTAATTTACTTTGGAGGGAATATAAAAAAATATAGATCCAACTCTAAAAGCAATGGAAAAAACGAGAAATACATCCTATATTGTAATAATAAAATAGAGCTCGCATAGAATTTTCAATTTGAAGTAAATATGTTCATAACATGGCAGGTTCGTAAACATACTTCTTCAACCGGCTTGTTTATTCTCTCATTAATTTGCAACGGACTCATCGGTTCTTTTTACATGCACTCTACAGAAAAAAACGGTCAAATAAACTCCTATGCATGCTTGTATCGGAAAATTTGTGAAAAGAATGCCTTATACTTTTCCCCCATACATAGAAAGGTGTAATCTGTTGGATTGAATGGGTACAGAATGTTTTAAATCAGTTATAAGGAATATGTGTGATTCATATTAGATTTATATCGTAGCCTGTATCATAATGTAGCATGCTAGATAGTTAATTTTTATTTTGATGAATATCTATAATTCGCATCGATTGATCAAAAATAATAATTTTAATCCACATGTAGCTGAACATACCCAGTGGTAGGTTGGCAATTTTTTGGCGACATTTTATATCACTGGTGAAAAGGAAACAAAAAGATCAATATATATATATTGTCAAAGTAAAATACTGTGCCATGATTACAAGCAATTTTAATCCACTTGTATCTTAACATATACGATGATAGCTCGGTAATTGTCTGGCTATTTTTTGTATTACTGGCGGAAAGGAAACATAAAAAGTCTATCGACAATATATGTATATATATTGTCAATAGACTATATTATATATATATTACTATAGATACAATATAGTCTATTAGTTTATACTACAATAGACAATATATATATATTAGTATATTGTCGAAGCGAAACCCTATGCAATGATTGCCACGAAATCTACTCGTTTTTTTTCAGAGTAGTGACTTCTGTTTACTCCTTCAGTAAGAAAAATACCCCATGCTTACTATCTGACAAGCACAGTTACTGGATCACGAATGGGACTTATTTTGAATTCTGGAGTTTCAATTTTTTGAGGGTTAAAAGAAATTTAATAATCAGCAAGTTTTATAAATTTTAATTAAACTCCTCAATAATTAATACCACTGTGAAACATTTAGACTTTTTTTCCGTACATCGGTCATGTTATGTGAAGCTAACACTCCCATATTTAGGAAACATGCAGAAGAAACCTTAAGACAAGTCAGTCTCACTATCGAAGCAAGACGTTTACATCTATTCTCACAATCTCTATTGAGTCTCCCCGTTGCTGAAAGCAAAACACTTCAATTAGACCTACTAATTTCCTATTTATAAAGTGCATCGACATTTTGGCATTTTCCCTAATACAATTCTTTTAAGTTGAATAAAATTTATTTAAAATATTGATTTTTCTATTTTTTAAGTACAATAATAATTCATTTATATAATTTTTACATAATTTATAAATTACTACTATAAAAAAACATGCTATTAATCATTTTAGAATATAACTGAATTTTCAAGGGATTAACAATTAAATGTAATTAACGCAACAATTAAATATAAAAATATTTAATCCGTATACTGAATTCATAAAAAATTCCCGTTTTTAGTTACGCTATTTTTGCATTAAATAAACGATGTAGTTTCAATTTCAAAACTAACATACTGCAACTTATTAGTAATAAAAAAAACTTATTTCTATCAGTAAAATTAATTAATAACGTCAAAAGAAAAAAAAGTTTAATTATATAATTCATTATATAATAATTACATATTATCGATTTAAAAAAAAGTGTAGCAAGGTTTTAGATAAATGTTTTAATGAAGTTTATCTTGGTGTCATTTTTATCAGTATAATTTATTATATTTGAAAGATAAAATAAATGTTTTAGTTTCTTGATAGAATTTGTCATATTAGCTATATACTATTTCGTTAGCATAGATGGATTTTTCTTGCTTTGAAATACAGAGAAACAAACATAAATAATTTTCTTTATTTACGCATAAAACAGAAATTTGTATTAATTAAACGAAAATTTTAATCAAGGAAAAAAATGTATACAATTTTTGCAATATATAGTTGTTGTTTTAAATAAATTAGTAGTGATTATGACAAAGAGCATTTAATCGAAAATCGAATGGTCTGGTTTGATTTGCTCCTGTTTTCTCATAACGATAAGTAAATCTCCAGAAAAAAATAATTCTCTCTATTCTTCCCCCCCCCCAAAAAAAGGAAAAAATTATTTATATAATTTTTGCAATATATAGTTGTTTTTCCCCTTAACACGAAGGCGTGCTACATGTACAATATATATATTTTAAAGTATTAAAATGATTACGTTAAATTTATCTTCGAAAATTATTTTTTATTCACTTTTAAAAGAAATTTTTAAAAGTATTCCTTTTAAAATTGAAATATTAATTCCAAAATTACTATAAAATTAGTCATAACAGATAGAGTTTTATAAAAATAACAGTCACTTGAATAGTATCAAATGAAGCAAGTAACCTTTTAAAAGATTTTATTTACATTTTTCACATAAAAGAACTATTTTGATAAAAAAAAATGAATCCGAAATAAATAATTCATTATTAATTGTGAGATTTTATTATCAATGTTTGAAAAAAAAATTATTATCAATTCATTATTTTATTATTAATTATTAACTATTTTGTTTATTTTACTTGAACTAACAAAACCATATTTTTGATTTAAAATTTATGAATATTTTTATTGAACTCATTTTGAAAAAATCTTGATCCATAATTATTAGAAATTTTGAAAAAACATTATTTGCTTTTAAAATTATCTTACAGAAACGAAAATTTCACAAGTAATATAATAAACAAGTAATATAAAAATATATAAACAAGTAATATAAAGAAAAAAATTTAAAGTCAATTCCTACTTTTTTTCACTATATTGCAGAAAGTCCTTTATAAATAAAGCTGAAATTTACTTCTTACATCTGGCGCCATCTATTGGTAGATACATGCAACTTAAATCTAAAAAAAAACTATAATTAGTTAATTAAATTTAATTATTGAATTAATATTTGAAAAAACTGTATTAAAGTCAAGTTTAAAAAAAGTTTAAAAAAATGTATTTAAACTTGAGTGGATGAATAAAAGTACTTTATTAACGATTGAAAATTTGAACAGGATATATATAGCGAGTGTGTGAACTAATAGTAAGAATTGAAAAAAAAATTGATAAAATCAATTATAACTGATAGACAATAAAAGAATAACAAAAATATTAATTACTGACATAAATATTATTTATAAATAGTAATGAAATAAATAATAGAGAAAAAAAAAATTTGGACATTTTTTGTCCCAAATTAAATTGAAGAACATAACAGAAATGTAATGATTCAAATTATTATAATTTAAAAAGAAAATAGATGTATACTACGTATTTGCTTTAATAAAGTGTATTGTACAAAAAGATAATGCATATTTAATGTTATATATAAATATTATCCAGATTTTATAAAATATATTGTACAAAAAAGATTATGTACATTTAATATTATGTATAAATATTATCCGAATTTTATAAAATATGTAATACAAAAAAAGATTATGCATATTTAATATTACATATAAATATTTTTCAGATTTTATAACGCATACTGTATAAAAAAATTATGCATATTTAATATTATATATAAATATTTTTCAGATTTATAAAGTATATTGTACAAAACAATTGGTCATTTTTAATATTATTTACAAATATCATCCAGATTTTATAAATATTGTACAGAAAAAGATTATTCATATTTATATTACCTATAAATATCATCCAGATTTTTTATAAAGTATATTGTACAAAAAAAAAGATTATGCATATTTATATTACCTATAAATATCATCGAGATTTTATAAAGTATATTGTACAAAAAGAGTATTCATATTTAATATTATATATAAATATTTTCCAGATTTTATAAATTATATTGTACAAAACAATTGATCATTTTTAATATTATTTACAAATATCCTCCAGTTTTTATAAAGCATATTGTACAAAAAAAGATTATGCATGTTTAATATTATATATAAATTTTATCAAGATTTTATAAAGTATATTGTACAAAAAAAAAAAGATAATGCACATTATTTATAAATATTATCCACATTTTAGAAAGTATTGATAACAAATACATAAATATCACGCATAATTTCTTAACAAAAAATTTAAAAAAATGTGACAATTTTAACAATACATAGTTCAAAGGAATCATTTATTATTTAAATTATTCTTGGTGATAATTTTTTTTAAATTCTGTAAAAAAATAAATTTCAGTTTTTAAAACGATCAGACAAAAAGTGGAAAAGAAATAAAAAATAGAAATCCATTTTAAATTTAAGAAAATAGGTTCTGTAGATTTGGTGCATTTTTTTTTTTTTCCAATTTTATCCAAAATATTTTTTTTTCAAGAAAAAAACATTTACTAATATTCTTTCCACGGAAATTCTGAAGCTTTTAAGTTGCAGAAGAGAATGCGTTTTATTGAAAAGGTCAACCTTTCATAAAAATTGTGTATGAAATTCATTTCTCCAACAAATAGTCTCCTAGCAACCGTTATTCTATTTATTCGACAAAAGTGAAATAGAAGCATTTTTATGTGGATGTATAGATCAAAATATTTAAACTGAATATTGAACTTTGTATCAGAATGTATCGATTATTCTTTAAAAAAAATCTACTTTGTTTGGTTTTTCATTTCATTGATAAAAAATAATAAAAATTAAAAAAAGGCTACTTATATTTAATTTAATTTGCTTCGAAAAAGAGGAATTGATATAAATATTCCTCTTCTACATATAAGATGAAATGAAGCAGTAATGGTAAGGACCTATAATTTATACATTGTAGTGGAGCTGGCAGCTGGATTGTAAGTGGGTGTGGTTGGGTTGAGATACTTGAGGCATAGGTTGGAGAACTCGCAGCTTTATTTACATACGCACAACACCACACGCATACAAATAGAGACATACAATATTTAACACATTTAAAGACAGTTAATTATAGATTCGTGGAAGGATTCCCCTTCTGAGCCGAAATCCCGATACTCAGGTACGCGCAGGCTGCGCGAAATATACTTCCTCTCCATGAGAGTCTGTAGGCCAACTGGCCATTTCTCCTGAACGCCAGGGCGCTCTTGCCAATGAGTAGGAGGAAGCATGGTTACAATATATATTTCAGTTTTATAGCACAATTCGGTAATATGTAATTTTTCAGCATAATATTTACAAAATGAAAGTATAATTGGTAAAAATATTCTTTTTAATAACTGTTATAAGTTATAAAAAATGTTTCCCATCTGCCACCCAGAAATTTCGTAATAATTTGTCAAGCATTAATTTTTAAGTTAGATAGTTTTTTATCAACTTAAATAGCTTTACCATTTCCAAAACACTATAAAAAATACTAAAATTAGTTATTGCAATTATATGGCAAAATCTCCTTGTGTTTACATTGCATAGACTTCACAGCATTAAATACATAGGCCTACTTTAGACATTTAAAAATATAAATAGTTTTACTATGTTCCAAAATATTATAAAAATACTAAAATTAGTTATTGAAATTATTTATAGGATTAATATGGCAAAGTCTCCTTGTTTCTATTATATTTACACTGCATAGACTTTGCACCACTCATGACATAGGACTGCTTAAAACATTTAAAAATGTAAATAGTTTTACCCTGCTTCAAAACACCAGTTATTTCAATTATTCAATTCCTTCTATTAGCTCACACTCTCCCTATATATATCTTGTTCAAATTTTCAATCGTTCATAAAATACTTTTTATACATCCACTCAAGTTCAAATACATTTTTTTTCAACTTGTAGTGGATGACACTTCATGTTAATACAATTTTTTCAAATATTAATTCAGTAATTAATTTTAGTTTTTTTTAGATTTAAGTTGCATATATCTACCAATAGATGGCGCTAGATAAACTTTAAAAAAATGAATGAAAATTATTTATAAAGTACTTTCTGCAATAGAGTGAAAAAAAAAGTATGAATTAAAAAAAAAAATTTTATTTTATATAATTAGTATAGCAAAGTCTCCTATTGCATTTACATTGCATAGCCACTGCTTTGGACATTTAAATATGTAAATTTTTTTATCATGTTCCAAAACACTATAAAAATATTAAAATTAGTTATTGCAATTATTTATTTGATTAATATGGCAAAATTTCCTTATTTATATTGTATTTACATTGTATAGATTTTGCAGCATTAATGACATATATGTCAATGTTTTATAATTGCCCTATTTTATTATGTTATGAGGCAATTAGGGTAGCATTCTCTCAGCTATAAAGATAAAAGGGATATAGGCCTAACCGTTGCATCAACCTCAAAATTAGTCTCTGCAAAAATTCGACATTTTAAGTTAGATATGTAAATAATTATTTTATAAGAACTATTTAATTGTAGAATTACAAAACTAGTAATCTCTCGTACTGCCTAGTGATTTATTCACAACTTCCTTGTAATTAGAGATCGAAAACATTTGAAAACACTATTTTAAATGTTTAAAACAGGCCTATGTCATTAATTCTGCAATGTCTATGCAATGTAAATACAATATAAACAAGGAGACTTTGTCATATTTACCCCAGAATTGGAGCAGTTGTGACAACTAGAAATTCAAAAGTAAAAGCTCAAGCTCCTTTCACAAATTTGTCTTAGCTCATACGACTGAGAAGCGTCATGGTAAATAGCAAATTTCAATATGCATATATTATTTTGTGATATAAGTTAAGGATAAGGGATAAGTTTGAATAAGGTTTGCGTTTATCTGCTATAATTTCCCCACGTCACCCTTAAAGAAATGTAAAATGAAAAAGATAATAGCACTCCTTTTATAGTAAATCATTTCTAGGGATATTTATTCATGTTTTCAACAAAGAAAAAAATGCTTTTAAATACATTAAAATCTACTATAAAGATTTGTTTTTTATAATTGACCTATTTCTTTTGATTTTTAAATTTAAATTATAAAATTTTAACTAAATCTTTAGATTAAGAAGAATTTAATTTAAAGAAGAATTTAGAAGTTAACTTAAGACATAACAATAAATTTCTAAAATTTTAAAAAATTAAATTTCCTTTAATAAACATTTATAAATTTTAAATTAAAATATATTTTAATTCTCGAACGGCAAAATAATGATTGTCAAATATCCATATTATTTTTATTCATTCTTAATTAATTAATACTACTTTATTAAAATTACTTACAATTGAAATATTGATAACTAAATAATAATAATTGATAATAGATATAAATAATAAAAAAATAAATGATAATAAGAATAATTGATAAGTAAGAACTATTATCTTCCTTGGAAAGTTTAGTCTAGTGTAATTCCATTCATAAATTTAATTGAAAAGAATTCTCATAATGATTTTTACTTAATATTAGGTTTATTTGTAAAGTATTAACTTTCAAAAAATCTAATTATCGACCTACAGTAAAGCTATATCTCATGTAAGCTCATGCCATAAGCTAAGATCTCATGTCACCCAACGTTAGTTAATCCTGAAGCCTAAAGGCTCGTGCTCACCAAGGCGACAAGATGCAAGCGACCAAAATTTGACCTCACCGCGGTCGCCTGAAACCGGTTTGCAGTTCGCCGCGTGGAGTAGCCCAACTTTCAACTTCAAGCGGTTTTTCACTATACGTAATGCTATTTCTGACGTTTCGCTGTGAAGGGGTCGAAAAAATTTGGTCGCTTGCCTCTTGCATCTTCACGTCTCTCGCCTCGGTGGGAACGAGCCTTAAGCGGGTAGGAGATCAGGCTTCAGATTCCCTGATGTTTTGTGATATCCGATTTTAGTATCTGGTGGGAATCCACCTTAAGCATGACAACCTTTTGACTTCCTTGAGTACGTGCTAGAAAAAGCTTATTAAAAAAGGCTGCAATTTTGAACAAAATAAGCTAGGGAGTTCGTACCCACTTTTTCTCAACCTCAAGCTTAATGGAAGAACAATCCAGCAAACACGTTTATTGTATCTATTCGTATCCAGGTGACACTGGATTAGAGATGGAAAACATAGGGAAAAGAAAGAAAATTTTGGGGGAAAAAATATTTTTTTCCCTCGAAGGGGTTCTTTTTCCATAATAAAAAAATTGGAAAATTATAAAAAAAATAGCTGCATTTAAAATGTTAAGATATTTCTTTTGAATTATGATTTTTTTTTTATTCTCATATTACTTCTGTAAAGATTTCCTTTCCTTTTAATATGTTATATTTTGTATCTGTTTCATACCATGTAAATGGAAGACATGCAAGATAACATATTTTATGACATAAAAAAGAGTTAAGTGTTTTTCTCCCCTAAATGGAAACTCGCTTACAAAACCGTATAATTAATAGCAACGAGTAGACTTCTTGTGACATAAGATAAACATAAATATTATTGTCTTTCACATAAGCAGTTACTCTCGCAACTAAATATGATGTTGATAACAATAACATGCGTTTAACTGTTAATCACGAAACACAATTGTACACATTTTTTGTAACAACTATGGATTAAGGTTATTTACTATAGAGTTTTAATAAAGTTTTCATCTTAATATAGACCCTAAAACTTCTCGCTAAAAATTTAACAACCAAATGAAGTTGTTGATGTGAATTATCCTCAGTGTTCGGCAGAGCGGGATGGACACCCCATGAGTAGTCTACTAATGGATGGAGGGAAAAAGGGCAGTATTTGTTGTGATGGAGCACTCATAGGTAGAAGTCTGACTTGACTCCGTGTCTCTGAAGGAGGACAGTGCTTTCCGGGAAGGCTTTTAGGGTAACTATCCTACACTTCACTATCATATGGGAGAAAACTCGGAAAACTACCACCAAATAGTCTGACTCACGAGGCAAAATGCTGAACATCATAAACGCAATCGGGTCTCCTTTTTTTGAGACAGTGTCTACAACAATGCCGCCAGCGGATTGAACCTCAGCCCTGACACTCACCAGCGGCGCACGTTACCTCTGAGCCATGAGTCGGGCTCCAATTGAAAAAAAAGGTATTTATTGCTTTCACAATTAAGCCCTGTAACAAACTACCTCCAACTAACTCGCGCTACTGACTGAATTATTTTATTTCTATCTAATCCTGTGTCAAAAAATTAAATATGAAAATTCAAAAATGATATGTAAAATTATATGTTTTAAAAAAGTAATTTCAATTTTTTTCATAAGCCTCAATTCAATGTAATTTATATACGATAAATATTGCTTATAAGCATTATTTATCGTCATACCTGCATTGATATAATTAAACAATGAATTATTAAAAACTGAGACATTCTTTTCTAATATAAATAAATAACAAAATTCGGACTCAAAAATTTGTCAACTTTTGAGAACACCAAAAAATTGCATTCATAAAAGTAAATATGAAAAACCAAAATCCTTACATTTTTTTTATTTGATTAAAAAAATTTCATTACTTTGATATAAAAATGAATTAAATTTGAAATCTTAATAACATCTAAAAAATATCTTATGTGTGTACAAAATTTAAGGTTAGTATACAGAAGTGGGCAAAACAGTTGCAAATATTGCAAACATTTTCGTAAATTAATCACATTTTGTATTAATTTATACATTTGGATATTTTATATCTAGTCATTCTAATTCTTATTTTTCACTGCTTGAAAAAGTTTTCTATTAAAGCACTTGGTTCTTCTATTGATGCAATAGGTGCAGATTAAAATTTGTGTACATACTACTAATTACTTAACGTTTGCTGGAGTTAATCTGTAGTACTTCGTGTGGGCGTTCTTAAAAGTTGACCAATTTCAATTTCCTTCGTAGGCTTCAGATGTTGGAGGAATTTAAAATAAGTGGGAAGCTAGTGTATTAAAATGTTGCTTTGTGCAAAGCCCAGACCATCAAGTAATTGGTTTGATGTATTTTACAGAAACCTAAACTGACTTTCTGCTCCAAAAACCAGAACAACTTCGATATTCTACTACTTTAGACATAATCTTTACAATACTGAGTCCCACATGATTCCATGCAGTAGTTATATAAACAAAATCATTGCAAATATCAATATCATATAAACAATATCCTTTATATCGGGAATCTAATAATGTATTGACTGAGAATAAAAAAAAAAATTCCGGTCAAAATATTTTTAATTTCTTTAATATATCTTTAATTTTCTGATTCAAATATGAAGCAGACAAATTATTATTTATTTTATCAAACATATTATTCCATTTATTATTTATTATTATTTTTTTTTTTAATTTTCCATGATAGCAATTTCTTGAAACAACTCTTTCCGATTTTCTTTCAACCATAATGACTATTCCAGCCAACCTTGTTTTACGTTAAAATTTAACAGATGTTGCTTTGTTGATTACCAATTTTTCTTTTTTTTTTATTTGAGAGATAATAGGAGTAGCTTTAATATATTTCTCTTTCTTATATTAAAGAGAAATTAAAATTATAGGAATAGCTTTAATATATTTCTCCTTCTTATATTAAAGAGAAATATATTTTTAATATATTCTTTTAGTTTTTTTTTAAATATGCTTTCCATTGTTGAATGTCATAAGAGAAAAAACTTTAAAAAATCTCAACATACAAATAAAAGATAATAAAAATTTCAAAAATAAAATTATAAAAAACTAAAAAAATAATTAATGTATTGCGTTGGTTGTCTGGTAAAGTTGGGTTAAATTTGTTAATTGCAATGAAAATGCTTGTATTTGTTACCAATTAGTTTCATTTTGGTTTTATGTTTAAGTTTTTTAAATAAAATTAGAATTAAATTACTTTAATTATTCCCAAAACTTGCCGTTTTTGCCCAATTTACCATTTTACTACTAACAAAAATTAACCCTAAATTTTGATATGAGTTTTTTGACACAGCCCCAGATAGCAAAATAAAATTCGTAAGTCTCTTTTAAATGATTTGTATGTAGAACAATACAATGCGTCATTTAACTGAAATAAATTCGTTTTATTTATTGTCCTGCATAATTATCGGGACACTTTCATTCACAATCAATAAGATTTTAAGCAAAACTTCTCGTAGAATCTCCTTTACAACTATAAATTCTCATTTACATTTTATTTGTGATATCGTTTGTTTGTTTGACCTTTTTTTAATCGTATCGGAAAAAGCACGATGCATCCGATATCCTGATGACGATTTTAATCGTTTCAACATCCATAAGCGGAATCGATTTTTAATAATCGTATCGGTTTTTCAACTGATGCAAAGATAAACATAGTCTTTTGCTTGAATAGAATTTAACTAATATTCTAGGGCAGTTAAGAGAAAAGTGCTTTGCTTATAATTCAAATAGATTAATTATTTTTCTTTTTTTTTGAGAAAGGCAAAAAAGAATTTTAGTTTTAGATTTTTTTTTTCTTTTTAATTATTTTGTCGAAACAAGACATCATTTTTTTTTCTAGTACTATTAATTTATTTTGCATTCTTTTTTGTTAAGCCTTACTGTCATTTTTTTTTTTGGCTATTGGCAACTGGCCGAAAAATCGATATTAAATGTGATATACATTTTAAAGAGAAAAAGTTTAAGTATAAGTTGCATTTTATTACTTCATAAAATTTAAATGTAAACTCGAATAAACAGTGTGAGCATGAAATTAAAATTATTCATTATATACCAGACAGAAGGAAGCAATCTCAAGGCAGACAAATATGTACTGTAACCGTGCTTTCTCCTACACACTGACAAGAACCCCCCACCCCCTTTGACATTCGGGAGAAATGGTCAGTCGGCCTCGAGACTCTCACTCGATAGAAGTACAGCGCATTCCCGCGCTTCTGTTGAGAAACATTTAGTTTACAGTCTCTCATCCCGAGAGGAAATGTATTTAGCGCAACCTCGCGTATTAATTGGCCTACAGACTCTCACACGGACAGGAAATATATTTAGCTCATCCTGCGCGTAGCTGAGTATTGGATTTTCGGCTTAGAAGTGGAATCTTTCCACGAATCTGTAATTATATGTCTTTAAATAGGTTAAATGTTGTATGTCACAAATTGTATGTGTGTGGTGTTTGTGCGTGTGTAAATAAAGATGTGAGTTCTCCAACCTATGGCTCAAATATCTCAACCCAACCGCACCCAGTTACAATCTGGTTGTTCAACATGTACAATACACAATTTTATTTTAATTTTGAAAGCTCGTAAGAAATACGAAAGTATGAACTGTATATAATGCTTAAGCTCATAAGAAATGTGAACACTTATGTGTTCATCTATTTATTAAACGAGCGAAACTGAACATTAAAAAATGAATTTTATATTTCATCTTGATGAACTAACTGTTAAAGTAAAATCATTATTGAAAATTTCATTGAACTAATCTTTGAAGAACAATCAAGAATTATTTACTAAAATAAGACTTATTCTATAAAGTCTGTTACTCTATTATTACAAATTATGTTTTCAAATTATGAAAAAAAGTATTTGAAAATGTATTACCTTATCTATGTAGTGTGTAGGTCAACAAACTTTATTTTTTTCAAAAGAAAGCAATGTTTATTCATTTTCACTATCATAAATAAAAATAATGAGAATAGCAATTTGACAATGTTTAAAATAATTATTCTACATAAGAGAAAAATTTTTAATGAGTTAGAGTATAATGATGTTTTTCTTTCATTTGTATTTGTTATTTCAATATTATTAAATATGTTTTAAACAATTTAATGACAAAATAAAAGGCATAAAAAATTTTAACCGAAGAGAAAAAAACTCTTATAAAAATAATAAAAATATTTTTAATATCAAAATCTTTTTAACAATATAATTATTTTATTTTTTTTAATATTTTTCTACTGAAATTCATATTAAAACAATTATAACGCGAAAAATAAATTGAAGTAAATAAAAGTTTATAGTAATTGTACAACGCAAAAAAATAAATAAATAAATAAATAAAAAAAAAATCTAATAAACATAAATTAATTGAAACTTTAAAATAAACCCTCAAAATTTACAAATGGGGCCAAGCTAAATCTTAAAATAGAAAATTAATTAATTCCTTTAATTAATAATTAACCAATATTTAAAAAAATGTTTAGTAGTTTTTTACAAGCTGCAAAAAAATCAGATACTCCAACGTAAATGAGAAAGTGCTTAAGAAAAATTGATTTTATCATAAATAAATTTTTTTACAAAACAAAGTTTATATAAAGTAAAATTCAGTTAAAACTATTTTTTATTGAATTTTCTATTTCTCTGTTCCTTTAATTTTTAAAAGTCAAACTAAATTATAAAGGAAAAATTAGTTTTTGGAAGGAAAGTACACATATCCCCTTTATTTTCAGGGAAGAGGGATTCCTTAGAAAACAGCGTAAATCGAACTCGTAGACTTTTGTAAGTAAAACCGTGCGAATCGAAAACAAAATATGCATAATTCATTTTAACGTAAACTAAAGCTATCTATAACGGTGCTTCCTCCTATACACTGCAACAGCGCCCCCTGTGGCATTCAGGAGAAATGGTCAGTAGGCTTTGAGACTTTCACTCGCGAGGAAATATAGCTCAATTCACACTTCTGCTTAGAAACGTTTAGTTTGTAATCTCTCATCCCGAGAGAAAATATATTCCACACAACCTTGAGTATTGAGGGCCTGTGTGGCCGAGTGGCTAGCCCTCTGGCGCTCGGTGCCACAGGTTTCGGGTTCAAGTCCCGGAGGTGCCATGGATGTTTGTAGTGGTTCGGAATTCACTTTAAACCGTAGGTCGCTGTCCTAATAGGATTGTAGAGCGCTGCGGGGGAATTGTTGCTCCGCGTCCGTGGTTTATCTTCAAGTTACACGCGTCCCCTGGGTAATGCAAAGTGAGCAACGTCTGTGCAGCGCTTGCCTTAAGGCATCCAAGACCACGCTGTCTAAGTGTTTGCCAGCTGCACTAGAAAAAAAAACCTTGAGTATTAATTGCCTATTGATTCTCACCAGGAGAGGAAGTATATTTCGTGCAACCTGAGGAAAATATCGGATTTTCGGCTTAGAAGTGGAATCCTTCCACAAATCTGTAATTATCTGTCTTTAAATGTGCTAAATATTGTATGTATGTTCTCAAACCCGTGTCTCAAGTCTCAGTCTAACCACGCCCAGTAACAATCCAGAATTGCTCCAATCCACGACACTACATATCTACTTAAAAATGAAAATTTTAATTTTAAAAAACGAATTGGCGCAAAGGTAAAGTCACGGACTCCTGACCGAAAGGTTGAGGGTTCGAATCTGACACTCGGCTCAATTCACTATTTTGCCAACGGCCATACCATGCTGAATATACCGGTTGTCGTTCGATCACCGAACTCAAGCATCATCGGGCACGGTCAGTACTTGGGAGGTTGACCACCTGGGAACACCGCGTGCTGTTGGCATTCACAAATTTTTTCCCATGTGGTCTAGTGGTTAGGATTCCTGACTTTCACCCAGGCGGCCCGGGTTCGAATCCCGGAATGGGAAGAATTCTTGGGGCCTGAATGGGCGAGTGGCTAGCACTCTGGCGCTCGGTACCACAGCTTTCGGGTTCGAGTCCCGGCGGTGCCATGGATGTGTGTAGTGGTTCGGAATCCACTTTAAACCGTAGGTCCCGGTCCTAATAGGATCGTAGTGCGTTGCGGGGGCATTGTTACTCCGCGTCCGTATCTTCAAGCTACACGCGCCCCCTGGTTAATGCAAAGTGAGTAACGTCTGTGCAGCGCTTGCCTTAAGGCATCCAAGACCAAGCTGTCTAAGTGTTTGCCAGCTGCATTGGAACAAAAAAAAATAGTATAAACACCTAAAATTTTAATAAAATTATAAAAATGCTACAAAAATGTATAATCTTTTTTCATTAATCTGCACAGATAAAATTTAAAAAAAATTCCAAATAGAAAAATACAATGGCATATACCTTTTTGCTATTAAAAATTTATTGAATTAAATTACATGATCAGAAAGTTTGTTGCACATACAAAATGGGGAATCCCCATTTTTAGATTGGATTAAATGGAATTTAGAATAGAATGGAATTAAAAAAAAGGAATGTAAAACTTTTTTTTAAAATACCATATTTTAAAAACTGTATAAAAGGGAAATTGTGTAAAAAAAGTACAGTGTAAATCGAAGGATAGGTGTAATACCATATTTATCTAATAAATAAGAACATAAAAATTTATTTAGAAATACAAAGAATTACAAGCCATTTCTCAAGGCATCTGACACTGTAAAAAAAAGAAAGGAAATTGAAGTTGAATAGAGATTTTTGGTTTTTAGTAAAGTAATATTGTAAGGTTTTACTGATTTTTATGGTATATTGTACACTTCATAAATTAAAAAATTTTTTGTTTCAAGTGTATTTATCAAATATGAGAAAACTTAATATAAAAATTTGACATTATTTTTGTGTTATAAAACAATATTCAACAGGAACAAGAAAACTTTATTTAAATTACAATTTGTTATTAGAATGCTAAAAATTATAACCAAAAAAAAAAAGGAAAACGAAACATCAAATAATTCGCTGTTGTATAAGAAATCAAAATTATCGTTAAACATTGAAATAAGCTTTCGAACTGACACAAATTTTGCCTTTTAAACATTTTGTTTGTAAATAACTTTTACACGAATATTTATCCTTTTTTTTTATTTTCTCACAAATCCTAGCTTGTTTAACCAGAGACTAGACCAAATCCATGAACTATGAAATTTCAAGAAATAAAAAACTAAATAAGGCACTCTAAAAAACAAATCTCTTTAGATATAACATTTTCTATTTATTTATTTTTTTTTTTGTTATTTGTTATTATTTCAAGGTTTTTTTTCCAATGAAATTTATAACTTTTTAAATATAATATCATTTTAATTTATATATTTCTAAAATGATTTTTTTTATTCTTTCAATATCAGAAATATGTCTGCTTATTAAAAAAAATAATCTAATATTGTATAAAAACATTTTTCTAGCAATTTCTTTACACTATTTTTAATTTTTGGTCAAAACCGTAACTATGGAAACAAAACTATATCTTCCGAATATATATTAAACCACTATTCGTCAAAGGCAGCGAATAGCTGGAAAAAAAATAATAAAAATCATCAATAGAACGTTAGATTTTAGAGACCATTCCTTTTTAAGTCGCAGACCATTTGCTCTACCTGTTACAATATTAGGCGAATTTTTATGCCATCGGTCCGAAACCTTACGCCATAAACGCGAGGCCGTTCCATTTCTTTTCGTAAAATTTGGTCATATAATTCTTTTTTCTCTAACTCGATTCTTTTTTTTTTTTTTTTTTTTCGTCTTGCCATTTTACTTTCCACATTTCTCTCTGTGGCAACGAGTACGAAATAAAAAAAAAAAATAAGCGAAACGATAAAAATAAAGGACTTCTATTTCTTCTGAGCAAGAGAAGTTCGTCTACTTGCTTTTTTTTTTTTTATTCTTTTTTATTTTATCTTCGGGTAAACGTGATTTTTACCGCTTCTTTTCGTCGTCGTTCGTCATCTCTTTGGCCAGTGATTGACAGAAATTTCGTCTTCGATGCAATTACCTTTTCACTTTGCCTTCCCTTTTATTTTTGCTCTCGACAACCGCACTCTGAGCTTCAGCAGAAAAGATGGAAACATGAAAAATAAAAGAATGTACCAAGAGAACAAGAAGGGAAGACAGAAAAATGAAAAGGCACTAAAATCAATAGAAGTTTGTGAGTATTTTTTCCCCTAACCTTTGTGCTCCTAGGCAACACAGTCTAGGAATCAACATATGGCAAAGAGTATTATGGCAATCGCTTGATGGTATCGAAATTAGTTCCAATTTTTGATTCAATGGTGAGTAGAAAATGACTTTTAAAATATAACAATAGAATCTAATCTAAATATGTTAAAATTTGAATTGCTCCTATATTTTTTAATTATATTACCAACAGGGTCAGAGTTTTTAGCATAGTAAACAAGTGATATTCAATAATGAATTGCTATTTAAAACTGTTATTTAAAAATTATTATTTTTTGATATTATTATTAAATATTATATTATATTAAAAATTATTATTTTTAAATAGTATTATTAAATATAATATTAAATTAAAAATTATTATTTTAAATTATTATGTTTTAAATTACTATTAAAAAATTTTCTTATTGTCTTTATAGTAGCTTCATTCATGGAATAAAAAATTCAGCAACATCTGTTGCTCTTTATGCAGAGAATCTAAAATTATTTTTGTGTTACAGAACAACATTCAACAGGAAAAAAAAAACATTATTATAATAATAATTTAGGTAGAAGGCTGAATGTTACAAAGCAAACAAAACATCGAAAAGTTCGCTGTTGTATAAGAATTCTAAATTCTCGTTAAACATTAAAATAAACTTTCGAACAGACAGAAATTTTGCCTTTTAAAACTTTTGTTCATAAATAACTTTTACACGAATATATTTATCATTGTTCATTGTTTCCTCATAAATCCTACCTTGTCTAACCAATGACTAGACCAAATCTATAACATTTTCAAGAAATAACATACTAAAAAAGGCACTCTTAAAAGATTATCTTTAAATACATTTTTTGTTATAATGTCAAGTTTTTTTTCCATTGAAATTTATAACTTTATAAATAAAATATAATTTTAATTTATATAGTTATAAATGATTTGTTTATTCTTTCAATATCGGAAATATATCTACTTATTAAAAAAACAATCAAAAATTTTATACAAAAAAATTTTTTCTAGCAAAGCTTATTAAACTTTTTTAATTCTTGGTCAAAACCGTAACTATGGAAACAAAACTGTATCTTCCAAATATATATTAAACGACTATCCGTCGGAAACAGTGAATAGCTGGATAAAAAACAATAAAAATCATCAATAGAACGTTGCATTTTAGAGACCATTCTTTTTTAAGTCGCAGACCATTTGGTCTACCTGTTACAATATTGGGCGAATTTTTATGACATCGGTCCGAAACCTTACGCCATAAACGCGAGGCCGTTCCATTTCTTTTCGTAAAATTTGGTCATATAATTCTTTTTTCTCTAACTCGATTCTTTTTTTTTTTTCTTTCGTCTTGCCATTTTACTTTCCACATTTCTCTCTGTGGCAACGAATACGAAATAAAAAAAAATAAGCCAAACGATAAAAATAAAAGGACTAAATAAAAATAAAGAACTTCTATTTCTGAGCGAGAGAAGTTCGCCTGCTCGCTTTTATTCTTCTTTATTTTATCTTCGAGGAAACGTGATTTTTACCGCTTCTTTTCGTCGTCGTTCGTCATCGCTTTGGCCAGTGATTGACAGAAATTTCGTCTTGGAGGCAATCACCTTTTCACTTTGCCTTCCCTTTTATTTTTGCTCTCGACAACCGCACTCTGAGCTTCAGCAGAAAAGATGGAAAGATGGAAAATAAAAAGAATGTACCAAGAGAACAAGAAGGGGAAGATAGAAAAATGAAAAGCACTAAAATCAATAGAAGTCTGTGTGCATTTTTTCCCCTAAGCTGTGTGCTCCTAGGCAACATACTCTTGGAATCAACATATGGCAAAGAGTATTATGACAATAGCGTGCTAACCTCGAAATTAATTTCCATTTTGCCTTCAATGGTGAGTAGAAAATGACTTTTAAAGTATAACAATAGACTCCAATCTAAATAACTTAAAATTTGAAGGGCCCTATTTTTTTTAATTATGTGCTTTAGTGTGTGTGCTCCCCTAACCTTTGTGCTCTTAGGCAACATACTCTTGGAATCAACATATGGCGAAGAGTATTATGGCGATCGCGTGCTGGTTTCGAAATTAGTTCCCATTTTTGCTTCAATGGTGAGTAGAAAATGACTTTTGAAATATAACAATAGAATCTAATTTAAATTAAGTTAAAACTTGAAGGATTCTATTCTTTGAAATTATATTTTCAACTAGGTCAGAATTTTTAATATGCTAAATAAGAGATATTAAATAATACATTGCTTGAATATTTCATATTTTTGTTGTGTTCTCACAAATCCTACCTTGTCTAAGCAGAGACTAGATTAAATCCAAGAGAAATAAAATTTCAAGAAATAAAAAAACAAATTAAGCTACCTGAAAGGATTCTCTTCAGATAATATTTTTTTTTCTTAAAATGTCAAGTTTTTTCCATTGAAATTTATAAGTTTACAAATAAAATATTTTAATTTATATAGTTGTAAATTATTTTTTTATTCTTTCAATATCAGAAATATATCTACTTATTTGAAAAAAAAAATCTAAAATTTTATATAAAAACATTTTTTCTAGCAAAGCCTTTTAAACTTTTTTTAATTTTTTGTCTAAATCGTAACTATGGAAACCAAACTATATCTTCCAATATATATTAAACGACTATTCGTCGAAAACACCGAATAGCTGGAAAAAAAAATCATCAATAGAACGTTGGATTTTAGAGACCATTCTTTTTTAAGTCGCAAACCATTTGATCTACCTGTTACAATATTGGGCGAATTTTTATGCTATCGGTCCGAAACCTTACGCCATAAACGCCAGGCCGTTCCATTCCTTTTCGTAAAATTTGGTCATATAATTCTTTTTTCTCTTACTCCATTGTTTTTATCGTCTTACCATTTTACCTTTCACATTTCTCTCTGTGGCAACGAGTACGAAATAAAAAAAATAAGCCAAACGATAAAAATAAAAGGACTAAATAAAAATAAAGAACTTCTACTTCTTCTGAGCTACAGAAGTTCGTCTGCTGGATTTTTGTTATTATTCTTTTTTATTTTATCTTCGGGTAAACGTGATTTTTACCGCTTCTTTTCGTCGTCGTTCGTCATCGCTTTGGCCAGTGATTGACAGAAATTTCGTCTTCGATGCAATCACCTTTTCACTCTGCCTTCCCTTTTATTTTTGCTTTCGACAACCGCACTCTGAGCTTCAGCAGAAAAGATGGAAACATGAAAAATAAAAGAATGTACCAAGAGAACAAGAAGGGAAGACAGAAAAATGAAAAGGCAATAAAATCTATAGAAGTGTATGTGCTTTATTTTTTCCGCCAAGCTTTGTGCTCCTAGGCAACATACTCTTGAAATCAACATATGGCGAAGGATATTATGGAAATCGCGTGCTGTTTCGTAATTAGTTCTAGTTTTTTATTCAATGGTGAGTAGAAAATGACTTTTAAAATATAACAATAGAATCTAATTTAATAACGTAAAATTTGAATGGAATTTCTTTTTTAATTAATTTCCAACTAGATCAGAGTTACATGCTAAATAGGTGATATTTAATAATGCACTGCTATTTAAAACTACTAAATTAAAAAATATATAAAAAATGGAAAATGTTACATAATTTATAAGTAACTGTTAAATTAATTGAATCAAAATAGCAAAGAGTTCGATGTTGTATAAGAATTCAAAATTATCTTTAAACATTAAAGTAAACTTTCGAACAGGCAGAAATTTTGTTCATGAATAACTTTTACATGCATATTTCTCATTTTTAGTTGTGTTCTCTTAAATCCTACTTTGTCTAACCAGAGACTAGACCAAATTAATGAGTCATAAAATTTTCAAGAAATAAAAACTAAATAAGGCGCCCTGAAAAGATTATCTTTAAATACTCCATTTTTTTTGTTATAATGGCAAGTTTTTTTACATTAAAATATATAAATTTATAAATTAAATATAATTTTAATTTAAATAGTTTTACATGGTTTTTTTATTCTTTCAGTATCAGAAATCTGTCCACTTATTAAAAAACTAAAATATTAAATTTTATACAAAACAATTTTTTAGCGAGTCTTTTAAACTTTTTATAATCTTTGGTCTAACCGTAACTATGGAAACAAAACTATATCTTCCAAATATATATTAAACGACCATTCGTGGAGAACAGCGAACAGATGGAAAATTTTTTTAATAAAAATCATCAATAAAGCGTTGGATTTTAGAGACCATACTTTTTTAAATCGCAGACCATTTGGTCTACCTGTTACAAAATTGGGCGAATTTTTATGTCATCGGTCCGAAACCTTACGCTGTAAACGCGGGGCCGTTCCATTACTTTTTGTAAAATTTGATCATATAATTCTTTTTTTTTTTTTTTTTTTTTTTTCCGTCTCACCATTTTACTTTTCACATTTCTCTCTGTGGCAACAAGTACGAAATAAAAAAAAATAAGTTAAACATTAAAAATAAAAGGACTAAATAAAAATAAAAAACTACTATTTCTTCTGAGCGAGAGAAGTTCGTCTACCGGCTTTTTTTTTTATCATTATTAATTTTTTATTTTTCATTTTATCTTCGGGGAAACGTGATTTTTACCGCTTCTTTTCGTCGTCGTTCTTCATCGCTTTGGCCAGTGATTGACAGAAATTTCGTCTTGGATGCAATTACCTTTTCACTTTGCCTTCCCTTTTATTTTTGCTTTCGACAACCGCACTCTGAGCTTCAGCAGAAAAGATGGACAGATGAAAAAAAAAAATAATGTACCAAGAGAACAAGAAGGGAAGACAGAAAAATAAAAAGCACTAAAATCAATAGAAGTGTGTGTGCATCTTTTTTTCTTTGTGCTCCTAGCCAATATACTCTTGGAATCAACATATGGCGAAAAAAATTATGGCAATCGCTTGCTGGTCTCAAAATCAGTTCCCATTTTTGCTTCAATGGTGAGTAGAAAATAAATTTTATAATTACATGAACAAAAATTTTATAATGCATACAAAATTTCTAATCCTCATTTTTAGAATGAAATAAATTGAAATTAGAAAAGAATGGAATTAAGAATTTTTATAAGAACATATTAAGAACTTTTAAACATTTAGTTCTTAAATATGAATATTTTGTTCGTAAATAACTTTTAAACGTATATTTCTCATTTTTTGTTGTTTTCTCACAAATACTACCTTGTCTAACTACAGATTAGACCATATCCATAAATCATAAAGTTTTTAAGAAACAAAAAAACCAAATAAGGCGATCTGAAAAGATAACCTTTAGTTACGACACTTTTTGTTACAATGTTAATTTTTTTTTCCATTGAAATTTATAATATTTTAAATATAATATCCTTTTAATTCATATAGTTGTAAATGATTTTTTTTATTCTTTCAATATCGGAAGTGTGTCTACTTATTAAAAAAACAATCTGAAATTTTATGAAAACATTTTCTTTTCTTAATTTTTGGTTTAAATCTAACTATGGAAACAAAACTATATCTTTCAAATATATATTAAACGGCTATTCGTCGAAAACAGCGAATAGCTGGAAAAAAATAATAAAAATCATCAATAGAACGTTGGATTTTAGAGACTATTCTTTTTTAAGTCGCAGACCATTTGGTCTACCTGTTACAATATTGGGCGAATTTGTATGCCATCGGTCCGAAACCTTACGCCATAAAAGCGAGGCCGTTCCATTTCTTTTCATAAAATTTGGTCATATAATTCTTTTTTCTCTTACTCACTTTTTTTTTTTTTTTTTCTTTTTCGTCTTAACATTTTACTTTCCACATTTCTCTCTGTGGCAACGAGTACGAAATAAAAAAAAATAAGCCAAACGATAAAAATAAAGAACTTCTATTTCTTCTGAGCAAGAGAAGTTCGTCTGCTGGCTTTTTCTTTTCTTCTTTTTTATTTTATCTTCGGGTAAACGTGATTTTTACCGCTTCTTTTCGTCGTCGTTCGTCATCGCTTTGGCCAGTGATTGACAGAAATTTCGACTTGATGCAATTACCTTTTCACTTTGCCTTCCCTTTTATTTTTGCTCTCGACAACCGCACTCTGAGCTTCAGCAGAAAAGATGGACAGATGGAAAAAAAAAGAGAATGTACCAAGAGAACAAGGAAGGAAGACAGAAAAATGAGAAGCACTAAAATCAATAAAAGTCTGTGTGCATTTCCCCCACCCCCAAGCTTTGAGCTCCTAGGCAACATACTCTTGGAATCAACATGTGGCGAAGAGTATTATGGCAATCGCGTGCTAACCTCGAAATTAGTTCCAGTTTTTGATTCAAAGGTGAGTAGAAAATGACTTTTAAAATATAACAAAAGAAAATAGTCTAAATAACTTTGAATGCTTCGAATCTAAATAAATTTGAATATTTCCAACTGGGTCTGAGTTTTTAGCATGATAAATAGGTGATATTCAATAATGAATTGCTATTTAAAAATTATTATTTTTGATTATTATTATTATTATTAAATATTATATTATATTAAAAATTATTATTTTTAATTATTGTTATTAAATATTATATTATATTAAAAATTATTATTTTTAATTATTGTTATTAAATATTACATTATATTAAAAATTATTATTTTAAATCATTATTATTTAAATTGCTGTTAAAATTTTTCTTATTGTCTTTATTGTGGCTTCATTCATGGAATAAAATTTAACAGCCTGTGTTAGTCTTTATGCCGAGGATCTAAAAATTTTATATTATTTCCTAAAAATATAAGTTTACTTTTTATTTGTTTGTATTTTTAATTTATTTTGGCAACACTTAAAATTTGAATAAAATTTGGAGAATTCTGCAAAAACATTAATTTTTTTCACTAATTTGTATACATGAAGTTAAAAAAAAATTCCGAATAGAAAAATACAATGGTTTGTTTTGTCGCTCTACTGTCATCTTGTGCACACGAGGGCTAAAGAGATCGGGACCTACAGTTTAAAGTGGATTCCGAACTACTAACAAGCATTCATGCCACCCCCATAGAAAAATACAATTATGTATATCTTTCTGCTAAACATTTATTGCATTAAATTACATGAACAAAAACTTCATAATACATACAAAATTTAGAATCCCCATTTTTACATTGAAATTAGAATAGAATGGAATTAAATGGAATTAATTTTTTTTAATCCCCTAATTTAAAAACCGCGTAAAAATAAAATCGTGTAAAAAAAAGAACCGCATAAATCGGAGGGTAGGTGTAATACCATATTTATCTAATAAAAAAAGTATATGTGCATTTATTTGGGAAAAAAAATTACAAGCCATTTCTCAAAGCATCTATCATTATAAAAAAAAAAGAAAGAAATCACAGTTAAATCGTGTTTTTTAATTCAGTAAAGTAAAATTGTAAGGATTTATTGATTTTTATGATATAATTTAATGTATACTTTATAACGAAAATGTTTGGATTACATGTGTATTTATCAATCATTAGAAAGCGTAATTTAAAAATGTGATATTATTTTTGTATTGCAAAAAAATATATTCAACAGGAAAAAGAAAAAAGTTATTTAAATTACTAATTATTAATAGAAAGCTAAAATTTACGACTAAAAAATGTGCAAACAAAACATCAAGGAATTTGCTGTTGTATAAGAATTCTAAATTCGTTAAACATTAAAATAAACTTTTCACCAAGCAGAAATTTTGGTGTTTAAAAATTTTGTTCGTGAATATCTATTACATGAATATTTCTCATGGTTTTTTTTTTTTTTTTTTTTTTTTTTTTTTTTTTTTGTTATTTTCTCACAAATCCTACCTTGTCTAACCAGAGATTAGAACGAATCCATCAATCATGAAGGTTTTTAAGAAATAAAAAAATGAATAAGGCCCCCTGAAAAGATACCCTTTAGTTACGACAATTTTTTGTTATATTATCAAATTTTTTTCCATTGAAATTTACAAATTTATAAATAAATTTTAATTTTAATTTATATAATTGCAAATGATATTTTTACTTTTTCATTATTAAAAATGTGTCTACTTATTAAAAAACAGATTAAAATTTTATACAAAATATCTAGTAAGTCTTTTTTAATTTTTGGTCAAAATCGTAACCATGGGAACAAAAGTATATCTTCCAAGTATATATTAAACGACTATTCGTCGAAAACAGCGAATAGCTGGAAAAAAAAATAAAAATCATCAATAGAACGTCGGAGGTTAGAGACCATTCTTTTTTAAGTCGCAGACCATTTGGTCTACCTGTTACAATATTGGGCGAATTTTTATGACATCGGTCCGAAACCTTACGCCATAAACGCGAGGCCGTTCCATTTCTTTTCGAAAAATTTGATCATATAGTTCTTTTTTTCTTTTACTCCTTTTTTTTTTTTTTTTTTTTTTTCGTCTTACCATTTTACTTTTCACATTTCTCTCTGTGGCAACGAGTACGGAAAAAAAAAAAGCCAAACGATTAAAATAAAAGGACTTCTATTTCTTCTGAGCGAGAGAAGTTCGTCTACTAGATTTTATTCTTTTTTATTTTATCTTCGAGGAAACGTGATTTTTACCGCTTCTTTTCGTCGTCGTTCGTCATCGCTTTGGCCAGTGATTGACAGAAATTTCGTCTTGGAGGCAATTACCTTTTCACTTTGCCTTCCCTTTTATTTTTGCTTTCCACAACCGCACTCTGAGCTTTAGCAGAAAAGGTGGAAAGATGAAAAAAAGAATGTACCAAGAGAACAAGAAAGGAAGACAGAAAAATGAAAAGCACTAAAATCAATAAAAGTGTGTGGGCATTTTTTTTTTCATGTGCTCCTAGGCAACATACTCTTAGAATCAACATATGACGAAGAGTATCATGGCAATCGCGTGCTAATCTCGAAATTAGTTCCAGTTTTTGATTCAATGTGAGTAGAAAATGACTTTTAAAATATAACAATAGAATCTAATTTAAATAACTTAAAATTTGAAGAGTTCTATTCCTTTTTAATTATATTTCCAACTAGGTCAGAATTTTTAATATGGTAAATAGGGGATATTCAATAATGCATTGCTATTTAAAATTGTTAATAAAATCGTCAAAAAAAATGGAGAATTATTACATATTTATAAGTATTTGTTAAATTAATTGAATTATATTTGATATATTCAGAATTTTCATGCATAGATAAACATACAGATTTAGTAATTGAAGATTAAGGTTAACTTCCAAACAATATATTAAGGAAATAGAAGATTACTACTGATTTTTAAATCCAGAAACTCTGGAAACATGGTTTAAGAGAAAAAACTACACCAGCACTTTTATCAACAAAAGTTTAGGAAACCAAAAGTCTTTGGATTACTCCAAGAAAAGGGTGTACCTTATGAAATTTTCACAAACACGATACTACATGTATTGCAAAAAGAATGACATTGTTGGTTCATTTCTTTTCTTTCGTTTCATGTACACTTTTCACTTAACTGCTCTGAATTTCAGAGTTTTAAAAGCCAAAACATTATGTTATTTTCAGAAAAATAGTGGGTGACAGAAGAGTAATTGAATAATTGAAATGGTTACCTCAAAAAATATAAAAAACATCTTAAATTATGAAAAATTATTTAAAAAAAAACATTTATTTGCTACCCTGTATCGTGCATATTGCAGCATTTTTTCTCACTAGAAGAGTTTTAGCATTTCATTCAATGGGTGCTATTTGAAAAATATATAATAACAACCTATCACTCAAACACTCAAATTTGACAGCAGATGATCATTACGGTGGTTAGTAATATTACATGCAACTAGGGTGTGTACTAATGAGAATGTCACTCAAATCTGATAGCAGATATTCGGAGTTATGTCTAATAAGGAAATTAACGATTGTCTGTGTGACCTTCACAGGTCGAAACAATTACAGATGGAATATGATATACTATGAGTTGTTCCATTGTAACTAGTGATAGACCACGAGCTGAGAAATGTCTAATCCAACTAGAAGTGAGGAAAGTTGGCCCCCCTCTTGATGGATTGTCTTAAAAGGAGATTGTTGGTGAAGAAGATGGAAAGTTCTGTGACGAGAGTAGTTCTGTAAAGTTATCCGCCTGTTTTCAAAGTGAGCCCCTTGTGGTTTCGGGAATCACTTCATGTGCTAATTAATTTCAGCCACAGACCAGGTGTTTAGATTTGTCGCAGGCTAGAGAACTCAGAAAATCTCCGAACTTAGAGTGAACTGCACTTGTGTATCTAATTTATATCCTTAATTTTCATTTTTGTAGATAGAGTTCCGTATATATAAATAATTGCGATAAATAATGGCGTATTATGTTTTCAAGGCAATTACGTTAATAATTAAATTAAGTAATTAAAACTGTGTAAGAGGATCTAGATAAATTAAAATGAAGATTACATCCAGACAGTTAGGTAACTACTCAAATTATATTAAGAGGAGATCAATATTTTTTTTGCAGCTATTCGCAAAAATCAGTCAGACAGAAACAGCATTTTTATAATATTGGAATAAATATCCAATATATTATCACTTCTTATATGTATATCCAATAAATACAAGAATAGATGGCTAACTATATAAATTAAGTATTCATTTCATGAATATTCAGATTAATTAATGCTTGAATTATCTTTTATTATATTGTCAATTAAATGCAACGTAAGATAGTTATATATTATTATAAATAGCAAAGCATTTTTCGTTGAAATTCACATTTATTTATTCAATACGCTCACATCAGAGCTATTCACAAAAAATCTCTCCTTTAAATTTAATTTCCCTAAAGATTTTAATACAGTTTTTTTTTTCTCTGATGCCTTTTTCGAATAAATTAACTTTAATTAAAGTTAGAGTAAAATATTAAATACTTTAAGGCACCTGGAAATAAAAGAGAAAAAAAATGGTACCTGGGAAAAAAATGAAAAGGGTTTTTTCTTATGAAATATGTTAAAACTTTTATTAATTTAACGTTCTTCTTTTTACTGTGACATGTGGTTTTAATGAATCCTATTAAATAAATATTTTTAAAAGAAAGGCTGATTTAATGAAAACCGATAATTTTTTTTTTTTATTTTTACTATTTTATGAAGAAAAAAAATGTTTAATAGAATAAAATAGTGGTTAGATAAAAGTATTTTCTTTTTTTTTTTTTTTCGAATAGCAGAAAAATTGTAATAACATTGAATAAATGTTAGTTGTGCTATTCCAATTTTTTATTACATTTTTTTAACAAATTAATTTAATTGATTAAAAT
The DNA here is from genome assembly GCA_021605075.1 of Caerostris darwini. Classification (NCBI taxonomy): domain Eukaryota; kingdom Metazoa; phylum Arthropoda; class Arachnida; order Araneae; family Araneidae; genus Caerostris; species Caerostris darwini. The sequence goes on along the minus strand of BPLQ01004890.1, from coordinate 356,618 downwards.
TTAAAGTAAAATTTCAAAAAAGTATTAGAAAATTATAACAAAAAAAAAATGACAGTAAATTGCATATAAAATTAATTGATACAAAAATAAAACTGATAATTGCAAATTGCAAATAGAAACAACACAGAAAATTACAAACAAATTTAAAGTAACAGTAAATCCCACAGATATCATATTATCTGCCAAATAAATTTCCCAAACATTTATTGAAAAAAATTTAAAATATACATAAATCTAAATTTCCAAAAATTGGTTTCTTTGAAGAAAGAATATTTAAGAGATATTAAAAAAGTGAGAGACAAAGAATCTTATACGAATACAATATTTAACTGAATTAAAACATTGTTAACACAACAAAAAAAGAAAATGACAAAAACTACGAAAGTTTATTCAAAACATTTATCAACATTTCCTGCATAGTTTATACTTAAGTACCTTTCATAACAGTTGCTTAAAGACAGGAATAAAATGTCCTGTCCTTAAAAAATATATGTCTCAGTAAATACCGCATAATTAAACAGTCCAGTTTTAATTTAAAACATGTCAATTACATTTCATTTTCAAAGGTTTAAAAAAAACCTATTTATTAAAAATCTAACTAATACTTTAACGACTAAATTCAAATCAAATAAATCGTGCGATAAATAACGACGTATTGTGCTTCCAGGGCAATTACGTTAATAATTAAATTAAGCAATTAAAAGTGTGTAAGAGGATGTCGATAAATTAAATGAATATTACATCCAGACAGTTAGGTAACTACTCAAATTCCATTAAGAGGAAATCAATATTTTTTTGCAGCTATTCACAAGCATCAGTTAGACAGAAACAGCATTTTTATAACATTGGAGCGAATATTCAATATATTATTACTTCTTATATGTATGTCCAATAAATACAAGAATAGATGGCTAACTATATAAATTAAGTATTCATTTCATGTAAATTCAGATTAATTGATGCTTGAATTAACTTTTATTATATTGTCAATTAAATGCAACGTAAAATAGTTTTATATTATTATAAATAGTAAAGCATTTTTCGTTTAAATTCGCATTTATTTATTTAATACATTCACATCAGAGCTAATAGCAAAAATTCTGCCATTTAAATTTAATTTCCCTATAGATTTTAATACGGTCTTTTTTTTTTCTGTGAGACCTTTTTCGAAAAAATTAACTTTAATTAAAGTTAGAGTAAAATATTAAATACTTTAAGGCACCTGGAAATAAAAGAGAAAAAAGTTTTTCTTATGAAATATGTTAGACTTTTAATTAATTTTACGTTCTTTTTTTTTTTTCCTACTGTGACATGTGATTCAAATGAATCTTATTAAATAAATATTTTTTAAAAAAATAACTTATTTAATGAAAACCGATAGTTTTTTTTTTATTTTAAACTATTTTATGAAGAAAAGATGTTTTAAATAGGACAAAATTGGGGTTACATGAAAGTGTTTTATTTTTAGTTGAGTTATCGTAAAAAGAAAATTTTAAAAAATTGAAAAAAATTATAGTAACGGTACGGAAAATTGTAAAAAAATTGAATAAATGTTAGTTGTGCTTTTCCGATTTTTTAAAAAAATTTTTAACAAATTAATTTCATTGATTAAAATTGGAAGTTTATTTTCAATAAGGTATTAGCAAATTTTAACATTAACAAAAAATGACAGAAATTTGCATACAAAATTAAGTGACACAAAAACAACACAGAAAATTTCAAATTGCAAATAGAAACAACACAGAAAATTTCAAATTGCAAATAGAAACAACACAGAAAATGTCAAATTGCAAATAGAAACAACACAGAAAATGTCAAATTGCAAATAGAAACAACAAAGAAAATGTCAAATTGCAAATAGAAACAACACAGAAAATTTCAAATTGCAAATAGAAACAACACAGAAAATGTCAAATTGCAAATAGAAACAATACAGAAAATTTCAAATTGCAAATAGAAACAACACAGAAAATTTCAAATTGCAAGTATAAACAACACAGAAAATTTCAAATTGCAAATAGAAACAACACAGAAAAATTCAAATTGCAAATAGAAACAACACAGAAAATTTCAAATTGCAAATAGAAACAACACAGAAAATTTCAAATTGCAAATAGAAACAACACAGAAAATTTCAAATTGCAAATAGAAACAACACAGAAAATTTCAAATTGCAAGTATAAACAACACAGAAAAATTCAAATTGCAAATAGAAACAACACAGAAAATTTCAAATTGCAAATAGAAACAACACAGAAAATTTCAAATTGCAAATAGAAACAACACAGAAAATTTCAAATTGCAAGCATAAACAACACAGAAAATTTCAAATTGCAAATAGAAACAACACAGAAAATTTTAAATTGCAAATAGAAACAACACAAATTTCAAATTGCAAATAGAAACAACACAGAAAATTTCAAATTGCAAATAGAAACAACACAGAAAATTTCAAATTGCAAGTATAAACAACACAGAAAATTTCAAATTGCAAATAGAAACAACACAGAAAATTTCAAATTGCAAATAGAAACAACACAGAAAATTTCAAATTGCAATTAGAAACAACACAGAAAATTTCAAATAGCAATTAGAAACAACACAGAAAAATTCAAATTGCAAATAGAAACAACACAGAAAATTTCAAATTGCAAATAGAAACAACACAGAAAATTTCAAATTGCAAATAGAAACAACACAGAAAATTTCAAATTGCAAATAGAAACAACACAGAAAATTTCAAATTGCAAGTATAAACAACACAGAAAAATTCAAATTGCAAATAGAAACAACACAGAAAATTTCAAATTGCAAATAGAAACAACACAGAAAATTTCAAATTGCAAATAGAAACAACACAGAAAATTTCAAATTGCAAGCATAAACAACACAGAAAATTTCAAATTGCAAATAGAAACAACACAGAAAATTTTAAATTGCAAATAGAAACAACACAAATTTCAAATTGCAAATAGAAACAACACAGAAAATTTCAAATTGCAAATAGAAACAACACAGAAAATTTCAAATTGCAAGTATAAACAACACAGAAAATTTCAAATTGCAAATAGAAACAACACAGAAAATTACATAAAAAATCAAAATAACAATAATTCACACAGATATCAATTTATCTCCCAAATGAATACTTATTGAAAAAATTTAATATATATACAAAAATTTAAATTTACTAACCGAATTTCTTTGTGGAAAGAATATTTAAAAGACATTAGAATGTTGAAAGAAAAAAAAATCTTATACGAATAGAATATTTAACAGAATTAAAGCATTGTTAACACAAAATCTACAAAAATTTATTCAAAACATTATCAAACTCCCTTCATAGATTTATATTCAAGAACCTTTCAAAACAGTTGCTTAAAGAGAAGAATAAAATGTCGCTCAGTAAAAGAATATATCTTAGTTAATACCACATAATTAAACAGTCCAGTTTTAATTTAAAACATGTCAATTGCATTTCATTTTCAAAGTTCTAAAAAAAACCATTTATTAAAAATCTAACTAATACTTTAACTACTAATTTCAAATCAAATAATTTTGCAATAAATAACGACGTATTGTTTTCAGGGCAATTACGTTAATAATTAAATTAAGTAATTAAAACTGTGTAAGAGGATATAGATTAATTAAAATGAAGATTATAATTAAGTCAGGAAACTACTCAAATTCCATTAAGAGGAGATCAATATTTTTTTGCAGCTATTCGCAAAAATCAGTCAGACAGAAACAGCATTTTTATAACATTGGAATGAATATTCAATATATTATTATTTCTTATATGTTTGTCCAATAAATACAAGAATAGATCACTAACTGTATAAATTAAGAATTCATTTCATGTAAATTCAGATTAATTAATGCTTGAATTAACTGTCATTATATTGCCAATTAAATGCAACCTGAGATATTTGTATATTGTTATAAATAGCAAAACATTTTTCGTTTAAATTCACATTTATTTATTCAATATATTCATCTCAGAACTATTCGCAAAAATTCTGTCCTTTAAATTTAATTTCCCTAAAGATCTTAATACGGTCTTTTTTTTTTCTCTGAGGCCTTTTTCGAATAAATTAACTTTAATTAAAGTTAGAGTTAAAATATTAAATACTTTAAGGTACCTGGAAAAAAAGGAAAGAAGTTTCTCTTATGAAATATGTTAGACTTTTATTAATTTAACTTTCTTCTTTCTACTGTGACATGGGGTTTAAATGAATCCTATTAAATAAATATTAAAAAAAGAGACTTATTTGATGAAAAACGATAATTTTTTTTTTTTTTTTTAAACTATTTTATGAAGAAAAAGTTTTTTAAATAGGATAAAATTGTGGTTACATGAAGTTCTTTTATTTTTATTCGAGTAGCAAGAAAATTGTAATAAAATTGAATAAATGTTAGTGTGCTATTCCGATTTTTTTTTAATGTTTAACAACTTAATTTAATTGATTAAAACTGAAAGTTTATTTTCAAAAAGGTATTAGCAAATTTTACATCAACAAAAAAAAAAAAAAAAAATGACAAAAAATTGTATGCAAAATTAAGTCACACAAAAACAACGCAGAAAATTGCAAATTGCAAAGAGAAACAATGCAGAAAATTGCATACAAAATTCAAATGACATTCATTCACACAGATATCATAGTATTTCCAAAATGAATTTCACAAACATTTATTGAAAAAATTTATTATACATAAAAATTTAAATTTCCCAAACTAGTTTATTTGTGGAAAAAATATTTGAAAGACATTAAAATAGTGAAAGAAAAGTCTTATACGAATACTATATTTAACTGAATTAAAGCATTGTTAACACAACAAAAAAAGAAAGTGACAAAAACTACAAAGGTTTTTTCAAAACATTTATCAACACTTCCTGCATAGTTTATACTTAAGTACCGTTCATAACAGTTGCTTAAAGAAAGGAATAAAATGTCCTGTCCTTAAAAAATATATGTCTCAGTAAATACCGCATAATTAAACGGTCCAGTTTTAATTTAAAACATGTCAATTACATTTCATTTTCAAAGGTCTTTAAAAAACCTATTAATTAAAAATTTAACTAATACTTTAACTACTAATTTCAAATCAAATAATCTTGCGAAAAGTAATGACGTATTATGTTTTCAGGGCAAGTACGGTAATAATTAAATTAAGTAATTAAAACTATGTAAGAGGATCTAGATAAATTAAAATGAAGATTACATCCAGACAGTTAGGTGACTACTCAAATTCCATTAAGAGGAGATCAATATTTTTTTTTGCAACTATTCGCAAAAATTAGTCAGACAGAAACAGCATTTTTATAGCATTGGCATGAATATTCAATATATTAATATATTATTACTTATTATATGTATATCCAATAAATACAAGAATAGATGGCTAAACATATAAATTAAGAATTCATTTCATGTAAATTCAGATTAATTAACGCTCGAATTAACTTTTATTATATTGCCAATTAAATTCAACGTAAGATAGTTGTATATTATTATAAATAGCAAAGCATTTTTCGTTTAAATTCGCATTTATTTATTTAATACATTCACATCAGAGCTAATCGCAAAAATTCTGTCATTTAAATTTAATGTCCCTAAAGATTTTAATACGGTCTTTTTTTGTGTGTGAGACCTTTTTCGAATAAATTAACTTTAATTAAAGTTAGAGTAAAATATTAAATACTTTAAGGTACCTGCAAAAAAAAAAAGGAAAAAAGTTTTTTTTTATGAAATACGTTAGACTTTTATTAATTTAACGTTCTTCTTTCTGCTGTGACATGGGGTTTAAATTAATCCTATTAAATAAATATTTTGAAAAAAGACTTATTTAATGAAAATAATTTTATTTTAAAATATTTTATGAAGAAAAAGTATTTTAAATACGATAAAATTGTGGTCACTTGCAGGTATTTTGTTTTTATTCGAGTAGCAGGAAAATTTTAATGAAATTGAAAAAATATTAGTTTTACTATTCCGATTTTTTTAAACTTTTTTACGAATTGATTTAATTGTTTAAAATAGAAAGTTTATTTCAAAAAGGTATTAGCAAACTTTAACATTTACAAAAAAAAAAAAAAAATGACAAAAAATTGCATACAAAATTAAGTGACACAAAATCACACAGAAAATTCCAATTTCATTGCAAATTGCAAAAAGAAACAACACAGAAAATTGCTTGCAGAATTAAAATTACAATAATTCACGAAGATATTATATTGCCTCCCAAAAAAATTTCACAAACATTTATTGAAAAAATTTAATATATATATTTAAATTTTCCAAACCAGTTTCTCTGTGGAAAATATATTCAGAAGATATTAAAATAGTGAAAGAAAAAAGTCTTATACGAATGCAATATTTAACTGCATTAAAACGTTGTTAATACAACAAAAAAAATGAAAAAGACAAAATCCACAAAACTTCATTCAAAATATTATCAACACTCCCTGCATAGTTTTATACTTAAGAACCTTTCAAAAAGATATGAATAAAATGTCTGTCCGTAGAAAAAAACGTATCTCAGTAAATACCACATAATTAAACAGTCCAGTTTTAATTTAAAACATGTCAATTGCATTTCATTTTCAAAGAAGTAATAAGAAACCACTTATTAAAAATCTAACTAATACTTTAACGACTCATTTCAAATCAAATAATCTTGCGATAAATAATGGCGTATTATGTTTTCAAGGTAATTACTTTAATAATTAAATTAAGTAATTAAAACTGTGTAAGAGGATCTAGACAAATTAAAATGAAGATTACATCCAGACAGTTAGGTAACTACTCAAATTTCATTAAGAGGAGATCAATATTTTTTTGCAGCTATTCGCAAAAATCAGTCAAACAGAAACAGCATTTTTATAACATTGGAATGAATATTCAATATATTATTATTTATTATATGTATGTCCAATAAATACAAGACTAGATGGCTAACTATATAAATTAAGTATTCATTTCATGTAAATTCAGATTAGTTAATGCTTGAATTAACTTTTATTATATTGTCAATTAAATGCAACGTAATATAGTTGTATATTATTATAAATAGCAAAGCATTTTTCGTTTAAATTCACATTTAATTATTCAATACGTTCACATCAGAACTCTTCGCAGAACTTCTTTCCTTTAAGTTTAATTTCCCTAATGATTTTAGTACAGTTTTCTTTTTTTTTCTCCGATAACTTTTTCGAATAAATTAACTTTAATTAAAGTTAGAGTAAAATATTAAATACTTTAAGGCACCTGAAAAAAAGTTTCTTATGAAATATGTCGGACTTTATTAATTTAACGTTCTTCTTTCTTTTGTGACATGTGGTTTAAATGAATCCTATTAAATAAATATTTTTGAAAAAAAGAACTTATTTAGTGAAATCCAATAAAAAAAAATTTTTTTATTTAAAATATTTTATGAAGATAAAGTATTTTAAATAGGATAAAATTGTGGTTATACGACATGAAAGTATTTTTTTAAAGTATTATTTTATTTTATTAAAGTATTATTTTATTTTTATTCGAGTAGCAGGAAAATTGTAACAAAATTGAATGAAATAAAATAATAAATAATAAAATTAAAGTTATTCTCAAGTTTTAGCATTCCGATATAAAATATTATTTGATTTGGGTATTTTTAGGAACGAAATAATTGCTATAGTAAATCAAGATTAATAAACAATTTTAACTATTTATTCAAACTATTAATCTACTAAATATAATTATTGATCATTCACAAGATAATTTCGTAACTTAATTATAGTAATAATCAGAAATACACTGCTCAAAGCAATTAGGGGGTCTAGTGATTTTAAGTATAAATTGCGGATAAGGAAATATTTTGATGACTGATACATGATGTATAAGTATTGCAAGACGTGAGAAATGAAAATGAAGCAACGAACAAGGAATAATTAAATTTTATTGATTATATTTATAGGTAAACAAAAAATGCACAATTCGCACATATTTTACAAAGAAACAAAGATAAACTGTGGATTTTTTTAGATACAAATGAGATTCAGTAAGTGATATGGTTCCCCTGATTGAAAGCAATGTCGCACACCTAAAAAGATTGAAATCAGTGAGCGACTGAGGTATTTTCTCCCAACTCCTGAATTGTTTCTGGGGAGGATAGGCAATTAGCAACCCTTCTTCCTAGAATGTCCCAAACATGTTCTATTGGGTTCTGTGAAATATGCTGGCCAATTCATTCGAAGAATTCTTTCTTCAAAAAGAAATTGCCCACTAGCTGAGCATGATGTGGCCTGGTGTTATCATCCATGAGATTGATTTCAATCCCCTATTGCTGCAGTATAAAGGACCACAATGGGTCTAAAGATCCCATCCCTATATCGATGAGTCATTAATGCTCCATTCATGTTAATGTGCAGATCGGTGGTACCATTGATTGAATACAGGTCCAGATCATTCCTCCATCAAATCGGACATTTTCATGCATAAATGAAGGATTATTCTGTCTAGCAGGTTCTTTCCATGAGAATTAGCCTGCTGTCAGGTTGTACACTAAAGCGGGACTCGTCCGTGAAGAGTTTTTTGCTCCACTCATTTCGTCCCCATCTGAGCACACCTTCTGATGGCAGCACGATGATCCTTTGTCAATGGAACATAAACAATAAGTCAGATATAGGGATTGCAATACCGGTATACCGAATACCGGTATTTTGAGCCATTTGTACAATTTTGTAATACCGGTATTCACAAGTTTAAATACTGGTTTTTCGGTATTTACTAGAAATTTAGAATTCTTATCTGTGAAATTTTTATTCTATAACAAATTCGCATTCTTATTCTATTCTCCCCAAACCTATCCATATTCAGAAGAATTCGGTACAGTTATAGAAGTTTATGATGACACTAATGTCGATAGTGAAAAGGAATTGTCTCTTGAACAAAAATTAGAATTAGCAATAACTAAAAAAAATTCAACAAACCAAAATACAATAAAGAAATCAGCTATATCCAAAACAATGTGACGAGAAATACATTTATTTGAAGAGGAGGGATTTAGAGGTAAATATTTAAAAAAAGTATATGGCGCATTGCTAACAGTACCACCCACTAGCGTAGATGCTGAAAGAGCGTTTTCGACAGCTGGTAATTTTTGCACAAACTTACGTTCCAGGCTTAATGATAGTACAATTGATGCATTATATTTTTTAAAATCACATTTCAAAAATTTGTAATAGTACCACAGACTGAATAGTGATATTTATACTTTTTTGTAATTTAAATAAATAAGATGTTCCTTTAATTTTTTGTGATTCTTTATATACTGTTATAATTTATAAGTTACAATTTTTTTTTTTGTGATTTTTACATTCTCTAATAAAACTGGCAAATAAAACAAAAACAAAAAAAACCCTGTGTTTTCTTTCTTTTTCTAAAATTTCTACTGCCGGTATTAAACCCGGTATCCCGGTATTAAGATCTAAAAAATACCGAATACCGGTATTGAACTTTTGGTCCGATATTGCAATCCCTAGTCAGATAGCATATAAACCTCTATGATGTAGTCGGTTTTGAACAGTCTGAGTGGAAACTCTGGTACCAGTAGCACTCTAAAGATGCTGTTGCAAGAAAGTGACGTTCATAGTGAGATTTCTTCTGGCCGTTAATGTTAAATATCGAACCTCATTTTGCGTTGTTGCACGCGTACGACTTAGTTGTCCCGATCTTCCACGAACATTTCCAGTTTCAAAAAACTGAATTCATAGTCTGAAAAGGACATTGTGAGGGCATTTAAGGTTTCTAACGCTTTCGCTAAAATGAATTACGTTTGACCTGCCTCTAAAAGACCAATGGCCCTCCGGACTACTGATTCAGCTAAGTCATCTTCCTGAGTTATCTTAGTCACTGCTAATAAAACATTCAACGCGTGTCAATTGTTGTTAATCTCTTCCTATAGAAGGAATACTTAGGGTCGCTTTTCACTCCTTGTATAAAATAGGTAATTTTCGACGTCACAGACAAAATTTGCATATTCCCAACTTTGTAAACTTACAATTTTTCTTTTTAACCTCTTCTATTTCATCTTTGTTATAAAAAAAATTGTCGATTACATGATTATTTGATACCGAACTCACAGTATTACCTAATTATTTTGAGCAGTTTATTTCATCAAATATAAATTACATTAAAGATTATAAGAAATAGAAAAAAAATTGCAAATAAACGAAGATTTTTTTAAATAGTAATTCAAAGTGAAATCTGAAAAATAGTATGAAATTATTACATTTATTATTTCTTTTATTTATAATGCTTTATAGATTTTGATGTGCTAAAAATATCCAACAGAAAATTTTATAGATATGAAAAATTAATTTCTTTCGAGCTATATTTTGATATTTTCAGAAACGTGTTCTTGAAATATTCATTTTATTTTCATATAAATTAGTATTTTACCTTACAATTTTGAACTCCAGGTGGCGCTATATCACTGAAATCATGTTTTTAAGAGTTCAGTTGTAGCACTAGCAGTCGGTTTATGTTTTTAACTATTTATATGAATGGAAGAACAGAGAGATAACAGCAATGAAAAAGCAGAAATTTTCAAAAGGAAATTTCTCAAAATATATTTACAAATGTAGAATGAAGCAACAAGGAAGCGGCATCCAATACGTTTTATTATTGCAGTGCTCTCCGTCTTTATTAAGACAATGATTTTTATCGTCTTAATAAAGATGGATATTTATTAAGAAGGAAATTATTTCGAATATTCGGTGATTAATTCAATCAATATTACAAACATGTCTTTATTTTTCTTCTTCTGCTTTTCAAAAAGTAGAAGAAAATAGCCACGGCTATGGCATTCTATTACTGAGTAATATTTTTTAATTGCGTAAAATATAATCTAAGTAAATCAGCTGTAGTAAAAACAAATAACACAAAACAGGATGTAGTAGTAATATATGTACTTTCTTCTAGGTATAAAAAATAATAATAATAAACATCCTAAAATAAATTAAAATTAAAATTTTATTCATAAAAACTGATCACTGGGAATACTCATGATGTTTATCGTTAAAGAAATTGCAGTATCACACAAGATAATCTGTTTTCCTTACATGTCTTGGCTTTCCTCGATCACAGAAAATAAAACATATTTAGTTTTGATAAATTTTATTAAGATTTGTGCAGATTTAAAGGTTTGAAATTTTAAATGACTCGCTTTAAATAATATAAACTAAATAAATAAGCCAATCTTTCTAGTTCAAAAATTTCCAATTACTTTTTATCTTTAATCTGATAATACTTATTTTTAAGAATTTAATAGTGCTACTAAGCTTGAAAAGAATTTTTCTACCTTATAGTGAAACAAAATAACTTATGCCACCAATCAATTTTCTTTAGACAGGTGCCCTCTGATGGCGTTAAAATCTGATGGCAATAAAAAAATACAATTTTTATTCAATTAAAGAATAATTAATTAAGAAAAATTCATAAATTTCTGACTACGAGTATTTTTGGAATGAAATAATAAATTGAGACAGAAAAAAAATGGACATATAGGCGCTATAGTTTTTAAATTATGCTAGAGCCTTCATACATGTAAATAGCATCATTTTTATACATGTAAATTAGAGATACAATAAATGCTATTATAATTTATTGCTTTTATGAGAAATGCTAGATTTAATTAGGCTTCATTTAAAATAATAAACTTCAGACTTAGCAAAGCGTTAGATGTAATGTTTCTACTTTGATGTTGCTAACTTGGCGGAGCATCAAACTGTGACGTTTCGCCAGGGAATCATAGCATAAAACCTTCCTGTGATTCATTCAAGTGCCTCTTACTGATAGAAGACATTCGTCACAACCAGTAGTGTGCTTCCTTCTGCTAATACAGCAGGTGTTGAATGTTTATATTGAGCATGCAGAGTGCTCGCGATAAACATAACATTAAACATAAAACAACATGATAAATAATATAACATTAAACTTGTAAAAATAACATTAAACAGTGTGGATTTAATGGGTTTTCTTTTTCTTTTTACTTTAATCACTAAAAATCTAAATAAAAATATTTTAAAATATCCTGTAATAAATCAGTCCGTTGTTAATTGAATAATTCTGTTTTGAATGATCTAAGCAACTATGATGACGACATTTCTGATTTCAAAAATCGCAAAAGACCTCGCGCAGTTCTGAATATTATTCATTAACGTTTCGATATCCTCCTTTCCGAATTACAATGAAGTTTCTCCATTGAGTCACAATTTCCCCTCCAATCGTATTTGTTTGTTTCTATTGTTTATTTTTTTATTACCTTCTTAAAAATTATAATAATAATATAAAAAAATTATATATGCATAAATTTTTTTTATTAACTTATAAAAATATGAATAATTAATAAGTTATTTTGTAATAAATTAATAATAATATATATATATATATATATATATATATATATATATATATATATATATATATATACTCTTTTTCTATCTAATCAATAAGCTTAAAGCTTAAGACACTTCTCTCATTCACAAAGCAGGAGATAGAGGTTGCTATGCAACCAAGGTTCTCCGTCAATCTGCTGTTGAAGCTATTAATTTCAAAATGCAACAGTCATTGTCTGACAATGAGTTGTCGTTCAAATCGATCGACATTCTTGACGAAGCAGTCAACTATCCTGTTGAATTCTTGAATTCACTGGATTTACTGGGAATGCCACCACATAACTTATGATTAAAAATTGGCTCACCAATCATTTTGTTTCGGAATTTAATTGCACCTAAGTTTTGCAATAGCACGTCGATTGGTCATAAAAATTATGGGTAATGTTCTTGAAGCTACCATTTCGAACTGCAAATTTCAAGGTGAAGTTGTTCTCCTGCCACAGATCCCAATGATCCCTTTAGACTCTCTCATTCCATTCAAACTCCTGCAATTTCCAATTCGCTTGGCATTCGCAAAGAATATTAATAAGTCACAAGGCCAAACAATGTCCACTTGTGTGGATGTAAAAAATCAGTGTTTCTCACATGGCTATATGTTGCATATTTTCACGTTGTCAAACCATCAAGTTTGTTCATTTATACACTTCAAAGTCTGACAAAAAAACATTGCTCATCAACTCGCATTAAGATAGAAACAAAACATGGAGAAGGTTTTATATTATCCCCTTTGTAGTAAGTTGAGTAGTACTGCAGTATATCAACTTCTATACCGTTCAACCCATCGCTATGAAAATCGGTAATAATATGTATTCGAGTATGGAAAGTATGTTCACACTATCCACTTTGTTGTTACTTACCACCAGAGGGTGCTGCAGCATTTCATCTTATATACCGTTCAAACGATATCCATGAAGATTAAAGCTATATTGGAACATGGAAACATATAAAGGAACATGGAACATATAAAGCACCTATATTGGAACATGGAAAATATATTCGTAATTTTTCTACAATGATTTTTTTTTGTCAGGACAACATATGCCGGGTTCTGTTAATTATGTTATAAAATAACAATTTTATCTCATTCAATGTCGTTGCATTTGTTTTTTTAAATTAAACCAAACACATCATCAAATAAACATATTCATAATATATTTACATATTTCTGGAACAATGTTAAAAGAACAAGTTCTTTCTTTTTAATTAAATTGTATTCAATGCAAATATTCAACTTTTGATGCTGTAATCAATAAATACAGACATATTTCTTCTACCAAGATCGTTATGATAAGAAATCTGATACATTAACTCCACTGAAAATGGGATTTTATTTTATTTTAAAATATTTTTGACTTTAATAGGAAAGATATCTTTTTAATTAACCATTTTCAAGAATAGAAAAAACTTTGTTAAGCAAGAGACGTATACATGAATATGATTCACATATTATGTTCCGATCACTTCAATGTGACGCCTATATAATAGCCGAAACAGATAATGAAAATAAAAAATATACGATATTTGTTGTTTTTTCTTTAAAAAATTTCTTTGACGTTTTTCTTACATTCCCCCTTCCTTTTTTGGGAGTTTTTATTTTATTTTCCGGCCTGCTTTTGACAGAACAGCCTCATTAGAAGCAAGTGGAAACTGAGCAAAATGAATTGCATAATGGTGCTATTTTAATGAACCCCTTAAAAATCACGAGAGATTGTTCAGAATGCCCCAACAGGAATGCGTAATTAGAAAAGGGTCTTTTTTTTCCCTCTATTTTCTTTTGTGCCAAAAACCACGGTGGAAGAAATTTTATTGTAAATTATTATTTTTTTTTTTATTCATTAAATTTGGAATGTAAACTTATTGATGTTATTCATTCTCATGTTTGAAAAGATAATACAATTTTTCTATGCATAACAAAATTAAAATGGATATGTCATTCTTCTGTCTTTTGTAACTCTTCTATCATTAAATAACAAAAAAAAGAAGAACTTGATTTTTTTTAAGAATATCTTATGTAATAAGTAAAGAGAACAACTGATAAATATATATATATATATATATATATATTTATGTATATCTATAATATGGGGCTTGATAGCCGAGTGACTAGCGCTCTGTGTCATAGGTTTCGGGTTCGAGTTCCGGCGCTGACATGGATGTTTGTAGTGGTTCGAAACCCACTTCAAACCGTAGGTCCCGGTCTAATATGACTGTAGAGCTTTGGACGTAGGGCTGACAACCTACCCTAAAAGAAAAGCGCCTCCTGTCTCTAAATCTGCCAGTACGGCAGATGGTCTTACCATGGGGCCGTTGCGCCAACTATATAATTCAACAAATCGCTATAAAAATTGCTAATAATATGGATTCGAGTATGAAAAGTAAGTTCGCGCTATCCACTTTATTGTTACTTGTCACCAGATGGTGCTGCAGCATTTCATCTTATATGCCGTGCAAACGATATCCATGAAAATTAGTTTGCACACATATATTGGAACATGGAGAATATATTCGAGATATACGATTTTCTACAATGCTTTTTTTCTTTTTTTTGCAGGACAACGTATGTTGTGTTCTGCTAGTTGTGTTATGAAATAACAATTTTATTTCATTCAATGTCGTTGAATTTATTATTTTTTTTAAATTATACCAAAAACACCACATCGTCAAATAAATATATTTATAATATATTTACATATTTATAGAACAACGCTAAAAGATCAAGTCCTTTTTCTTAATTAAACTGTATTCAATGCAAGTATTCAGTATTTGGTACTGTAATCAATAAATAAATACAGAAATATTTCTGCTACCAAGATCTTTATAATAAGAAATCTGATGCATTAACTCCATTAAAAACGAGATTTTATTTTATTTTAAAATATTTTTGATTTTAATAGAAAAGATATCTTTTTAATTAACCATTTTCAAGAAAAGAAAAAAACTTTGTTAAGCAGGAGACATATGCGTGAATATGATTCCCATATTATGTTCCCATCACTTCAATTTGACGCCTATACAATAGCCGAAACAGATAATGAAAATAAAAAATATACAATATTTGTTGTTTTTTCTTTACAAAATTTCTTTGGCGTTTTTCTTACATTTCCCCCTTCCTTTTTGGGGAGTTTTTTTTTTATTTCCGCCTGTTTTTGACAGAACAGCCTCATTAGAAGCAAGTGGAAACTGAGCAAAATGAATTGCATAATGGTGCTATTTTAATGAACCCCTTAAAAATCACGAGAGATTGTTCAGAAGGCCTCAACATGAATGCGTAATTAGAAAATGGTCTTTTTTTGCCCCCTCTTTCTTTTGTGCCAAAAACCACGGTGGAAGATATTTTATTGTAAATTACATGCAGTTCCTTGTAAATAGGAAAAAGAAAAAAGATATCTTTTCTATTAAAATCAAAAATATTTTAAAATAAAATAAAATCCCGTTTTTAGTGGAGTTAATGTATCAGGTTTCTTATCATAACGATCTGGGTAGGAGAAATGTATGTCTACCTATTGATTACAGCATCAAATGCTGAATAATTGCATTGAATACAATTTGATTAAAAAAATGTTTTTGTTATCATTATTCAATAAATATGTGAAAATATGGTATATTTATTTGACGATGTGGTGTGTTTGGTTTAATTCAAAAAATTAAATTCAACAACATGGGGCCTGATGGTCGAGTGGCTGTCGCTGTGGTGCACGGTACTGCACTTTTCGGGTTCGAGTCCCGCCGGTGGCATGGATGTTTGCAGTTGTTCAGAATCTTAAGGGGGTTCTAATCTTTTCAGGTTCGAGTCCCGGCGGGGCTATGGATGTTTGTAGTGGTTCAGAATCCACTTTAAACCGTAGGTTCCGTTCTAACATGATCGTAGAACGTTGCGGGCGTATTGTTAATCCGCGTCCGTAGCTTATCTTCAAGCTACACGCACCTCCTAGGTAGTACTAAGTGAGTAACGTCGGTACAGCGCCTGCCTTAAGGCATCAAAGACAATTGTCTAAGTGTTTTCCAGCTGCTTTAGAACAAACAAAAAATGTCGTTTAGCTTATTTTTTTTAATTTAACCAAACACACCACATCGTCAAATAAATATATTTATGATATATTTACATATTTATCGAACAGTGCTAAAGAACTAAAAGTCAATTTTTTAAAATTAAATTGTATTCATTGCAAACATTCAGCATTCGATGCTGTAATCAATAAATACAGATACATTTATCCAAACAAGATCATTATAATAAGAAACCTGATACATTAACCCCACTAAAAACGGAATTTTATTTTAAAATATTTTTTTATTTTAATAGAAAAGATACCTTTTTAATTAATCGTTTTCAATAACAGAAAAAAACTTTCTTGATTAAGAGACGTATGCATGAGTGTGATTCACATATTATGTTCCTATCACATCAATTTGACGCCTATACAATAGCCGAAACAGAGAATAAAAAAAAAAAAAAAAAAAAAAAAAAAAACGAACAAATATTGTATAATTCCTTTGACATTTTTCTTACTCCCCCCTTCTTTTGGGAGTTTTTATTTTACTTTTCGGCCTGCTTTTGACAGAACAGCCTCATTAGAAGCAAGTGGAAACTGAGCAAAATGAAATGCGTAATGATGCTATTTTAATGAACCCCTTAAAAATCACGCAAGAGATTGTTCAGAATGCCTTAACATGAATGCGTAATTAGAAAAGGGTCTTTTTTTTTTCCTCCTCTTTCTTTTGTGCCAAAAACCACGGTGGAAGATATTTTATTGTAAATTTCATGCAGTTCCTTGCAAATATAAAAAAGAAAACCTCATATTATTATTATTATTATTTTTTTAAATTTGGAATGTAAACTTATTGATGTTATTCATTCTCGGGTTCGAAAACGTAATACAAATTTTCTATGCATAACAAAATTTAAATGGATATGATATTCGTCTGCCTTTTGTAACTTTTCTATCAGTAAATAACAAAAAGAAAGACTTGATTTTCTTTTAAATATCTTATGTAATAAGTAAAGAGAACAACTGATATATATATATATACATACAAACATATACATATACAGTAAGTATTAAATGTTTACAAAAATTTATTCGCATATACACAGAGGTATGAATATATACACTGAAGTGACAAAAGTCATGGGATAGCAATATGCAAATTTTCAGATGGCAGTAGCATCGCGTAGAACAGGTATAAATGCGCAGTGCTCTCGCAGAGCTTTCATTTCTGTTCAAGTTATTCATGTGAAGAGGTTTTGACGTGATGATGACCGCACGAAGGGAATTAACAGACTTTGAACGCGGAATGTTAGTTGGAGCTAGACGCATGGGTCATGCCATTTCGGAAATCGTTAGGGAATTCAACATTCCCAGATCCACTGTGTCAAGAGTGTGCCGAGAGTATGAAATTTCAGGCATAACATCCCACCATGGACAGCGCAGTGGTCGACCGCCTGCACTTAACGACCGAGACCGGCGATGTCTGCAAAGAGTCGTAAATTCTAACAGACAAGCAACACTGCGTCAAATAACCGCAGAAATCAATGTGGGACGCACAAGGGACTTGTCTGTTAGAACTGTGCAGAGAAATTTGGCTTTCTTGGTCTATTCCAGCAGAAGACCGACTCGAGTGCCTTTACTGACAGAACGACATCGCTTGCAACGACTCTCATGGGCACGTGAGCATATCGGTTGGTCCCTAGATGAATGGAAAACCGTGGGCCTGGTCCGATGAGTCACGATTTCAGTTGGTAAGAGCTGATGGTAGGGTTCGAGTGTGACGCAGACCCCACGAAGTCATGGACCCAAACTGTCAGCAAGGGACTGTTCAAGCTGGTGGTGGCTCCGTAATGGTGTGGGCTGTTTTTTCCTGGCATGGACTTGGTTCTCTGGTGCGACTGGACCGAACATTGACTGGAAATGCTTATGTTCAGCTACTTGGAGATCACTTGCAGCCATTCATGGACTTCATGTACCCAAACAACGATGGGATTTTTATGGATGACAATGCGCCATGTCACCGGGCCACAACTGTTCGCGATTGGTTTGAAGAACATTCTGGACAATTCCAACGAATGATCTGGCCACCTAGATCGCCCGACATGAATCCAGAACATCCGACATGAATCCCGACATGAATCCGACATGAACCAGCATTTATGGGACATCATCGAGAGGTCTGTTCGTGCCCAAAATCCTGCACCATCAACGCTTTCACAATTATGGACGTCTTTCGAGACAGCATGGCTCAATATTCCTGCAGAAGACTTCCAACGACTTGTTGAGTCCATGCCACGTCGAGTTGCTGCACTTCGCCGGCGAAAGGAGGGCCGACACGATATTTAGAGGTATCCCATGACTTTTGTCACTTCAGTGTATGTGTGTGTGTGTTATTTGTTGTTTCTTATCTCTCACGTGGTAGATAGCAACGTCTAGACAATCCCCACAAACCGTGTGGTCTCATGGTGTTGAAGGGAACGGTAGAAATCTGACTCGGCACCGTGACGGTGACTTTTTTACGGGGTAGGGTTGTCAGCCCTACGCTCGCTGTACAGTTATATTAGACCCGGACCACCAGCATAAAGTTGATTCCAAACCACTGCAAACATCCATGACACCGCCGGGACTCGAACCCGAAACCTGCGGTACCGAGCACCAGAGCGACAGCCGCCCGACCATCAGGCCCCATGTTGATAAATTAAATTTTTTGAATTAAACCCAACACAGCACGACGTGAAAAGAAAAACATTTAATATATATTTACATATTTATGGAATAATGCTAAAAGAACAAGTCTTTTTCAATTCCTTCTGTAAGCTCACACTCTCGATATATATATCTTGTTCAAATTTTCAATCGTTCATAAAATACTTTTATTCATCCACTCAAGTTCAAATACATTTTTTTTTTTGTACTTGAAGTGGAAGACACTCGACGTTAATGCAGTTTTTTCAATTATTAATTCAGTCATTAAATTTAATTAATTAGTTGTAGTTTTTTTTAGATTTAAGTTGCATATATCTACCAATAGATGGCGCCAGATAAACTTTAAAAAAATGAATGAAAATTATTTATAAAGGGCTTTCTGCAATATAGTGGAAAAAAAGTAGGAATTAATTTTAAAAAAAAAAAAAAATTATATTACTTGTTTTAAATTAAACCAAACACACTATATAGTCAAACATATATACATATTTACATATTTATGGAACAATGCAAAAAGAACAATTTCCTTTTATTAATTAAATTGTATTCAATGCAACTATGCAGCATTTGATGCTGTAATCAATAGATACAGATACATTTCTCCTACCCAGATCGTTATGGTAAGAAATCTGATACATTAACTCCACTAAAAAAACGGGATTTTATTTTTAAATATTTTTTGTTTTTAAATAAAAAGATATCTTTTTAAGTAACCATTTTCAAGAACCGAAAAAAACTTTGTTGAGCAAGGAACGTATGCATGAATATGATTCACATATTATGTTCCCATCACTTCAATTGGACACCTATACAATACCCGAAACACATAATAAAAAAAAAATATATATATAGAATATTTGTTATTTTTTTTTTAATTCCTTTGACGTTTTTCTTACATCCTCCCCCCTTCCTTTTGGGTAGTTTTTATTTTATTTTCCGGCCTGCTTTTGACAGAACAGCCTCATTAGAAGCAAGTGGAAACTGAGCAAAACGAATTGTATAATGGTGCCATTTTAATGAACCCTTTAAAAATCACGAGAGATTGTTCAGAGTGCTTTAACATGAATGCGTAATTAGAAAAGAGTCTTTTTTTTCACCTCTTTCATTTGTGCCAAAAACCACGGTGGAAGACATTTTATTGTAAATTACATGCAGTTCCTTGTAAGTAGTAAAAAAACACACACCTCATATTGCTATTTTTTTTTTAAATTTGGAATGTAAACTTATTGATGTTATTCATTTTCAGATTCGAAAAGATAACACAATATTTCTATGTATAACAAAATTAAAATGGATAAATTATTCGTCTGTCTTTTGCAACTTTTGTTATCATTAAATAACAAAAACGAAAGGCGATTTTTTAAAAATATCTTTTTTTCTTTTTTAAGTTGCTGGCACTATCCTGGACATCTGTGTGAAATTTCACGTTAAAATATTCATTAGTGTTTGAGTTACGTTTGGCTTTGTAAGACGCTAAAAGTGATTTCGGTTTTTGAAATGTCTGAATTAATTGAGCAAAGAATTTTGTTTGCGGAATGAATATTCGTGGGCGGAAACGTATAGAATGTTGCAGATGGCCTTCGGTGAGCAAACTTTATCGGAAATAAATGTTTACAAGTGGTATAAACAGTTCAAAAAAGGCGGAGAACGTGTTGAAACGTAGACTGCTCTGGTCGACCCTCAACTTCAACCGATGGAGCTCTCGTGCAAAAATTTCAAAGATTTGGTGCTTGCAAAACATCGATTTACAATTAGAGACCTTGCTGATGATGTTGAAATTTCAAAAGGATCGGTCAATTATATTTTAAAAGATGTTTTGGGCCTCAAACGCGTCAAATCTCGATTGGTACCGAAAACACTGAATTATTCGGAAAAAAATCGTTGAGTTGAACTGTGTGAAACGATGCTTTCTTATCATCAGGATAAGTTGAAATGCATCATAACTGGAGATAACACTTGGATTTATGCTTACGACCGGAATCAACCAATCAATCGAGCGAATATCGTGACAAAGGGGAAGCAAGACTGAAACCACGCCAAAGTCGCTCAAAAGTTAAGGTCATGTTGAATGTTTTCTTCAATTACTGTGGTGTGGTGCATTAGGAATACCTTCCGCCGGTCCAAACTGTCAACAAGGAATATTATTTGAGTGTTATGCGTCGTTTGCATGAAGCTATTCTCAAAGAGTATTCTCACATTTATGGAAAGAAAAATCTTGGTTTTTGCATCATGATAACACGGCAGATCGCGCTGCATTGATTCTTAGAGACTTTTTCGCCAAAATGGAAAACCATATCGTTCCACCTGTTATTCACCTTATTTAACCCTGTGTGACTTCTGGCTATTCCCTAAACTGAAAAGACCACACCGGGGACACCTTTTTGGGTCGATTGAAGAGATTCAACGAGAATCGACGAGCGCTTTGAAGGCCATTCCTGCCGATGACTTTTTAAAATGCGCTGTGTCCGGAGGAGATTACTCTGAAGGCGATGAAATAAATTTGGAAAAAAAAAACCATAATTGGTCTTACCTTTTTGGGCACAGTAGTACTCTCAGTAGTGCATCACTGAAAAAGTCATTTAATCATGTGTATTTTTTAATGTCCTCCTAATCAATTGGATATCATCTGACTTATGTGAGGTGAGTATAAAATTTACTCACCTATATAATCACCTCGCATAAATCATAAGTCGAATTGGTAATATGACCTATTAATCAATTAATAATTTTGTGAAGAGAACACCACTTCCGTGTGTCAACTTATACTGAGTCAGAGGGTGAGGCGAATAATGGTACGAGAAGTAATTTCGAGAGCAACTGCTCGATATTTGCGCATACCAAGGTATAAAAATTAGAAAAGTTTCTCTAAAAGCCTTTTTCTATTCTGTTTCCAAAACCATGACTGCAACATCACCAGCGAAGAAAAAAGGGTTATCGATTTAGCAATGATTAAAAAAACGCCAAGAAATTTTGCCACAGATAAGGGAAGATGTTAATTACTAAAAAAAAAAAAAATTTAATTTCTCATCTAATTACACGATGTTTTCATGATTGTATTAAAAGGGAACCTAATTACAAATTCATTAAAAAAATTATTTCATTTTCAAAATTTGTCTAATAATGGAAAGAAAAAAAAATCCAAAATTGCTCGTCATTTATTTCACATCCATAATAATGCATGTTTTTAGTGAGTAATTATTATAATTTAACTTTTTAATTATTTTTTCAATCTAAAAGTTTGGCGTTCGAGTCCCGGCGGTGCCATGGATGCTTGTAGTGGCTCGGAATCCACTTTAAACCATAGGTCCCGGTATAATATGACTGTTGAGCGTAGGGCTGTCAACTCTACCCCTTAAAAAAAAAAATCTCATGTCTCGAAATCTGCCAGCAGGTCTAATTTATATATATACATCATATCCATATATATATATATATATATATGTGTGTGTGTGTGTGTGTGTGTGTGTGCCTTGTTTTGGCCCAGCATTGAGCTGTTGCGCCAATGATTATGACGATGAATGATCATTAAGCGGAATTTTAAATTAAACAGTGAGGAATCCACTTTAAACCATAGGTCCCGGTATAATATGAAGATATAAGCCGACATTTAAAATACGCAAAAGTCTGATTCAAATTTTCTTTTTTGCACTTCAAATTATCCCTGACTATTTGAATATTATATCATTAAATTGACTTAATTAATCTAAATGGAAAATTGTGAACTGCAGAATTTTTCTAATGAAAATGATTTAGTGAAATAGGGTAAATTCCTTAAGCATACACTATATTACGGTACTATTAAATGTCTATTACAAAGGGATTCGTCATATACGCTTCTAAGCCATTTGCATCATTAGAGTGCATTAAACTTGACTGCAATCAATATTGGTATAGTCTAATGTTTGCAATATTAACATTTATATGAGCTTGATTTACTCAAACATTAGCGTTAAAAGCAGAGATGGCGAAACGTGTAATAATTTCAAAATGGCCCTGAAAAGCTTATAGACCATTGATTATTTAACTTCGATGCTAGGCAAATAGACTGTGAAGAAATGTGATATTCCTTTCACCCTTAAATGAATTTATTTAATTATATCCTAGTAATAGTATTATAATTATAATTGTTATTATAACCCTAATGATATTATTAAATTATTAGGATTAAAAATAATATTTACTTATTATTTTTAACTATACCCCCTACCCCTTAAATAAATTTCCCTTTATAAAATTTAATTTATTTCAATTAAATGTTATTAATTTTGTATGTGTTTTAAAAATTCACATGATTATATAATACAAATCAATAATCCTATATGACATCCTCAGATCATGAGATTCATTCATACGATTCGAGTATTTAGCCTAGAGCTAAATTGTATAAATCCGTAGTTCAATTAGCAAGGTATCTTATACTGAAGTACCGTTAATAGTCATCAATCTATTTTCTTAAGACTGGTGCCATTTGTTGGCGTTAAAATCTGTTGTCAACAACAACAAAAAAAGATTTTTTTTCAATTAAAAACTAATTAATTAAAAAAATTCTTAATTTTTTACTACAAAAATTTTTAGAATGAAATAACAAATTCAGAGTGGGAAAAACTAGACGTCTAGCCTCTATAATTTTTAAATTATACTACAACATTCACGCATATAAGTTTCTTCATTTTTCAATTCCTTCTATTAGCTCACACTCTCCCTATATATATCTTGTTCAAACTTTCAATCGTTCTTAAAATACTTTTTATCCATCCACTCAAGTTGAAGTACATTTTTTGAGCTTGTAGTGGATGCCACTGCATGTTAATACAGTTTTTTCAAATATTAAATCATTCATTAAATTTAATTAATTAATTTTCGGTTTTTTTTTTAGTTTTAAGTTTCATAAATCTACCAATAGATGACGCCAGATAAACTTAAAAAAAATGAATGAAAATTATTTAAAAAGGACTTTCTGCAATAGAGTGAAAAAAAAGTAGGAATTGACTTTAAAAAAAAAAAATTTTATATTACTTGTACATAATAATGAGATAAGAATTACAATACAACAAATGCTATTATAATTTATTGCTTTTATTCGTAAGAACAATGTTAAATTTAATTAGGATTCAGTTAAAATAAGGATTATAATAAACCGCAAACTTTGCAAATCATTAACTGTAATGTTTCTACCTTGATGTTGCTAACTTTGAAGAGCGTCGAACTGTGACGTTTCACCACGGAATCACGGGATAGTAAACACTTTAATGTGATCCATTCAAGTGCCTCTCACTGATAGAAGACATTCGTCACAACCAGTAATGTGTTTCCTTCTGATAATATTTAATTTACTTCAGTTAAATTTTATGAATTGTATATGTATTCTAATAATTTACATGATACTGTAATACAAATCAATAAACCTATATGGCATCTACAGATCATGAGATTCATTCGTGCAATTTAAGTACTTAGTCCCGAGTTAAATAACATAAAACCGTATTTCATCAGCAAGATGTTTTATACTGTTAATATTCATGACAATATTTTTTACCAATTTTTAGACGATTATTTTCATTCATATTGGTTTGGTTTGACGCTCTACGGACATTTTTTGCACACTTTTAGCTAATTAGACCGGAACCTACAGTTTAACGTGGATACCGAACCACTCACACACATCCTTGCCACCACCGTGATTCTGACCTGAATGAAGCCTGTGGTACCAAAGGCCATAGCACTAGTCAATTGGCCATCAGGCTGTTTCATTTATATTTGAATCCATTAGTAAATGTTTTTTGTAAAATTTTACTGCAAAATGATATAACTTCAAGAATTTATGTGGGACTAGTTAGGGACTGATGGCCGAGTGGCTAGCGATCTCGCGCACGGTACCACAGTTTCGGATTCGAGCCCCGGAGGTGCTATGGACGTTTGTAATGGTTCGGAATCCACTTTAAACCGTAAGTACCGGTCTAATATGACTGTAGAGCCTCATGTTAGCCAAGTCAGAGTTTCTACTTATGGGTGCTCCATCACAACAGAAGCTGCCCACTTTCCCTTCAACCATGAGTTCATACGGGTTCGTGGGCTTGGTCTAGATGTTTGCCAAGTGGGATAAAAAAAAAACACAACGATGTAAAAGAACAGCTAATTTTCAAGGAACAAAAATCAGAAATAATTTAACATAATTCTAGGATATGAAAAGTACGTAATAATATTAATTTAATAAGTATTAACGTAATAATTTAATAAATATTAATGAAATAAGTCGTTATATTCCAAATAATGATTTCAAATAATGTTCTTTTGTACTTTAAAGTTTTTTACTATAAAGCACAAAATGTAATAAATTTAAAAAATACCTCAGAAGAGAACTCATTCTATTTCTCAAAGTTAGAAGTTTTGATTAGGAAATTGTACTACTCGTAAATTATACCCAGCGAATGCGCAGAAATCCATTAATTTTACATGGAAATTCGCGAACACAAAATTTAAAGTTATCGAAATTAAATTTTCAAGCATACGCAAATTAAAACTGCACTGATGTATAACAATTAGATCCGTCTCTCTCACAGGCGTTTGTCGGTGATCTGAAATTTTAATTTAAATATGCTGCACTCGGGTAATTTCGGAATGATTATTTCTCAGCGATTAGATATATTTCTAAGACTGCAATAACTTCATAGTTAGACGAGAATACTTTATTATAAGCATATGCGAGGCAATGCTGTCTGGCGCCATTTTGCGCCACATTCACCCTCCTCTACCTCAAGAACTTATCCCAGACATCTTTCCGCGTTTGCAAAGGGAGGAAATGATTTAGCGGTCCCGGACTCTGACTGTAATTAAACTCGCACTTTCTGGTAACCAATTGCCTCAGAGCGAAATCTTCTCTCAGTTCCACCCTCTCTTCCCCCCTCAAGACTTCCATTTCAGGAAAACCTTCTCTTATTTACTTCGTTTTAATCGGAGAAGTACTTCTTTCGTGTGGCTCATAATTAAATCATAATCCAACGAAATCTATTAAACATTGCCAAATCGCATTACGAGAAAACCCGCGCTCCACTAGTTTAACTCCCAAAATTTTTATTTATTTACTCTCAGTACGTCTTCTTCTAACCTTTTCCCCATTTAAATGCTCCCCTGCGCCAAACGATACTTTATTCCGGACGAAGAGGCTTCTGGCCCCGAGGCAGAGCACCGACAGCCCAACTCCGCCATCGACAATTACCTAGAGAGAGAGATACACATACCACGAATGGCAACAGTCGGATGGCAGCCGATTTTTCTCAGATGACTGCACAGCATAATGATAGATGTCCTGTGACCGCGAAACCGCTAAATTCGTGGTGAAACGATGTTCAGTATTTGAAATAGTGCCCTTAGGACATCAAAAAGAGGTTATAGATTCCTTGCCAGGACCATCGTAACGTTTTCGCGTTAGTCCTTTTTTTTTTCATTTATTTATCCTTTTTTGGATATCCTCATGCAGTACTTTGTCGTGACCTGTGGTGGTGTGATTTTGGAGTTCTATTTATCACACTCGATCTGTGCTTCCCTCCATCCATCCAGTCCTGTTTCTTCTTCTTTGCTTTCATACCACCATTTTTTCATTTCCTTCCGATTCTGAAAATTTGCTTTTTGGGGGTCGAACAAAATGAGTGGATGATATTGCTGTCTATGGATGAGATTTAACTGCAGAAAATAAAGAATTGTATTGAGTTGTCTTTTATTTAAAATTGATAAAAGCAAAACCTTTGCACAAAATCTCAAAAGCCAAAACAGACTGAAAAAAGATCTAAATTTATTTAATAGTTAATAGTTAAGATATTATTACTCTCCTACTATTTCCTTTTTTGTTGATTTAAAGGCTTTTCATGTTATATTTTATATTGTTATTTTATAATTTATAATGTTCTGTTATTTGTTTCTAGAATTTTATTCAACAACTTGTTGTAATGTTTTTGACAATACTAGGTCTATAATGGCTTCAAGACGAGGGCCACTTTTAGGTTCATGAGAATACGTTCATTTTTATTTACAAATATTAAATATTTATACAATACTCTATTTACATAAAAAATTAAAATTAACGATAATTTGCTTCAAAAGTGCAGTTCGCTCCAAAGAAGGACATTTATAGAGTTTTCGAGTCTACGTCGAATCTAATTGCCTGGTGGTCTACGGAAGATCTTAATTATTCCACGGCATGATACATGAAACCAAAAAAGGCTCACTGTGCTAACTCCGACCTGTTCTGTCACTTCAGAAAAAAAGAGAAACAACACTCTTTGTCGACTCATATCAGAACTCTCTCCTTTCTTCTCCAAAAACCTCCCTTTAAGAAAATCCATCAAGAGGATGAGTCAGCTTCCCTCACTTCTCATTGGAGTAGACATTTTCTTAGCCCATTATGACCAATCCCGTTGCAACAACTTATGGTGTAGTGCATATTCAATCCGCAATTGTTTCAACATGTGAAGGTCGTAGAGACAATAGCTAATTTCAGGAGGTCTCATAATCCATGGCACTGAATAGCTGCTTTCAGATTTGAGTGACAGGTTACGCTCATTAGTACAAAACACTTATTGCATGTAATATAAATACCCAGAACACTGCTCCTCTGCTATCAAATTTGAATGATAGGTTGTTATTATATACTTATCAAAGAATATACATTCCTCTCTCCTGGGAATGAAAGGCCAAAACTCCATCCCGTGAGAAAGAAATTCTACAATAATCATCAAAACTTTTTGTACCAATTTTCAGACGATTTATTTCCATTTATATTCGAAAGCATTAGTACAATACAGTAAAACGGCATAACCGCAAAATATTATGCAGGACTGGTATAAGGAAAGGAACACAACATAGCATTGCAAAAAAGCAGTTAATTTTCAAGAAAAAAAAAGGGGAAATAATTTAACATATTTCTCTGGTGTGAAAAATACGAAAAAGTATTAATGAAATAAGTTGCTATATTCCAAATTTTGGTTTCAAATAATGATTTTTTGTGTACCTTTAACAAAATGTTTTTACAATAAAACCTGAAATATAATAGATATAAAAATTATGTCAAAATGTAATTCATTCTATTTTTGTAAGTTAGAAATTTTGATTATGAAATGATAGTACTCGAAAATTATCAAACAGCGAATGCAAAATTTTACATGGAAATTCGAGCTTAGAAAATTCAGAGTTATCGAAATTAAATTTTCAAGTATACGCACATTAAAACGCACTGATGTATAAACAATTAGATCCGTCTCTCGTCGATGATCTAAAATTTTAATTTAAATATGCTGCGCTCGGGTAATTTCCGAATGATTATTTCTCAGCGATTAGATATTATTTCTAAGGCTGCAGTAACGCTACTAACTTCATAGTTAGTCGAGAATACTTTAATATAAGCATATGCAAGGCAGTGCTGTATGGCGCCATTTTGCGCCACATTCAACCCCCCTCTGCCTTAAGAACTTATCCCAGATATCTTTCCTCGTTTGCAAACGGAGGAAATGATTTAGCGGTCCTGGGCTCTGACTGTAATTAAACTCGCACTTTCTGGTAATCAATTGCCTCAGAGCGAAATCTTCTCCCAGTTCCAAACGCCGCCCCCCTCAGATTTCCAGGAAAACCTGCTTTTATTTACTTCGTTTTAATCGGAGAACTACTTCTTTCGTGTGGCTCGTAATTAAATCATCATCCAACGAAATCTATTAAACATTGCCAAATCGCATTACGAGCAAACCCACGCTCCACTAGTTTAACTCCCAAAATTTTTATTTATTTTCTCTCAGTACGTCTTCTTCTCCCTTTTCCCCATTTAAATGCTCTTCTGCGCCAAACGGTACTTTATACCGGACGAAGAGGCTTCTGGCCCCCGAGGCAGAGCACCGACAGCTCAACTCGGATATCGGCAATTACCTAGAGAGAGAGATACACATACCACGAATGGCAACAGTCGGATGGCAGCCGATTTTTCTCAGATGACTGCACAGCATAATGATAGATGTCCTGTGACCGCGAAACCGCTAAATTCGTGGCGAAACGATGTTTGGTATTTGAAATTGTGCCTCCAGGACATCAAGAAGAGGTTATAGACTCCTTTCCAGGACCATCCTAACGTTTTCGCGTTCTTTTTTTTTTTATTTTTGTATCCCTTTTTCGATATGCTCGTGCAGTACTTTGTCGTGGCCTGTAGTGGTATGATTTTGAAGTTCTATTTATCACACTCGATCTCTGCTTCCTTCCATCCAATCCTCCTCACTCTTTCTTCTTCTTTGCTTTTCATGCAACCATTTTTCGTATCTGGTATTCCTTCGATTCTGAAAATTTGCTTTTTGGATGTCGAACAAAATGTTTGGGTGATATTGCCATCTATGGATAAGATTTAAGTGTAAAAAATAAAGTATTGTATTGAGAGCTGTTTTTAAAAAATTGATAAAAGCAAAACTTTTGCACAAAAAACTCCGAAGCTTGAAGATATAGAGAAAAGAAGATCTAATTTTATTTGCTAGTCATATCGATGTTAATTTAAGATATTACTACTCTTCTCCTTTTTTACTTCTGGTCGACTCGTCGTAGAAACTTTCTCCCTTCTTCACCAAAAAAAAGCTCTTTTAAGAAAATCCGTCAAGAAGGGTGGGGGGAAAGGATCAGCTTCCCTCACTTCTCATTTGAGCAGACATTTTCTCAGCCCATGGTATATCACCAATCAAGATGCAGTCCATACTTCATCTGAAATTGTTTCGACGTGCGAAGATCGCTCAGATATTCGCTAATCATACGAATAGAATTTCATTAATGTCAAGTTAATATCAGCAGAAACGAAAAAAAGTAGAAGAGTAATAATAGCAAATAAAATTAGAACTTCATTTCTATATCTGCTTTGGCTTTTGGAGTTTTGGAGCAAATGTTTTGATTTTTATCCATTTTTTAAAAAACGTCAGTCAATACAATTCGCAAAAATCGAAAATAATTTAACATAATTCTCGGGTGTGAAAAGTAAGAATAATTATTAATGAAATAAGTTGTTTGATTCAAAATATTGGTTGCAAATAATGCTTTGTGTGTGTTCCTTTAACAAAAATTGTTTACAATAAAAGCAAAAATTTAATAATTCTAAAAATTACATCATAAGGGAACTCATTCTATTTCTGCAAGTTAGAAGTTTTATTAGGAAATAGTGGTTCTCGAAACTTTTCCCCTGCAAATGCGGAAAACTCCATTAGTTTTAGATGGAAATTCGCTAGCACACATTTTAAAGTTATCGAAATTAAATTTTCAAGTATACACAAATTAAAACTGCACTGATGTATAACAATTAGATCCGTCTCTCTCACAGACGTTTGCCGGTATCTAAAATTTTAATTTAAATATGCTGCGCTCGAATAATTTCGGAATGATTATTTCTCAGCGATTAGATATACTTCTAAGGCTGCAATAACGCTAATAACTTCATAGTTAGGCGAGAATACTTTAATATAAGCGTATTCGAGGCGGTGCTGTCTGGCGCCATTTTGCGCCACATACAGCCCCCCTCTACCTTAAAAACTTATCCCAGACATCTTTCCTCGTTTGCAAAGGGAGAAAATGATTTAGCAGTCCTGAGCTCTGACTGTAATTAAACTCGCACTTTCTGGTAATCAATTGCCTCAGAGCGAAAACTTCACTCAGTTCCACTCCCCCCGCCCCCAAGACTTCCAGGAAAACCTGCTTTAATTTACTTCGTTCTAATCGGAGAAGTACTTCTTTTCGTGTGGCTCATAATTAAATCATCATCCAACGAAATCTATTAAACATTGGCCAAATCGCATTACGAGCAAACCCGCGCTCCACTAGTTTCATTCCGCAAAATTTTTTATTTATTTATTTACTCTCGGTACGTCTTCTTCTCCCTTTTCCCCATTTAAATGATCTCCTGCGCCAAACGATACTCTATTCCGGACGAAGAGGCTTCTGGGCCCCGGGGCAGGGCACCGACAGCTCAACTCAGCAATCGACAATTAGCTAGAGAGAGAGATACACATACCACGAATGGCAACAGTCGGATGGCAGCCGAGTTTTCCATCAGATGAGGGCACAGCATAATGATAGATGTCCTGTGACCACGAAACCGCTAAATTCGTGGCGAAACGAGGTTTGGTATTTGAAATAGTGGCCCCAGGACATCAAGAAGTGGTTATAGACTCCTTTCCAGGACCATAAAACGTTTCCGCGTTAGTCCTTTTTTCTTTATTTGTTTATCCTTTTTTCGATATCCTCATGCAGTACTCTGTCGTGACCTGTGGTGGTGTGATTTTGAAGTTCTATTTATCACACTCGATCTCTGCCTCCTTCCATCTAATCCTCCTCACTGTTTCTTCTTCTTGCTTTCAATCCTCCATTTTTCTTATTTGGTATTCCTTCCGATTCTGAAAATTTGCTTTTTGGGTGTCGAACCAAATGTTTGGTTGGTATTACTATCTATGGTGATTTAAGTGTGGAGAATAAAGAATTGTATTGGGTGCTGTTTTAAAGAAAAAAGCAAAACTTTTGTTGAAAAACTCCAAAAGCCAAAACAGACTGAGAAAAAAATCTAATTTTATTTGCTACTTATATCAGTGTTAATTTAAGATATTATTACTCTTCTATTATTTTCGTTTTAATTGAGATTAATTTTTGCATTAATAAAATATTTATCGTGTTGTATTTTATACTGTTATTTTATAATTTATAATGCTTTGTTGTTTGTTTTTAGAATTTTAATCAACAACTTGTTGTAACGTCTCGGCCCATACTAGACCTATAAGGTCTTCAAGAAGAGGGCCTCTTTCAGATTCATGGAAACATTTTAATTTTTAATTACAAACATTAAATATATATGTATACAGGACGCTATTTGCATAAAGAATGATTTGTTTGCAAACATTAAATATATATACAGGATTCTATTTACATAAAAAATTAAAATTAAATTAATTGATTCACAAGTGCAGTTTACTGCAAAGTCGGAGATTTTCAGAGTTTTCGAATCTACGTCAAATGTAATTGCCGTCAGATCTTAATTATCACAAGGCATAATACACAAAACTACAAGAAGCTCACTTTGGAAACAGGCGGACACTCCTGCCTGTTCGGTCACTTTAGAGAAAAACCCTTTTTGTCAACTCGTAACATAACTCTCT
Source organism: Caerostris darwini (assembly GCA_021605075.1). Classification (NCBI taxonomy): domain Eukaryota; kingdom Metazoa; phylum Arthropoda; class Arachnida; order Araneae; family Araneidae; genus Caerostris; species Caerostris darwini. The sequence goes on along the minus strand of BPLQ01004890.1, from coordinate 324,333 downwards.
CCTTTCTTTTCTAAAACCCTCCCTTTAAGAAAATCCGTCAAGAGGGGAGAGGATGAACTTCCCTCTCTTCTCATAGGAGTACTCAGACCATGGTCTATCACCCATCACGATGGAACAACTCATGGTGTCGTGCATATTATATTTGTTGTTTCGATCTGTGAAGATCGCACAAACATTCGCTGATTCCAGAGTCTCATTATACATGACACCAAATACCTGCTATTAGATTTGGGTGACAAGTAGTTCTCATTAGTACTGAACACTAATTTCATCTAATATAACTATCCACAATACTGCATGTTTGCTGTCAAATATCAGTGATGGGTTGTTATTATACATTTGTCAAATAACGTAAATTCCTCTCTCCTGGGAATGAAATGCCGAAACTCTTCCCTTGAGAAAACATTCTACTATAATCAAGACAACTTTTGTACTAATTTTTATACGATTTATTTACCATTATTTTCGAAAATATTAGTAAATGGTTTTTATAAAATATTACAGTAAAATGATATAACTAGAAAATCGCATGCAGAACTAGTATAAAGAAAGGAACACAATATAAAGCTGTAAAAGAGCAATTAATTTTCAAGCAACAAAAATCGGAAATAATTTAACATAATTTTCGAATGTGAAAAGTACAAATAAGTATTAATGAAATAAGTCTATTCATTAACAATATTGGTTGCAAATAATGTTTTTTTTTTTGTGTTCCATTAACAAAGATTGTTTATAATAAAAACGAAAATGTAATGAATATAAAGATAACGTCAAAAGAGAATTCATTCTATTTCTGCAAGTTAGAAGTTTTGACTACGAAATGGTAATACTCGAAAATTATCCCCTGCGAATACGGAAAAGTCCATTAGTTTTACATGTAAATTCACGAGCACAAACTTTAAAGTTATCGAAATTAAATTTTGAAATATGCGCAAATTAAAACTGCACTGATGTATAACAATTAGATCCGTTTCTCTCACAGACGTTTGTCGGTATCTAAAATTTTAATTTAAATATGCTGCGCTCGAATAATTTCGGAATGATTATTTCTCAGCGATTAGATATACTTCTAAGGCTGCAATAACGCTAATAACTTCATAGTTAGGCGAGAATACTTTAATATAAGCGTATTCGAGGCATTGCGGTCTGGCGCCATTTTGGCCCACATACAGCCCTCCTTTACCTTAAGAACTTATCCCAGACATCTTTCCTCGTTTGCAAAGGGAGAAAATGATTTAGCAGTCCTGGGATCTGACTGTAATTAAACTCGCACTTTCTGGTAATCAATTGCCTCAGAGCGAAAACTTCACTCAGTTCCACTCCCCCCGCCCCCAAGACTTCCAGGAAGACCTGCTTTTATTTACTTCGTTCTAATCGGAGAAGTACTTCTTTTCGTGTGGCTCATAATTAAATCATCATCCAACGAAATCTATTAAACATTGGCCAAATCGCATTACGAGCAAACCCGCGCTCCACTAGTTTGATTCAGCAAAAATTTTTATTTATTTATTTATTTACTCTCAGTACGTCTTCTTCTCCCTTTTCCCCATTTAAATGATCTCCTGCGCCAAACAATACTCTATTCCGGACGAAGAGGCTTCTGGGCCCCGAGGCAGTGCACCGACAGCTCAACTCAGCAATCGACAATTAGCTAGAGAGAGAGATACACATACCACGAATGGCAACAGTCGGATGGCAGCCGAGTTTTCCATCAGATGACTGCACAGCATAATGATAGATGTCCTGTGACCACGAAACCGCTAAATTCGTGGCGAAACGATGTTTGGTATTTGAAATAGTGCCCCCAGGACATCAAGAAGAGGTTATAGACTCCTTTCCAGGACCATCATAACGTTTCCGCGTTAGTCCTTTTTTCTTTATTTGTTTATCCTTTTTTCGATATCCACATGCAGTACTCTGTCGTGACCTGTGGTGATGTGATTTTGGAGTTCTATTTATCACACTCGATCTCTGCCTCCTTCCATCCAATCCTCCTCACTGTTTCTTCTACTTGCTTTCATGGCACCATTTTTCTTGTTTTGATATTCGTTTCGATTCTGAAAAATTTGCTTTATTGGGCGTCGAACAAAATGTTTGGGTGATATTGCTGTCTATGAATGAGATTTGAATGTAGAAAATAAAGAATTTTATTGGGTGCTGTTTTTAAGAAATTGATAAAAGTATAACTCTTGCTCAGAAACTTCAGAAGCCAAAATAGATTGAGAAAAAAAATAATATAATTTTATTTGCTAGTTATATCGATGTTAATTTAAGATATTATTACTCTTCTACTTTTTCGCTTTTGCTGATATTAATTTCAAATGAATGAAATGTTTTTCATGTTGTATTTTATGATGTGCTGTTATTTGGTTTTAGAATTTTATTTAACGACTGCTGTAACGACTTAACGTGCTGTAACGACTTCGAGAAGAGGGCCACTTTCAGGTTCATAGGAACGCATTAATTTTTATTCATATATATATATATATATATATATATATATATATATATATGCAGAACTCTGAGTTATTATACTATCTAAAGAGAAATAAAAATTGTTGAAACTGTAGAGTTGTGTCTTTTATTCCCAGGTGAGAGGAATGTATATTATTTGACCAGTACATAATAACAACCTATCACTCAGCAGAGAAGCAGTGTTGTGGGTAGTTATATTACATGCAATTAATGTTTTGTACTGATGAGAACAACCTGTCACTCAAATCTGATAGCAGACGTTCGATGCCATGGATAATGAGACTTCCTGAAATTAGTGATTGTCTGTGCTACCTTAACAGGTTGAAACAATTACGGATTAAATATGAACTACATCATAAATTATTGCATCGTAATGCACCCATCACGATGTATAGACCATAGGCTGAGAAAACGTCTACTCCAATGAAAGTGAAGGAAGCTGATCCCCCCTTCTTGATGGATTTTCTTAAAGGGCGGTTTTTGAAGAAGAAAGTTCTGCGCGAGTCGACAAAGAGGGTTGTGTTTCTCTATTTCTCTGAAGTGACAGAACAGGTCGTAGATTCCGCTTGTTTCCGCTGTGAGCCCTTTGTGGTTTCGCGTATTACGCCGTGTGATAATTAAGTTTTAACGCAGACCAGGCAATTAGATTTGTTGTAAGCTGGAGAACTCTGAAAACCTCCAATATTGGAGTGAATTGCACTTGTGAATCAAATTATATCTTTAATTTTCATTTTTTATGTAAATAAAGTCCTGTACATATATTTCATGTGTGTAAATAAAAATTAAAATGTTCCCATGGACCTAAAAGTGGCCCTCTTCTTGAATCGGTTATAGGTCTAATATACGTTACAACACGTTTTTCAATAAAATTCTAAAAACAAATAACAGAACATTATAAAATACCACACGAAGAGCCTTTCATTAATGTGAAATTAATATCAGTAAAAAAGAGACAATAGGAGGGTAATAATATCTTAAATTAACGTTGATATAACTAACAAATAAAATTAGATCGTTTTTTCCCAATCTGTTTTGTCTTTTGAGATTTTGAGCAAAAGTTTTCCTTTTCTCAATTTCACAAACAACCGCACTCAATACAATTCTTTATTTTCTACACTGAAATCTCATCCAAAGACGGCAACCTCACCCAAACATCTTGTTCGACACCCAAAAAGAAAATTTTCAGAATCGTAAGGAATATCAACTAAGAAAAATGGTGGCATGATGGAAGGAAGCAGAGATAGAGTGTGATAAATAAAACTTCAAAATCACACCACCACAGGTCATGACAAAGTACTACAGGAGGATATCGAAAAAAGGATAAAAAAGTAAAATAAGGACTAACGCGTAAACGTTATGATGGTCCTGGAAAGGAGTCTATAACCTCTTCTTGATGTCCTGGGGGCACTATTTCAAATACCAAACATCGTTTCGCCATGAATTTAGCGGTTTCGTGGTCACAGGACATCTATCATTATGCTGTGCAGTCATCTGAAGAAAAATCGCCTGCCATCCGACAGTTGCCATTCGTGGTATGTGCATCTCTCTCTCTAGGTAATTGTCGGTAGCGGAGTTGAGCTGTCGGTGCCCTGCCTCGGGGCAGAAGCTTCTTCGTTCGGAATAAAGTATCGTTTGGCGCAGGAGAACATTTAAATGGGGAAAAGGGAGAAGACGTACCGAGGGTAAATAAATAAAATTTTGAGGAATTAAACTAGTGGAGCGCGGGTTTGCTTGTAATGCGATTTGGCCAATGTTTAATAGATTTCGTTGAGATTTAATTATGAGCCTCACGAAAGAAGGACTTCTCCGGTTAAAACGGAGTAAATAAAAACAGGTCTTCCTGGAAGTCTTGAGGGGGGTACTGAGAGAAGATTTCGCTCTGAGGCAACTGATTGCCAGAAAGTGCGAGTTTAATTACAGCCAGAGCCCACGACCGCTAAATTATTTCCTTCAGTTGCAAACGAGGAAAGATGTCTGGGATAAGTTCTTAAGGTAGAGGGGGCTGAATGTAGCGCAAAATGGCGCCAGACAGCACTGCCTCGCATACGCTTATATTAAAGTATTCACGTCTAACTATGAAGTTATTAGCGTTATTGCAGTCTTGGAAATATATCTAATCGCTGAGAAATAATCATTCCGAAATTATCCGAGCGCATCATATTTAAATTAAAATTTTAGATAGCCACAAACGTCTGGGAGAGAACCGGATCTAATTGTTATAAATCAATGCAGTTTTAATTTGGGTATATTTGAAAATTTAATTTCGATAACTTTACATTTTGTGCTCGCGAATTTTCATGTAAAACTAATGGAGTTTTCCGTATTAGCTAGGGATAATTTCTGAGAACTACCATTTCCTAATCAAAACTTCTAACTTGCAGAAATAGAATGAATTCTCTTTTGACGTAATCTTGAGATTTATTACATTTTCGTTTTTATTAGAAACAATTTTTGTTAAAAGTAAACAAAAAACATTATTTTCGATCAATATTTGGAATATAACGACTTATTTCTTTAATACTTATTCGTACTTTTCATATCTGAGAATTCTGTTAAATTATTTCCGATTTTGGTTGCTTGAAAATTAGTTGTTATTTTGCAGTTTTATGTTGTGTTCCTTTACTTTACTAGTCCTGCATAAGATTTTGTGGTTATACCATTTTGATGTAAAATTTTATAAAAGTCATTTACTAATACGTTCGAATATAAATGGAAATAAATAAAATTTCTAAAAATTGGTACAAAAATTTGTCATGACTATTGTAGAATTTTTTCTCACGGGAAGATTATTGGCAGTTCATTCCTAGGAGAGAGGAATGTATATTCTTTTTCAAGTACATTATAACCACCCGTCACTCAAATTAGGCAGCAGATAAGTAGTATTGTGGGTGGTTATATTACATGCAATTAGTGTTTTGTACTAATGAGAATAACCTGTCACTCATATATGATACCAGATATTCGGTGCCTTGGAAAATAAGACCTTATGAAAATAGCGATTATCTGTTCGACCTTCACAGGTCGAAACAATTACAGAAGGGATATGGAATACACTATGAGTTGTTGAAACATGATGAGTGACGGACCATGGGCTGAAAAGATGTCTACTCCAAGCAGAAGTGAGGGTACTTGACCTTTCCCCTCCTCTCTTGATGGATTTCCTTAAATGGAGTTTTCCTTTTCCAAAAAAAAAAAAAAAAAAAAAGAGTTATGCGACGAGTCGGGAAGAAAAAATTGTTTTTTCTCTTTTCCTCTGAAGTGACAGAACAGGCCGGAGCTTCCCGCCTGTTTCCAAAGTGAACTTCTTGGGGTTTCGTGTACTTATGCCATGTAATAATTAACGTCTGCCACAGACCACGTGCTATAAATTCGTTGTAGACTCGAGAACTCTGAAAATCTCCGACGTTGGAGTGAACTGCACTTGTGAATTAAATTATCTTAATTTTTAATTTTGATGCAAATAGAGTCCTGTATATATATTTAATGTTTGTAAATAAATATTAAAGTGTTCCCATGAACATGAAAGTGGTCCTCTACTTGAAGCCGTTATAGGTCTAGTATAGGTCGAGATGTTACAACACGTTGTTGAATAAAGTTCTAAAAACAAATAATAGAACGTTATAAAATACGACACGAAAAGCATTTCATTAATGTCAAATTAATATCAGCAAAAACGAAAAAAATAAGAGAGTAATAATATCTTAAATTAACGTCAATATAACTAGCAACACATTGTTGAATAAAATTCTAAAAACAAATATCAGAACATTCTAAGATACAGCATGAAAAACATCTCATTAATGTCAAATTAATATCAGCAAAAACGAAAGAAGGGGGAGAGTAATAACGTCTTAAATTAACATTGATATAAATTAAATTAGATCTTCTTTTCTCAATCTGTTTTGGCTTCTGAGATTTTGAGCAAAAGTTTTGCTTTTTATAGAAATTTTCTTTATCATAAAAAGCACCCAATACAATTCTTTATTTTCTACACTTAAATCTCATCCATAGACAGCAATGCCACAACACCATTTTGTTCGTCACCCAAAAAGCAAATTTTCAGAATCGAAAGGAATTTGAAATAAGAAAAATGCTGGCAAGAAAGCAAGAAGAAGAAAGAGTGAGGATTGAACGGAAGGAAGCAGAGATCGAGTGTGATAAATAGAACTTCAAAATCACACCACCACAGCTCACGACAAAGTACTACATGAGGATATCGAAAAAAGGATAAGAAATAAAAAAAAAAAGGACTAACGCGAAAACGTTATGATGGTCCTGGAAAGGAGTCTATAACCTCTTCTTGATGTCCTGGAGGCACTATTTCAAATACTAAACATCGTTTCGCCACGAATTTAGCTGTTTCGTGGTCACAGGACATCTATCATTATGCTGTGCAGTCATCTGAAAAAAATCGGCTGCCATCCGACTGTTGCCATTCGTGGTATGTGTATCTCTCTCTCTAGGTAATTGTCGATGGCGGAGTTGGGCTGTCGGTGCTCTGCCTCAGGGCCCAGAAGCCTCTTCGTCCGGAATAAAGTATCGTTTGGTGCAAAAGAGCATTTAAATGGGGAAAAGTCAGAAGAAGATTTAACGAGAGTAAATAAATAAAAATTTTGGGAATTAAACTAGTGGGGCGCGGGTTTGCTCGTAATGCGTTTTGGCAATGCTTAATAGATTTCGTTGGTTGATAATTTAATTATGAGCCACATGAAAGAAGGACTTCTCCGATTAAAACGAAGTAAATAAAAGCAGGTCTTCCTGGAAGTCTTCGGGGCGAGGGGAGTGGAACTGAGTGAAGATTTCGCTCAGAGGCAATTGATTACCAGAAAGTGTGAGTTTAATTACAGCCAGAGCCCACGACCGCTCAATCATTTCCTTCAGTTGCAAACGAGGAAAGATGTCTGGGATAAGTTCTTAAGGTAGAGGGGGCTGAATGTAGCGCAAAATGGCGCCAGACAGCACTGCCCCGCATACGCTTATATTAAAGCATTCTCGTCTAACTATGAAGTTATTAGCGTTATTGCAGCCTTAGAAATATCGCTTTAATCGCTGAGAAATAATCATTCCGAAATTATCCGAGCGCAGCATATTTAAATTAAAATTTTAGATCACCACAAACGTCTATGAGAGAGACGAATTTAATTGTCAAACATCAGTGCAGTTTTAATTTGCGCATAATTGAAAATTTAATTTCGATAACTTTAAATTTTGAGCTCGCAAATTTCCATGTAAAACTAATGGATATTTCAGCATTCGTTGGGGATAATTTTCGAGAACTACCATTTCCTGATCAAAATTTCTAACTTGCAGAAATAGAATGAATTCTCCTCTGACGTAATCTTTAGGTGTATTACATTTGTCGGTTTTATTATAAACAGTTTTTCTTAAAGGCACACACACACACACACAAATGCAATTTTTACATTTATTATATTTCAAGTTTTATTGTAAAAATTTTTTTTAACGGAACACAAAAAAAACATTATTTGCCACCAATATTTTGAAGGAAAAGACTTATTTCATTAATACTTATTCGTACTTTTCACATCCGAGAATTATGTTAAATTATTTCCGTTTTTTGTTGCTTGAAAATTAGTTGCTGTTTTGCAGCTTTATATTGTGTTCCTTTCTTTATACTAGTTCTGCATGCAATTTTGAGGTTATACCATTTTGCTGTAAAATTTTATAAAAACCATGTACTAATAGTTTCGAAAATAAAACGCAATAAATCGTCTGAAAATTAGTGCAAATGTTGTCATGACTATAGTAGAATTTTTTCTCAAGGGAAGAGTTTTAGCATTTCATTCCTAGGGGAGAGAATTGTACATTATTTGACAAGTGTATAATAACAACCCATCATTCAAATTTGACAGCAGACAAGCAGTATTGTGGATAGTTATGTTAGATGCAATTAGTGTTTTGTAGTAATGAGAACAACTTGTTACTCAAATCTAATAGCAGATATTCGGTGTCATGTATAATGAGACTCAGCGAATGTCTATGCGATCTTCACAGATCGAAACAACTACGGATTCAATATGCAGTACACCGTGAGTTGTTCCATCGTGATGGGTGAGAGACCATGTGCTGAGTAAATGTCTACTCCAATAAAAAGAGAAGGAAGTTCATCCTCTCCCGCTCTTAATGGATTTTAATAAAGGGAGCTTTTTAGAAAAAATTGCAGAGAGTTCTGCTACGAGTCGATAAAAAGTGTTGTTTTTCTCTAAAGTGACAGAACAGGCAGGAGTGTCCGCCTGTTTCCAAAGTGTGCCTCTTGTAGTTTTATGTATTATGCCTTGTGATAATTAAGATCTGCCTCAGACCAGGCAATTAGATTTGATGTAGACTCGAAAACTCTGAAAATCTCCGATTTGCAGTGAACTGCACTTGTGAATCAAATTATCTTTAATTTTAAGTTTTTATTTAAATATTAAAATATATTCATATATTATCCAGTATATATATTTAATGTTTGCAAATAATAATAAAAGTATTCCCATGAACATGGAAGTGACCCCCTTCTGGAAGCCGTTATAGGTATAGTATACACGTTGTTGAATAAAATTCTAAAAACAAATAACAAAACATTATAAAACACAACATGAAAAGCATTTCATTAATCTCAAATTAATACTAGAAAAAACGAAAAAAATAGAGTAATAATATCATCACTTAACATTGATATAACTAGCAAATAAAATTAGATCTTTTCTCAATTTGTTTCGGCTTTTGGAGTTTTTTAAGCAAAGGTTTTGCTTTTATCAATTTCTTAAAAACAGCACTCAGTACAATTCTTTATTTTCTACATCCATAGATAGCAATATCATCCAAACATTTCGTTCGAGACACAAAAATCAAATTTTCAATATCGGAAGGAATATGAAATAAGAAAAATGGTGGCATGAAAGCAGGAAGAAGAAACAGTGAGGAGGATTGGATGGAAGGAAGCAGAGATCGAGTGTGAAAAATAGAACTCCGAAATCACACCACCACAGGTCACGACAAAGTACTGCTTGAGGATATCCAAAAAAGGATAAATAAATAAAAAAAAAAAAGGACTAACGCGAAAACGTTATGATGGTCCTGGCAAGGAGTCTATAACCTCTTCTTGATGTCCTGGGGGCACTATTTCAAATACTAAACATCGTTTCGCCACGAATTTAGCAGTTTCGTGGTCACAGGACATCTATCATTATGCTGTGCAGTCATCTGAAGAAAAATCGGCTGCCATCCGACTGTTGCCATTCGTGGTATGTGTATCTCTCTCTCTAACTAATTGTCGATATCGGAGCTGAGCTGCCGGTGCTCTGCCTCGGGGCCAGAAGCCACTTCGTCCGGAATAAAGTATCGTTTGGCGCAGAAGAGCATTTATTTAAATGGGGAAAAGGTTAGAAGAAGACGTACCGAGAGTAAATAAATATAAATTTTGAGGAATTAAACTAGTGGAGAGCGGGTTTGCTCGAAATGCAATTTGGCGATGTTTAATAGATTTCGTTGGACGATGATTTAATTACGAGCCACACGAAAGAAGTACTTCTCCTATTAAAACGAAGTAAATAAAAGCAGGTTTACCTGGCAGTCTTGGGGGCGGGGGAGTGGAACTGAGGGAAGATTTCGCTCTGAGGCAATTGATTACCAGAAAGTGCGAGTTTAATTACAGCCAGAGCCCACGACCGCTCAATCATTTCCTTCAGTTGCAAACGAGGAAAGATGTCTGGGATAAGTTCTTAAGGTAGAGGGGGCTGAATGTAGCGCAAAATGGCGCCAGACAGCACTGCCTCGCATACGCTTATATTAAAGTATTCTCGTCTAACTATGAAGTTATTAGCGTTATTGCAGCCTTAGAAATATCGCTTTAATCGCTGAGAAATAATCATTCCGAAATTATCCGAGTGCAGCATATTTAAATTAAAATTTTAGATCACCGACAAACGCCTGTGAGAGAGACGGATCTAATTGTTATACATCAGTGCAGTTTTAATTTGTGTATACTTGAAAATTTAATTTCGATAACTTTAAATTTTGTGCGCGCGAATTTCCATGTAAAACTGATGGATTTTTATGTATTCGCTGGGGATAATTTTCGAGAACTACCATTTCCTAAACAAAATTTCAAACTTGCAGAAATTGAATGAGTTCCTTTCTGAGGTAAATTTTAAATTAATTATATTTCTGGTTTTATTGTAAAAAAGATTTTGTTAAAGATACACAAAAAATCATTATTTGCAACCGATATTTTGAATGAAACGATTTATTTTATTTATACTTAATTATACTTTTCGCACCCGAGAATTATGTTTTCCAAACATAAATAGTGTTCACCTACGCAAGATAACGCTGCTCGTATTCTGGATGTACCAAAAACAGCAATCTTGAACATCTCCATATAAATTCCAGTGTGTTCAGATGTTGCAAGGGAGCAACGAACAGCTACATTTAGATTTTGCGAATTATTATCTCCTTAGGTATGAGCGTAATAACAAATGATCTAATCACAAACTGTGAACGGATGAAGCATATTTTTCAATAACTGGAAACTAAACTCGAATAACTATTTTGCATTGGGTAGACCAAAATTTTCATTATGTACTACCACTATCCCTACAAGAAACCAAAATGACTGTGTCGTGTTGCATCACAACAGCATCTGTCGTCAACCTATACTTCTTTGACTCCCCAAAATCTAAGAAAGTGTACAGTCACGGATAACCGCTATGCAACACTGCCGACGTACATTTCCCAATTACAACAACATAATTCTCTATCCGGGTAGAAGCAAGATTATCTACATGTAGGATGTAGAGAATCTTGCATGTACTACATGTCCTGCATTTCCATCATTACCACGTTCCTCTGACAATTCCAATGTATTTCCAGTTCTGTGACTAACTGAAATTCAAAGTATACATGTCAAATCCATGAAAAGTGCCTGACTTTAAAGAAGTTATTAAATGCCATGGTATGTTTAATATTACTGTTCAACATTTCCAGCAATGGAAAAAGATATCATTTGAGAAGGCAACCATGTAGAACATTTGTAATTTGTAAAAAAAAAAAATTGCTTTCTTGACCCTTGCTTTTCATCATTTGTGCTCACTGATTGTCTTTGTCTGTAGCTCACAGTTTTCGTCGACGTTTTTTGTGCTACAAGTATTTTTCCAACACCATTCATGGGTTTTCCACCTTTGATGCACAAAAGTGGGAATTGCTATTTGAATTTAGTAAAGGAATTATCACTGAAATCATTGCCGTGAGATCGATTGTTGTTTTTTACTTTACTCTCGAACATATATTTTGAAATGCCTACGCCTCGATTCATTGAGTGCGTTGCTAAGTGCTCTTGTATCAACAAAATTATTTTATGATCACTCTATATTACATTTTTGGTGAACATACATATTTATATTTTACAGCGAACAATGCTAGAAATGGATAATAAATAGTTTTAGAAAAAAAAATCAAAGAATGAAGAGATGGGTTTAATTAATTAAAGGTAATAATGATGCAATCCTAATAAAAATAATCTCACGTCCTTTCTAATTTTGGGTTGGATGTTTATTTTATTTTTTTGCCTTTTATCATATTGTATTCATCATCGAAACATTTCTACAAAAAAAATTACTTTAAAATTCATTATTATGGATAAGTCAAGGGCTCTTTTAAGATATGATTTCTCAACTAAACAATTTTAAATAGATTTCAGTAATATATGAGAAATAATTTACACATTTTTCAAATAACTTAATTTTTGAAATAATTTTGAGAAATTTATACGAGTTTTAGATGCTTATCCCCAGAATGAAATACTGTAGGTATCATCACAACATATATAGATGTAGATAAATATTTTGTTTCTTTGAAACATCTAAGCAAGGTTTAAACTAAATAAAGTTTTTTGTTATTTTCCACAACTGTGTTTGTTCTTTTCATGTCGATTTGCTAACGATTATAAGTCCTAAATGCACTACAGGAAATTAAAAATGCAACACTACGATTGTGTGTATAGAGAAATTGGCAGATAGATATAGCATCCAAAAATAAATGATGATTGTAGCAACAAGATAGATCAATGTACGCAATGAACTATTATGACCTGCAGGTTGTAAGATTACCTTGGGTATTCAATAAACATGCGGATTATAGCTTAAGTGATGCACGACAATTCACTGTCAGCTATTCAATCCTCTGAGCACACATAAACGCCAAACAATTACGTCATATGTGGGATCGATGGGCGAGAGAACAGGTGACACCGAAGTCAGGGTACCACCTGGTTACTTTCGCAGGACTTATTAGATGATGCGTTTTGTGTGTGGTCAGGCGTAGTACTGCTGATAAATGTTAGCAGTTGAATGACAGTCCTAACGCACATCGGGGGTAGATATTGGACATTCCCTGAAAGAAGGTAGTGCCATCTGCAACAGCATGTCGACGTATAATTGGGCAGTCATTGTGCCACCAATGTGAACCAGTAATTATAAATGATGGAACCCAAACCATGACAATGTACAATGACAGTATAAAATGACATGGCGTACGAAGTGACTGTCGTCGCTGAAACGAACTCTATTCCGCTCCATTCTATCTGTCACGTAGTTCTGGTCCGACACCATTGAAAACAAAATAATCGGTACAGTTGGGTCAATGACAGCCTTAACGGGCTCCGCGAGTGCAAATCGCTTTGTGACTAATTAGCGGATAACGATCCTGGCCGGTATCGGAGCATAGGACGCCTTGCACATATTGCAAAAAGTCGCCAAAACTAGACAGCGTGGCCGCCAACGTTTACAAGCGGATATATTGAAGCATGCATATTGACATTCATCTGATTACATCTGCCCCCCTCAAACAGGATACAATCTGTTCTTCCAACCATTCTCGCACCAAAGATTCATGCCCTCTACAATACGAAGGACAGATCAACCTGCACTTCCTAATCCGTCCTCATATCACCTCGTGAATTCGTCTGGGTACTGAAACTACTTCGACCTGGCATCTGTGTTGCGACATATTTTCCCTGCGATGATAAACAACTCCACTAAATAGTTTCTCTCGCCGAAAGTACGACGCGGCCCTTGCTGAATGTGCCTGTTCCTTCCCTTATCGCACGCGGACAGCTATACATTTCAAATCATTCACATAACTCAGTGAGCTGCGTCCACCCTGAATTTTTTTCATCTTTTATTGACCTATATTACTTGGTGTTACATTTTTACCGTTACGTACATAGAGTCCAACCACAGATAGCGTGGAATAGTAAGTATCGGCTGAACGGTTGATATGAACGAATAATTACTTTTTAAGAGGTGCTAGTCAGATAAGATATATACACTTTTTAAAAAAAGTATTATTTAATTAGCATAATTTTTTTCGTCTAGGTTTTTTTTTTTTTTTTTTTTCCTTCTTTCTTTCAGAATATCATGTAATCTAAAAGTTTACTGATTAACAATTAAACTTTTTATTGAAAATCAAAATCCTTTCTAAATGGTATTTCCACCCTTATGACGTCTGTCTTTTTGAATCTGTCGACTAGACTGCTTGCCAATGCTATCGGTGGATTATCCGTTATGTATTTAGATGAGGGATGTATAGACTAGACATGTATAGATGAGGGATATATAGACTGTAAAACATCTATCATTAGATTTTGTTTATGTTTAATAAAAAAAGAAAATAATATCATTCAAATCGCGTAAATCTTTTAAAATTTGGTTCGACTTTTGTAGTAACTAAGCGTATTAGCGATTAGTCAAACGCATTTTAATTAGTTTTTTGAATTTATGCCTAAAAACATTGTTCCACATATACGAGTTGTTCCAAATGAGTTCTTGCCATTTCATAAATTAATTTAACAAGCAAGCTCAATTTAAAAATACAACGTTTGGGGGCAATAAATATTGGATTTTTAAATTGAGTAAAATTTTGTGTAATTAAAAAAAAATTATCCCTTCTTTTGATACAATAATACAACTAAATATATTTGAATATCTCACTTTAACCTTATTTCATTACAATCATTGCATGCGAGTGAACCTATGGGTAAATGTTGATTTACACAACCACCCCCCTTATTCTTGCTCTACCACTATAACGAAAAAACAAATATCACTCATAAAACAAAAATATCGGATTTCTATCGTAAAAATTAAAATTACGTTGATAAGCTTTCTGCATCTAGGCTACCATATTATTAACAACAACAACAACAAAAAAAAAAAAAAAAAAGATCTGATCATCAAGATCTATCAAAAATAAAATAGAAAATATTGAACTCAATATTTTTTTAATATTCATGTGCTTACTTTTTTAGAAATTAAATTAAACATGGACTATATTCCGTGTTTCAAACTTTCATCAAAATCTGAAATTGCTCTAAAAATTATCAATTATATTTAATTAAAATAGACATATAAGGCGGGTCACAGTCTCTGAAACTCTGATTTAGACCAACGTACCACTGTGCTCAACACAATGAGTGGTGAAACAAAGACTCAAAACTCGCGGTTTGTTATTCATACTTTATAAAAACTTCGTTAAATAAAACAGAAGGTAAATGTAAACGAAACTGCATTTATTTTCTCGAAGATTAATATGAGAAAATAAATGCAGTTTCGTTTACATTTACCTTCTGTTTTATTTAACGAAGTTTTTATAAAAAGTTATTATTGCAGTGTCATCAGTGAATACGCATAGTAAAAGATATGGAAACGGTAGAATGGATTAGCATCACTTAAATTTTAAAGTATTGATGAAATCGATCTTTAGTCTTTTTATGCTTTTTTGCACTGAAAAGTAAATAATAGATGAAGAATCTCACCTCATATTTCTGTGTCAACTGCATCAGTAATGGCTTGCTTCGTGTATCTTTCCTACAATAAGATGCACTTCTAAATGATACCGAGATCATTTAATTCTACAAATTTCTCAATCGACTGAAAAGTTTTTTTATGCGAGTGGCATTGTTGCAATCTTGATTTGAGTACGAACAGCCAAGTACTATTTCCCAAAACAAAGCTGAATGCTTTGGCAATTTTAAAATATCGTTTCGACAGAACTCTGTCTAGCACAATCGCACAGTTGAAGTTAGATAAAATAATAATATTTAGAACAGGTATAGTAAAATAAAGAAAGATTATCTATTTAAAAATGAACGAAATGAATTATGTATAGATTCAAATAAACGTACATTTTTTTTTTTTAATACATTTCCGCAGACAAAAGTATCTTGCTAAGAAATTGAGGTAATATAGCACTTATAGGTCTTAAACAGAAACGGAAGTTCTAATTTTCTTTTAAAACCAAATGCTTAGCATACCACAAAATATAAACTTTCGGTGAGCACTCAGCGTAAGAAAATCTGAATCTGTTGAACGTCTCTAAAATAATTGCGAGATGGCCTTTTTATTATTATATCATCCTAATACATTTTTACGGTGGCACACAACAGTTTTAGAAGAATTCATTATCCAGAAATTTTGCTCAATATATTAATGAATGTATAACAATCATTTTTTTTTTTTTTTAAATGTACACGTATAGACTTAGATAAGCACTTTTGTCTTCTAATGCAGAACTAATTTTGCAAAACTAAACATCGTCTCATTGCATTTCCTCTTAATACAGTATCGATTCTTTTTTATTGGGTCTATAGACTTGTGTGCATAATCCTATTCTAATTCAACACGTTATGGCTGAAAAATAGTTATAAACAGAAGTCATGAGCTTTCGTCCAATCAGAAAACCGATCCGTCCCTACAGAAAACCGATATCCTGCCCTACAGGTGAGATTGCAAATAGTGGATGAAAATGCAATACACATTCAACTAATAAGATGCTCTATAACACGTGGTGACCAGAAGACTGCCGACAGATCACTTGTTTATTTGGCGATCATTTAGTTAACATCGACACCAATTAATCGGAAGGGGCATTTTCTGTGGCGTTAACTCGGCAAATTCGAATGACCTTTATAGATGATAACCGATTTTATCAAACTAGTAAATCCAAGATATTTGGAGAAACCAAACAGCATGGCATCATATCTCACCAAACACTCGCAAAATAGAAGCTTCGAAGCGTGATAATTATCATTTAAGGAGGCCTAATGAATGATGGTTATAAAGAGGTTCACAACTTAAAAGGTAATTCATTGACAGTTGTATGCAATTTCCTCAGATTTGTCTTTGGCATAGCATTGTGGGTCCTGGTATCCTCTTAAAGGATACTATCCGTCTTATACAGCGGCTTTTGTTAAAATTGATCTTTTCCATATAAATTGCAGCCTTTGAATCCTAAACCTTTAAGAACATACAATTCTTGGTTTGATCGATCATTTTGTGCACACTTTCGGCTAATTAGACCAGGACCTACAGCTTAAAGGACCATTCTTGGTTTGGTTTGTCGCTCTACGGTAATCTTGTATACACGAGGACTAAACAGACCGGGATTTACTGTTTAACGTGGATTCCGCGAACCACTCACAAACAACCATGTAACTGCCAGGATTCGAACCTGAAGACTGGGATACCAAAGGACCTTTCTTAGAGAAAACTAGTAAAATTTTGGCCGGATTGAATTCGCAGCTGCAATCGTTGCAACGAGGAATGAACTATGTCCTCAGAACTAGTTGATAATCACATCTACCATGGGTAATTATGTATCACCTATAGAGGATTAATTCTTGTCTACAATCTGAATATTACTGTATTTTGAATTTATTTTCAAATAAAGGTCCTTTTTCATTCATATCAATGTTTACCTTTCTCATTTAGATACTAATATGGCAAATTTTGTGTGGGGGTAATATATTTCAACATCCAACTTTTATTTCATTACAATCATTGCATGCGAATGAACCTGCAGGTAAATGTCGATTCCCCCCTCCCTTTACTGTAGCTCACCCACCATTATGAAAAACAAATATCACTCATGCAAATATTGAATTTCTATTTACAGTTTCTTGTAAATACTTCATTGCCTATGAACACTTAAAAGTACAGCTAAATGGAATCGGCAACACATTATATCCAGACCATAGACCTATCCTACTTCTAAATTTGTAATTTATTATACTGACATTCAACATAGGTTTTAACCAATTTAAAAGTGTATGAATAAATAAAATAACGAGTATAAGGGGTAAAAAAAAAAAATTTTTTTTTTTACCTCTTACACTCATTATTTTATTTTTAAAAAAATGTAATTTTTCTTAAATAAAATATTGAATTTTTTTTTTTTGACATTCCCATATTTATTAATGTTTCTCAATAAAATTCTAGATAAAATAACCTTAAAGCCTATTATTTGATGAAGTGATTTTCATTTCAAAACATTGTAAACTATTTTTGGAGAAAATTTTTATTTTTATAATTTATTAAGAAAATTAAGTAAATTCAATATTATACATAAAGAATTTAACTTTTTTATAGAAATAAAATAAAATTTTAATTTAAGTCTTAGAAAAAAATATCAGCAAATTTCTTTGAACTTTCATTTCACAAATTTTGTTTCTAAAAATTGTATGAACAAATAAAATAAATATATGGAAAAAGTCTTATTTCTAATAAGTCAGGATTTTTTAACCTTCTTGTATCTACTAAAATAAAAGTAACCAACAGATATAAGGCAACTTAAAGTACTGATAAACAAATTTTTCAATAATACTGCAACTAAAATTAGTAGTTAATCTGTTCCATTTTGACAAAACTAACTTTTTTCATAATTTGAAAACATAAGCAATATGTGTCAGTGGGAAACGCCTAATAAAATATAACTGCCATTAAAAAAAAAGGTTTTAAGGTATATTTGAGTGTTTAATGATTCCAATTTTTCATTGTTGCTACAAAATGTTTCAAGATGAAAGGAAAAGGAATACTTGAAATACATTAATTGTTAGAAATAAAATTTATAACTTATTATAAATAATAAATCTGTGCTTTGTCCCCTTCTCCCCTGCAAATTCATGTTGCATTTAATGAAAGAGGTTACGGGATCAACTTTCAAGAAAACCATAAAAAAGTGTAGCGCGAGAACTTCCCAATAATGAAGTAATATTTTAATAAGAGAAAAATTATCTTAATTGCAACACATTTTATAAGAAATTCAAAATTGATAGGTATGGTAAAAGCAGTATGTAATACTTTTAAGCAACTTAATTAGTTTGTAGAATGTTGTTCTTTTGTATTTAAAAGAAAAACCACAAAAAGTACGAAAATATAAGAAAAGATTAAGGTATCCATATTTATTTCAAAAAAAAAATTAAATGACTAATAAATAGATTAAATTGGCAAAATATGTTTCTTATATTAAGATAATTCTTTTATTAAAAGTTGAAAACATTTACAATTAAAATATAAGTAAAATTATAAAAACAAAATCAATTTTTAGAAACTATTAAATTTATGATCCCATAGGAATTAAATTTTGAAAAATAGGGGTTTTTAAAACATATTTACATTTTAAATCATTTATAGAGTAAAAGTTATTCATAATTTAAAAATTAAATTGGTAAGTATAACTCATATCAAATTTTGCAAAATGTCTTTGTTTTAATTCTCTAATTACTTTTATAATTAAATATGAATTCTAATTTAAAATTCCATTCAAGCAAACAACGATGCATAAAAATTCATACGTTCAAATAACTGAACTTTTAAAGCAGAAAACGTGGCATTTGTAGCCATTAATTTAAGCAGAAACATTTCAATGTTAATTTAACACATTTATTTTAAAATGAAGACATCCAACAAGATAAATTTCATCCATTTCATACAACTGAATGAGGGTAAACATCAAAAAAAAAATTTTTTTTTTTTCATTGATTAAATGATCAATTTCAATTATAAAATGCCATTTTATCATCATCAGGGAAAGAATGTTCAACTTTGAGAGATGAGAATTTTGGACTTACAAGCATAGGCACCTCAACACAATTAGAAATACAGATGTAAAAAAGTTATTACGTCAGTTTAAAAGCTCTGCTTGACATTAGAGACAAGTTAAAAACTTCTCTGAACTTGGAAGCATTGGCCAAAATAACACGCTGCAATTTACACAACATACATCTCTGAAAACTATGCTAGGTTTGAGTAAAAATCAATGGTGAAAGATGAAATAATAAGTTACAAAACTGTGCATATATAAGTATATGAAGAGTTGGAGGGGGAACAGCAATAACTCTCAAAACACCTTAAGGAAATACACCCAAATTTCAACTGTTTTGCAAGAAATTCATCAAAATTGTGGGACATATATTTATATATATATTATATATATTACATATAAATCTATCTGGGGAAACAAGTAGTGTTACACAAAACATCCGCATTAGGGATTAACATTTAATCAGTTTAAGTTTATGCGTTTCTTACACCTATACATTGAAGGTACAAAGTGGGGGATAACAATCTATACAATAAACATTTTGATAATTAATTGCAGTTGACCCCCTCCCCCACATGAAAAATCCTCATTCTAATAAATGTGATTTGAAATTTTTATGAAAATACGAAATAGCTTTTTGAACTATACTATATTATTATCCCACAGATAAATTACACAGTTTCATGTAATGTCTGGTAACAATCTGTCATTCCGGCCCACGCTCCAATGGGATATTGATTCAAACTTTTCAATCTTTATTTTTTTTTCCTTTCTTTTTTAGATTTAAATAATGGGTGGGGGAGAAAAATTAAAAATTAGTTTTTTTTAAGTCCTGACGAATGTGGAAAATGCTGCGAATGGAGGAACATGGTATTCATATAATTATTATGGTAATATATGCAGCCTGGACCCCAGTATTTGTAGTAATAATGCTTGAACAGAATGTACAAAATTCATCGCAATACACATGCTCCACAGTGTGATCAAAACAATTTTTCTGTAGTGAAATCACTTCCAAGACATAAATTGAAGGGGGGCCTGTACAGCATCACTACCAATCAATCGCTACCTAAAAGAGAATAAAAATAGTTAAGATTGTAACTATAATAATTAGTTGAATTTATACAGAAAAACAAATATCCCAAGCTGATTTTTAAATTAGTTTCTCCCCCCCCTTTACTGATACATAAATAACATTATGCGAGTAAATAAAAATAAATATTCAAAAGGAAAATATATTTTCAAAAAGTAAAAAAAAAATATTTTTAGAAAGTGCAAGATATTATGAGGTAAAAAAAATAAGAAAATTAGATCAAATTGCAATTTCATTACAAAATAAGACGTAAAATAATGAAACAAGTCCCCCTCCACCCAACTTAACTAGTGAAAAAGAATAAAGATCTTAGTATAAAATTTAGCTGATAAAAAATGTGTAATATTTTTTGTTTTGCGATTAACTTCAAAAATTGTTTTGCTTGTTTCGACTTCTATTAATTCTAAATGATTAAATTTTGAAATTCAAACTATTCAAATAAAAATTAAATTCCATTATCAGATAAAAAATTACATTAATTTTTATTAATTTATTAATAAATTTAATGGTTATTAATAGGCACTAATTTTACACATTAAATTTATATGCTATGTATACTTTCAGCAACATTTTTTTTCCCCCGTTCTAATGCAGCTGGCAACCACTTAGACAATTGTCTTTGATGCCTTAAGGCAAGCGCTGCACAGTCATTACTCACTTTGCGTTACCCAGGAGGCGCGTGTAACTTGAAGATAAGCCACAGACGCAGAGTAACAATGACCCCGCAACGCTCTACGATCCTATTAGGAGAGGGGCCTACGGTTTAACGTGGATTCCGAACCACTACAAACACCCATGGGCAAGCCGGGATTTGAACCCGATACCTATGGTACCAAGTGCCAGAGCGCTAGCCACTCGGCCATCAGGTCCCCACTTTCAGCAACATAATTTATTAATTACAATCTATGCATAACTTATGTTTAATCTATGCATAACTTATGCTTCTATGCTTAACTACTTTTTTTTTTTGTTACTTTTCAAATATATTTAACAATAAAATCATTATTTAATAATAAACATTCCATTTTATGTCATCTATTCATATCTTTATTTAATGTAATGATATATTTTACATCTAATATATTGGTATTGCAAAACATTTCCCCATGAGTGCCCAATTATGATTCCCCCTCCCCTCCCCCTTGAGTGCCCATTTACATTTTCTCTTTTAAAAATACTATTAAATTAAATAAAATGCAATGAACCAAAATTGATAGAAACTTTAAAAACATCTTTGCCCAGAAGTTAAGCTGCTTTAATTTTTAATACTGAAGAACTCATTCTGTAAATATTTCAGCAAGCAAGATAGAGAAATATATTTAAAATATATATTTTTACTTAAATTTAAATTTTTATGCATATTTAAGTGATCAATTTGGTTTAACTAACCAATAGAAATCTTTAAATTATCAAGGTTGCATTAATATATTGAACAGGCAAATTAGTATACAATTTGTTATTTTTATGGTGCGTTCAATCAGTTATTTTCACCCAAGTAAATATATAGTAGTTAACGCTGAATTTTGGGTTATTCAACAGAATATAAAATAACATTGCAGATTTATATGTTTATATTTCTGATAACTTAAAAAAAATGTGAAATCTTTTCTTTTCTTCTCTGTATAATATTTTTATTATTTTATTATTGCAACCATTAAAAATTTAAAAAACACCTTTAATTAAAAATAACTAATTATTGATAGTAAATTAATAATGAAGGAGGTAACATTTTATTTGATTACCAGACATACAGAAATTAAGACAGATTAAATTTTAAATTAATATATTAATTTCAAAATTACATTACCAATTTGACAGTAAGAAACTTTAGTTTATTTTATTAATACGTTATAGTTAAACTATTCAACACTAGTCGTACACAAGAATTATAAAGTTTTTGAGTAAGTAATAATTTAAAAAAATATTAAAAAAATTTATTCATATAAATTTAAAAAAAATTTAAAAAAATATTCAAACAGTAATAGTTAATATAACAGTAAAGTAGTGTAATTCATACAGTAATGCATATACATAAGTAAACACCATATAATTCATACAGTTTTTTATTACAACAGATTTTAAGTTAACGAGCACTGTTTTTTTCTATCTGTTCTTTTAATTTGAAATAAATCTTTTAAAAGTAAGAATTATACATCAATTTCATAAATAATCCAAATAATTAAAAAAATGAATAATAATCAAATCGTTTAGAGAAATAAATGGGAATAAAAATACTTACATATTTACAAAATTGAACACGTCTTTTTCTTTTTGATATGCTGCTTTTTTTCTGGATTTTTTCTATTGATTTGCCGTACCAAATCATAAAAAATCTGAAAAGCATTTTTAGCATCAACATTATTTCTAATCATAAATGTAGATAATTTTACATGAATATACATCACAATATTAAGTTAAAAAGTTCTTTAATGATTTATAAATTTCTGAATTTATGAAATTATACAAATATCAACACAAAATATGACTGGAGAGAAAAGAATTATCTGTAATAGAATTAAAAAAAGGATATATATAATGATTTTTACTATGCATTAAATTGCAACAGTAATTTTTCTTTAATTAAAGTATTTTTTAATAAGAAAGTTAGTGTTCTTGCACACTGTTCATATCACCTCAAATGAAAATAATTCATGCAATTAAAAGAAACTGGATTTACAGTAACTAGGCATTGACAAAATAAATCCAGAAATAGGACAAGAAAAATTGCTTAAAATAAAAATTTTAACACTTTCAGGATAATGCACACTTAGTATTAAGCAACTGTACTCATTGAAAAATCAAATGTATTTAGAGAAGGTAAATAAAATATGATTAATAAGTCTTGTTAAAGCCTCGTTTTAAAATATAGTCTATTCAAGACAAATTAAAAATAGTTTTAAATTTAAAATATATACAATTATAAAGTTAAAAACAATACGGAATTTTATGTTAAGGATGTGCTTTATATTCATGCTGTTTATATTAATTGTATTAATTATAAATACTTTAACATTTTATACTCACCTCACTGACATTTATCTTTGCTTTAGCAGATGATTCCAAGAAAGCGCAGTTATTGAACGATCTGGCTAAATTAGCACCTTGATCTTTACCAACTACACGCTCATCTTCCAAATCGCATTTGTTACCCACTAAAATCATCGGCACCTGCAAATATCCATTTTGTTTAAAGCAAGATTTCCCAGCTCAAATTTTTAACCGAGATATGTGATAATTAAAAAAAAAGATTTAAAATGATTGCATAAAGGTTATAATACAATATGTTTTAATAAAATAAAGAAATTAAGTTACAGAATACACATACACGGCTACGATTCCTCACAGGGAATTTAAAAAAAGGTTTGTTTCAATAAAAAAGGACGAATATTAAAACTTTCAATAAATAAGAACATAATACTGTAATATAAGTAAATATTGTAATAGAGATATATGAATAAATTTTTGATTTTCTTAAAATTAATAAATACAACTAAATTCATTTTAACTTCCATGTTATTAAATGGAACAAGACAATTGGAGTACAATTGTTTTTCTAATGCACAAAATTTTACCTGATATTATTCTTTTATTTAATTTATATATAGTAAAACTATAATAATCAGCAAAAAACCATTTTATATATAATAAAAATTTTAGAAATATTTAGCATAACTTGATCTACACTTGAGAGAAAAAAAAGGTGAATAAATTTACTTCAGAATTTAATAAAATGCATTGAATATTCAAATGCAATACAATGAATGTAGTAAAAATAGATTTTGGAAAAAAAAAAAAAAAAAAAAAAAATACAGTATGATATTTATAATACTACACACTTTACACACTACAAGATTTAAAAATATAATGCTATAATATTTAACATTATAACCCAAGTATGTCAAAGAATAAATTAAAATAAGGAATTAAAAATAAAATTCATGATCATAATAAATAATCACTTTCTTATATTTCACTTCACAAATCCTATGGCAAATGTCAAACAAGTTTTACAGTGATTTTAATTTAATAAAATTTTTTTTTTTTTTTTTTTTTTTTTTTTTACCTAATGTTAAATAGAGAATAATAAATTTCATAAAATTTAGTTAAATTTTAAAAAGTATTTCAGTATCAAAGACCCAATTCAAAATATTTATTTACCAAATGCATTTTAAGTTTGAATTTAAATTCTTGAACTCAATTATACATTACTATTTATATAATAAAGTACAGAAAAAAAAATAATTCATTAAAAAGTTCAGACATTGACAAAACATAAATTAAGAAATACAGAATAAACTAATAGCCGATTAACAACATAAAATTCTAAAAACAAGCATTGTTTTCTCTTAATTTTTATATAATAATTAATTTCTATTCATATTTTTATATTTTATGCATATAATTTTAATCTTTATGCATATAACAAAAAAAAAAAAAAAATCCTCACATCATCTGTATCCTTGACTCTTAATATTTGTTCCCTTAAATCTTGCAAGTCATTGAATGTGGATTGAGCTGTTATGGAATACACAAGAACAAAGCCTTGGCCATTTTTCATATATAGATCCCTCATAGCAGTGAATTGCTCCTATAATAGAATAGAAATTTAACAAATATTACTAAAAAGTCAGATAAAATTCAGTAACTTAAATATAATGAATTCATTTTTTAATCTAACAAACCTAAAAATTATAAATCAAAATAGAATAATTCTTAAAAATTAAAAATAATTTAAAACTTAATATTTAAAATAACCCAAAATATTAGTTATAGAAAACTATTTTTATATTGAATTCTGAATATTTCATAATTTAAAAAATGCACAAAATATCTAAAATATTTCCTTACGTATCTATATAAAATGCATTTAATAAAGCCATATTATAATTAGAATTATAAAACATATTTTAAATCTTTAAACAAATATATATTTGAATTATTTTATATGTATTATTTTAACAAATAAGTTTATATTTTTTTCAAATACAGGAAAAATTGTCATTAAATTCATATAAAAACTAATGTTCTGAATTATGAATAAACTAAAAAGCTAACAATTAAAAAAGTCTAGGAATTGAATTGAATCATAAAAATTACAAACAATAACATTCAAGGTTTCATAAAAATGTACATAATAAAAAAATAATGATGAAAGCCTTAATTAAAAATACTTACTGTTCCAGCAGTATCCAGAATTTCTAGCATACATTGCTGCCCATCAACTTCTACTTGCTAAAAATATAAAATTATACAAATTTAATAATCATAATTTAATTTTTGCATGTGAAACAATGACTGAACTCATTAACACATCTGCCAACTTCTATTTAATGCAGAATTTTTTAAAAATATATATATAAAATAACAAAAATGAAGAGGATTAACAAAATAAGAATAGAATGATAAAATATATATTTTAAGTAACATTCAATAATGAAATTTGTCACATTTTATGATGAAAAATATAAAATAAAGTACAATAACATTTTAATGTGGGTTATCTTAATATATTTATACTTGGTATGTTCATTTTTTTAACAGTTTAAAGCACATTTTAATTACTGATTATATGTAATGCACATCAACTGAAAATCTTTGTTATATTATACATAAAATAATCAGAATGTAATTTAGTATAAAAATCCTTAGATGCATTTATACCATCTTTTTATAAATATTAACTCCTTCTTGAATTTGCTTTAAAAAAAACTAAACAAAGCTTTGTTTCTTTGCAAAGGCATTTTGAGGCAATTAAAATAACAAATCATGATAGTAAATAGTACATATTTAACTTTCATAATGATGCAAATAAATAAAATTTAATGTTCATTATTAAAATAAAAATTACTGATGGCATTATTTCTTTAAAAAAACTTTTGCTTTTAATAAAAACTGCTGAGGAATTTCATTATGTAATAAAATCCACTTTCAATCAACAAACAATGTAAATTAGCATGATTTATAATGATGCAAATGAGTAAGAACATTGAATGAAAACAAGATTGTAACAAGGTATTACATAATTGCTTCCTGTTTATCAAAGAAACAAGTATCATGATAAGTCGGCACAATAATTTTTTTACAAATTTAAATACTTCTACCTACAATTGAACACTTTCTTTAAAGTGGCACAAGTCCATTTTATGTCATATGGAGAGTTTGTGTTTGAATGGTTTGAAAAATATTGGTATAGGTTAATACTGCTCATTTTGTGTTTTTTTTTTTTTTTTAAATAATAATAAAACAATTTAAGTTAATAATGTGATCTTTTTTTAAATATTAGTTAACAGAAATTTATACTTTTTATGACCTCAAATTGACTTACTCGAATTTTAAAGTCAACAAAACGTAGAAATCTTACATTTATACAATATTAAATATGGGATTTTAAATTAATCAAAACAAACTTTTAAGGAGATTTTTATCAAATGTCAAAAAAATATTTAAAAAAAATAAAGCCTTTCTATTTTATTATTACAATATTTCTTCAGGTAATGTCATTTTAATTACAACTATATATTGTGCCATTTTTAAATTTTTGTC
Organism: Caerostris darwini; assembly: GCA_021605075.1. Lineage (NCBI taxonomy): Eukaryota > Metazoa > Arthropoda > Arachnida > Araneae > Araneidae > Caerostris > Caerostris darwini. The sequence goes on along the minus strand of BPLQ01004890.1, from coordinate 297,341 downwards.
ATTATGAGAAAGTTTTTGGAAATCGTCATGATATATTGGAGGAAGATGAAGTAATAGATCCATCATATCATTGAACTTTTCAGATGTGATGAGCCTGGCATTATGATATAAAGGTGATAAAATATTAAATTTTCGTTGTCTTCCTCATTTGGCGTTTTAAAATCTGCATTTTCATCAAATAAACATACAAAAGACTACTAATAACATTTTCAATTCTAGCTATGGAGTCGTAATTTGACAACAATTAAAAAGTAAACAAAATTCCAGTGAAAGAAAAAACATTTTTAAGACATTTATATACATCAAATAAAGTAATTTTCTTAAATACAACTATGGCAGTACAAAAGCATGATTTCAATTGATTTTTAAATCTTCATTGGCTAGACATAACACTACCTATACATGAAAAATGTTATAGTGTTCTAACAATCATAAGTGAATGTCTGTCAATATGGAGAAGCTACTGTGTCATTGATTTTAATTAGAATTTCTTAAGAAAATGTAAGCAGAATTTCCTTCTTTCAAGGTCACTTACTGATGGAGAATGTATTTTCCATATGGATAAGGAGAAGATAAAGCTAAAATTTTGAAGGGTTAACAGATCCAACAAATTTCACTCCCTAGATATATGAAGACTATATAAAAATATTTGTTTGCAACATTTTTTTATAAAAAACACCTCCTCAATAACACTGATTTTTTAAATTTCAATCAAATCAATTCAGTCAAAATAAAATAATTTTAAAAAGAATTGGAAAGAAAATTCTTCAACCAAAATTAATAAGAATATTCAAATAGCAATTTTTAGCTGGTATTGTTATCAGCAACTCTTTATTACAAATTATTTGGCAATTTTTCATAGATTACAATCAGCTAATAAAACATTACTAAAACAACTAAATATCATAACAGATAAATGTTATCGGGAATAAAAAATCAAAACTTTAATTGCAATAAAAAAATCCAAGATCAACAACACAAGTTCAGTATTATATCAAACGATTTCTTTTATATACATTAAATAAATGTAAAAGTTATTGTAAGAAATTTTCAATCGTTAACTTCACTGAATTTTTATTTTTTATTTTTATTTGTCTTGTTTTTGTATAAAACTAATAGTTCAAAAATTTTCCTTTTTAATGTTGTTTAAAAGGATTTTAACTACTTAGTATGTTTATTCAGGGAAAAAAACATTTGAAAGTGTATTTAGGTGTAAGGAAAACAGCAATAAAAAAAGTGTCGGATAGAATTTTCATTAATATAAATTATCTTTTAAGGTATTAAAAAAACAAATACATAGTATACAATATATATAAAACAAAGCAAATATATAGTAGGAATTAATATTTTGGTAGTACATTTTCGTTAATGTTGCAGTAAGCAAATATTCTAATACTAATGAAAAAAATAACAATGGTAATATAATTGCATATAAATTAGAAGCTTATGTGAAAATTTTACACCGCAAGAAGCACATTTCAATTTTTTGAATTTGTATTGATAAAAATCAAATACTAGACAAGAAGCAAGATATTTAAGAACATATAATCAAAATATTGTAGAAGAATTAGAACTTTGAGAGTTAAGGGAATAATAATTAAAAAAGTTATGCTTTTATGTAGGTTTTCCCCATAAAGGACAAGGTGCAAACTTTAAAAATACGTAATTGAGAAGTACACAGATATTTTGTAAGAAATTTGTAGATTTTTCACTTAATATGTTAATGTGAATTTATTTTCCTGACTGAAAAATAATAAAAATAAATTTCAATATAAAACATACATAATTTTATCTAATGTATATTGCATATTTACTCTGAGAATTAAAAACAGGTCTCAAAAAATAATTTTTCTTTTACAATGTAACAGTTTTATAGCAAAGTTTAAAACTGCACATTTTAAAATTGTCAATAAATTATGAAAAATTGCTCAAATATACCTCGCAACCTTTGAAAAATTCAAATAAAATCTTTCTAATCTAAAAAAAAAAAAAAGATATTTTTCCTCAATCTGAAAAACGAAATATTTCTTTGTGCCTATGCCATCCTAACTGTTTCATGTCTTGCATTGTTTTAGGTAACAAATTGTAAACTTCAACAATTTTTTTTAAGTAATTATAACTTCAACACTTTTTTGCTATTTCTAAATGAATTAGATATTTTAATTGAATACTAAAATTGTCATTAAAAAAATTAAATAGACTAGACATATCTTATCATTTGATAAAAACTACACTGGTTATTAGATAATCATTAAAATAATTAAACCAAATGTTCCTTACATAATTATAAAATAATAATTGCAGATTATTTTATATTTACCAAAAGAATATTTTATAGATTAATCATTTTGCTTAAATATTCTGTCAAAAATAAATCATGTCGCATTTTATTTTTAAAAAACCAAGCTATTATATTTTTAATGTATTATATAAGAATTTGCTCTTCTGATCATGAACAGTTTAGTTTATCATTTCAAAATATAAACCCATACATATATCATTTATACATACCTTTCGGTAACTGTCTTCAATAGTTGGATCATACTTTTCCACAAATATGCCTTGCACAAATTGCACAGTCTAGAAAAAAAAGAAGAGTTATTTAATCCTTAAACAGAAACATAAAATTTTAAAATCTACTGACATTTAAATTATTTCAAATTGCTGAATTTGTACACTTACATAAATATGTATTTAACTTTCATAAAAATATTTTTATCATTTTTAATTATGCAAGACTAATTATATTTAAACTGCCAAATTTCAATTGAGTGTATAAATAACATACACTATATTAATAATAATGATTCAGCAAAAAATTCTGCACGGAAAACTTTTTTTTTTTGTTCCATTTTCCCCAATTGTCTTGATTTTTAAAGATTAAGACAAGAGATATTAGATTACTTTATCCTTGACATTTAATACATAAAAACAATGACAGTTGAAAATAACAGAAATGTGCTGAATTTACTAAATAGCTTATCCATTTGTATTCATACAATTTGCACACGCATAAGTATTTTATATCTGAAGATATTATATTTTGAAAATAATTTATCAGCATATTATTAGAAAAATCATTTAAACTATATTCTTTTTATTACAAAAAAATCTGAAATTTAGAAAAGCAAATATACAAATATCTATATAAAGCAATGTTAAATAGAATATATAGATTAATTACAGATTAATCAACAAATCATCTACAAGGGAAAATGATACAAATGTAAAGAAATAATGTTATTCATTTATATTTTTTAATATAGCATTATAATTTTATCTACATAGGAATAAAAATAAAAAGCACATATTATATGATATAACAAAAAAAGGCAAAATATTTTCCAAGATGCAATTTTGTCATTCTTAATTTAAATTTTGTTTCATTTGAATGTTCTAAAGATATCAACATAAAAGAAATTAATCAATAAGCCAATTCAGTTAAAATTGAAATTATCTTAATCTATAATATAAAAATTAAAATATAAAGGAACAGAAATTGGAAATTATTCCACTTCATTTGAAGTCAATTATTTTATCTTTTTTTTAATATCCATATTGTATATCTATTTTTAAAAAAAGCATGAAAATGAATAAAAATATAAGTCATAAAAGCTAAGATTTGCTAGTTAATTTATAAACACATAAAAGCAAACTTAAATATAATTTGCATGTTTTATGAATAGATGAAGTGATTTAACACTTCTTTTAACACTGTTCTCAAAAACAAATTTACAATTTAAAAAAAGTTTTATTATAAAGATGAGGATATTTTCAAGTATTTGAGCATCTCTCTACATATATCTTACAGAAATTCAGCTAACTATTTTTATGAATTATAAAAATAATTTTCTAAAGCCATAGATTAAAAGATATTTTAATAAGTTTTATTTAATTAAAACAAAATGATTGTGACATAGAAACCTATAAAGAATTTAAATAAAAAAAAAATTAATAATTTTTCTTAACATTTAAATACCTATACAATTTCATTTAGGCGAGCTATTTGTATTTAATAATATATTAAAAATTAGCAATTTTACTTCTATATGTGAATGTTATATAAATAACCCCAAGTTTATTCACCTTTAATAAAGCAAATTCAATATTATCCAGTGGACAACCTGCGACACAAAACTTAAAAATTATATAGTTTTCAACAATAATGAAAAAAAATTACTTGTATTTGCAACCAATTATTTATGCAAGGATCTACTAATCAAATTTGTGATGTTTCATAAATATAAATTTTTATTTATTTATAGAAGATCTAACATGTTAAGTATAAATAAAATTTCTTTATGTAAATTTCATTTTTAAAATCTCAAATAAGTATAGTATATTTTTATGTATGTTATGAAGCCTCCAAGCAAGAGTTTAAAGTTAACAAGATTAATTTTCTGAAAACATTCATAAGTATAAAATAATTTATTTTCTTACAACTTTAATTACCCAATTCAGCTAATTTATATTTAAGATTTGAAATAAAAACAAACATACAAAAATTCATTACATATATTTTTATATGGACATTCAAAGACTTGCATATTTTTATTAGCTTTTCCTCCCCTCCTTTATATCAAGTCTCCTTTTAACTCAATTAAAACATATGTATTAAATTTTAAACTCTATTACCTGCTATGGTATTAAAATTACATATGATTATTAAATTTTGTAAGATTTATACAAATTACAAAATAAGCTCACCGGACAAAAAAAAAAAGTTACCCAGGATCAAAAACACAGAAGGATTGTTAAACTTTAACAGATGACTCAACTACACTTGCCTCTTCATGATCATAAGGCACTAATGTTCAGTGAGACATTTTTGTTTCAAGAAGAATTAGTCCACTGTGACAGTAAAAAGGGATAATTTTGCCATGCCCATGGCCATGCAGTGAGAGAAGTTGCTGGATTCGGTGATGTTCTGAAGCTGATTGCTCACTGTATCTACAAGCAGAGCTACAGCACATTGACAGAACTATAGTCTGAAAAAGATCGCAAGAAGGACAGGAAACAAGTCTTGTGATTTGCGAATCAAAATCGCCTTCAAACCAGATAGGAATTGCTGCAAGAAAGTTCATTCCCACCTGTTAGTGAAAGAACATTGGTATACAAAGTTGCACATCTAGAATGGGTCAGAAATCACCAAATATGGACAGTAGCTGATTGGTGGCATGCAATGTGATCTGATGTATAGTATTTTCACCTTTATTTGAACGAGCACAGCATTGAGTAAACTAAAGGCAAAAAAAAGTGTTTTATCCATAATGTGTGGAAGATCAGGTGCAAGCAAGAAGTGGGTCTGTGATATTTTGGAGGCATTTTTTGTATTATGGATTGAGTCTGCTTACTGACAGAATCACTTACATAAACCAAGAAATTTATTTTAGCATTCTAGATGAACAGGTGTTACCTCTCAGCCAACATTCTTATGATTAGTATGCTGATGACACCCCCACTTTTAAAAGATGACAACAGCAAAGTTTACAGTATCCATTAAACTCGCACATAATATAACACCTCGACTGGCATACAAAATCAAGTGGAAAATCTGTAGGATCCATTAGAACAGTGGGTAAAATGCCGAAATCAATATCTCCGCAAATTGCTGAATTTGTGTGATCAAATTTTCAGAGAACTGCTTAAACTGGATGCTACATATCTGCAGAACCTTGTGAATTGCTTTTGTAACTGAATCTAGACAGTTATCAAGTCCAGAGGCAAAGTTTTATATTATTGTGATTTTTCAAGGGACGGTAAATTTTTTTTGTCTAGTGAGCTTATAAAAGTAATTACCTAGATATAAATTTTTCTAATTAACTTGAAATATTATTCAATATTAACTTTACCTCTATTAACATTTTTTTTTTTTTTAAGTTTAGAATTGCACATTATTCATAAAAATAGTACTATTAAAAGAAATTCCTTATAGTGATTGTAGACATAACATGTTCAACAATAATAGTTTTTGTGTGACAAGTCCTTAATGCTGTTTATGCACAAGAATGAAAATATGAAGACACCTTTTAAATAACTTATCCTACTATAATGTAATTATAAATTTAAAAATACACAGTATTTTAAATCCAAATAAATAATGCATACAAGCATATTTTCAATCAATTGCATGCATATATTGCAAAAATGTTTCATCTATAAAAGACTACTATAATCATGATTTTAAATTTCAAATGCAATTTAAAAACTAGAAGCCAATTTTACTGATCAATTCAGCTATATAGTAATTTCTTTCTTTTTTTTTATACTCATGATATTAACTTTAATAATTAAAACTCAATGAGAAAAACCAAACACAAATGCAGAGATACAAATAAAAATAGAAATGAACTTATTGGAAATGAAGAATAAACTTTAAGATAGAAATTATGGAAAGCAAAAAAAATTATAAATTCTATTAAATAAAAATATTTATGATTCGCTAAAATATATATTTCGATAGTCACACTATTTTAACTACTAGTTATACAACTTGGCTATAACTCAAAGTCATAGTTATTTCTAATGAAAAGTAAAAATTTCATTTCATATAACCTGAAGATCACAACAGAATAATTTATATACGATTAACACTTATTCAGATGGCTTCCCCCTCAATATATATACAACAAAGCAATATTTTTTTTTCTTTAGTTTATAAAATATTAATAAATAAGACTAAATAATTATTAATATGCATATTTTATGCTTAAAATACATTTTTAAATTAAAAAACTAATTAATCATTTGCTTTATTAAAGTTATCAGAAGAATATTTTTCTTTAAATCAGAACTATGCTGGTCTAACAAAGTCACATTTAGATTAGAAAATTCTTTGTTTCTAAAATGCAGTTATTGCAAGAGGATGTTTGAAATCGACGACAAGGTACAATTATATTTCTAAAAAAGAAACCCCATGTATTCGTTATTTTAATTATTACAATCATAGTTTTCAGAGACAAGAAAACTTGATGGTCAATGTGATAACTAGCACAAGTGTCTCATTTTAATATTCAATTATCACCATAAGAATATAAGTGATAAATTAACTAAAAAAAATTTATACATTTTTTTTAATGAGTTTTGATTAAGCAGTTTTAGAACAGAGAATGGCCTTAATCATAGACACAAATAGATTATTTAAATGAGTGGCTTGGCTAATTTATTATTAACCAACATTAAATATTTTAACAATTTTGATAAAAAGTTCTTAGTAAGAGAAAAACATTTAGAAAAATTCCTAGTAGATTCTATAGGTAAACATATATTATATACACCTATATCGGGAAAACAAACAGAAAACATGACTAAACTGATGATATGCGATTAACTCGTTATATTATGGGTTCCAATATTGAATTCACAACAGTGTTATTCAGAATTGTAAAAAGGGATTCCAAAGTGCAATATGTGCTTTAATTAAAAAAATTGTGGATAAAGAATCATTACATGCTGTACATTATTTAAGCTAACATTACAAACAAAAACTTTAAACTTTGATTGTGCAATATTTTGAATTATAATTTGCAATATTTGTCTCCATGAAAAAAAGTTATTATGCAAACCAGTTTTAATCAAATTTTAAAACAAGTGTTTTATTCTCATAGAAATTTTTTAACTATTTTTTTTTATATTTTTAATTAAATGATACATTTTTAATGAAATTTAAAAATAGTTGATATAAAATATATTTTGTTTCATTTTTCTTTAATTCCAATAAACCTTATATTTTTTAATTAAGGAATAATTCTTTTCCTCGCTCTTCTTAAGAATCTCAAAATTCTTCTCCCTTCACTCGTAATATTGTATTTCTAAATTATGTAGTTTATTGAAGAAGATTATTCAAAATAACTTAAATTTCTAATCTTTGGTTCTTAATTTTTAAAGCCTTGTTTTAAGTACAGCCTTTGTATGAAGTTGATGCAGATGTAAATGCATTTTCTTTAATATAATACTTAAATTTCACCTTAAAAAAAAATTAATGAAAATTTGTTAATTCCTTTGCAACAAATGAGCAAAATATTTTCCTACTTTTCTAAAATGCAACGGAGAAACAAAGATAAAAATATTATGCTAAAATTAAAACTTGATTTACATGGATGAAACTCTCGGATTTCTTTGACAGATTTATTTATGCAATTTTACCTCATTTTAATAATTTTCGAATTTCGTTTTCCAGAAGTTTCCTGTATTTGAGATTATCATTACAGGCATTAATTAATGTATGTTAAATTATACTTATGAAGTTATTTTAGATACATTATAGAATAGATCTTTTAAATTAAAACTCTGGATCTTTTAAATAAATTCATTAACAATTTTTTTTTAAGAAAAAAACCTCAAAATTAGTATTTATTCAAATTATACCAGTAGGATATTTATTTTGAAAATTATAAATTTAGAATTTTTATTTATGATCTAATAAAGACTTACATAATTAATATACATTTATTAAGTTTTTGTTTGATGTCACTGGCTTCAAAAATTTAAGAGGCCTACAAAACAGGATATAATTTTATTAGCGGTTTTAAGATTTTAACCATTCATTGCTCTCTTAATCAAAGGAGAATCATATTTTATCGATTCTAAGTTTGATAAATTAAATTGCAATATATTATTTAAATAAATAATTTGGATTTTTGTTTACAAAACACTTTTCAATGAAAACAAGCAAATTTTTCTTATTAATCATAACAGGAAGATATTTTATTCAGTTAACAAATGAAGCAATAGTAACATTGATAGGACTTTGTAAATAAAAAGTAAAAGTTTGTACAAACTGAATCGATAGTACTAAAAATCATGGAAATCAATGAAAAGTTAAATGATGAAAAATTAATGAAGAGTTAGTAGTTAGCAATGCTAATAAATTTTATTAATCAACTGCATTGCATCATAAGTTAGTTCCTTTTGAGCCATTTCTAACAATACCACTTATGTGAAGATTTAATGATAATTACAGAGATTAAGAAGGCACCATTTAATTTTTGGTCGATTGTACAATATTATTAATCCAGTCCTTAATTATTAGCAGGTGCAATATTCAAGTTTTTCTGCTTTCTTTATGTAAAAAGGAAGAATATAAACTGACCCATATCCTATCCCATTGAATATTATTGTCTATGCTTCTTATAGATAAAAGTTTGTTAGAGAAATTATGAAAATAAGGCTTCAATAAGAAAAAGATTTGCTGGGAAAAGATTTCGGCAACAAAACAACTACAGTGACAATAAAACTCATTTAGCTAAATTGCAATTCCACATTCAAATTTGTAAATAAGCAATATGTGAAAAAGTGAAGTAAAGATAAAAAAAAAAGGCAGGAAAACCCCAAATCATCTGTTTTAAGGATTGAAAATTTTATTTTGAAATGGTTCAATGAAGTCAAACTATGAACATTCTTCTAAATAGTCATGTTAAATAAAAACAAATAAAAATTGTTTCTTAATTTGGAATTCAAGGAAAGCTAGTTTCAAAATAGTTCAAACAAACCATTTAAGAAGAGGTGGAATTTATCTTATAAGTCTGCAATTGGCAAAACTGCTGAAATGGATTTCAAGACTGTCTTGAAATGGATACAAAACATTATTGTTTTATATATAAAAAAAAATGACAAAGTAAAGACTATTTTAATGATGTTGATGTCAGAATTGTTTTACAATATCCCTTCTCATTTTACAAAAAAAGGATTGAAGCTGTCATAGTAAACTACCAAAATTACAATTGAACATTTCACCAAGCACAAATTTAAATGGGAATTGCAAAATAAAAATGAATTTGTTTTAAGTAACAAGTAGCGATATCAGAAATTTCAACTCTGGATTAGTTTGACCACCTAGCATTTGGATAATTAAGATGAGAATGACAAAAATAGAATCATCACGATGACAGAAGTTATTCACACTTAGAAAATAGTGAAAGCTTTCCTTTCAAATAGTGAAGAACAAGAAAAGATTCACAAAAATGTATTGAAAAAAATGACTGCAGATGTAGCTAATAAACTAAAAATGGATTATTTTAAAACACAATTTAGGAAACTTATTAATATGAAGGAGAAATATTTATTTCATGTTTACTTTGTTAGTTCTAAACTTGATTTAGCATTTTCCTGCATATAACCATCGTCTTATCTCTTAAAAAACATTTAATCAGGATCTACTGCAATTAATTTTTTAACAAATGAATAAAAAAATTAAAATTTTATTTTAAGGTTTATGCCATTCTACTTAATAAAACAAAATTTAAGTTAAAATAAAAATATCCACATTTTGATAAATGAAGCAAAGATTTTCCCGATAAATTCAAATGATCTATTAAAGGTACTAATTTCAAGTTATAATAGAATTTTAAACATTACATTTAATAATATTTTCAAAGACATAACTTTCAAATGTTCGTACAAATAAAAATATTCTTTAACATAAATTATAACCTAATTTTGTAAACATGCAAGAAACGGCATAGAGTAAATCAAACACCAAAGAAAAGAAAAAAAAATTTACTAGTTTTAATCAATTGAAATCATTGTAATATTTTATTGGCAAAATTATTTATAATTAAAAAAAATTTATTTATAATGTTATTAAACGAGACCAATATTAATTACGCAAAAATTAAGAAATTTAAAAAATACAACATTTTATATAAATAATCATTTGAAATCAGTTATTTTGCGGCACAAGTATAACTTTTAGATCACAAAAATAGATTTTGGTCAGTAATTATTAATAAAACTTATAATAAAAAACCAATGTTCTCAAATAAAGTACCGATTATTACAAGAAAAATATATTATAAAAATCATTTCATCAATTTATGAATATATCTCTCAATTTTTTTATATTTATAACATAATTAAGTTTTATATCATTGATAAGCTATTATATCTTTCACAAAACTGATTAGATAACTCTTTAAACACACACTACACTGTTAAAATATTTTATATACAAATACAGTCAAACATCTTTTTGTGCCAAAGATAGGGACCACACAAAAGAAACAGAAACAAAAAATCTTGAAACTTCATAACAAGCTATACAAAATTTTTATGCTGTAAATAAAGACCACATAGAAAATATGCAAATCAAAACCTCATAATGTATAACTACTTCACATCCAATAACATTCATGATAAAGGGATGATATAATATCAAATAGGCCATCTGTTGGATTTTTTAATTTGCATGTTATTTTGACAGCCACCTGTTTTCTTTTTGAATTACCTTTTTCAATTCACTTTTATTCATAATATGTATGTGACAACTTTTTTTTTTTAAATATACTGCACAAAAATAAATCGCACACAAAAGGATCATATAAAATAAAAGGTTTGACTCTATTACTCAAAAGAAAAATATAAAATTCTAATATTAATTAATATATCAGTTTTTCTTGAAGGTTAAATTTTCAGAACTTTTAAAAGAATAATGGTTTAAAAAGAACCATTGCAACAATTATTCACACAACACAGATTTGAAAATTGGTTTTAAAAAGAAATTTTTTTTAAAATTGACTATTTAATTATATTTAATCTTATTTATTTTCTAAATTTTAATAGGAATAATCTATTGCACATAATTAACATAACAGAATAAGCATAACACAAGACAGCAAAGTAACAAAATTTATAAATATCTGATTTGAATGTAAACAAAATTTTCTTACCAAAGCACTTTTACCAACGCCTCCACTGCCTAAAACTACAATTTTGTATTCTCGCATAGTGGGCGTGGTGAAATTTAATTTCAAAACCTAAAATTAAAAAAATTATGAGTAAACATTGTCTCTTTCAAAATTTGTTCACAAAGCCATTATTTGATTATCATATTTTTTCTGCTAGATTTTAGCAATACTTTGATTATTATCATTATATGAACTCAATCCAAAAATTATAATCAAAAATTAAGACAATATAAAGTTTTTAATAAAAGTAATACAAAAGCAAAACAATGATCGTTGCAAAGTTATTTCGATAGGTAGGTGTGGTTTCTAGGAAAATGAATAAGCATGTGTAATGCATCCTGCCATTATAAGGAAAAATGAAGTTATTATTCACTCACTATAAGAATATTTCAATAATAGAAAAGGTTTAACAATTTTCTTCGACTAATATAAATTTGCCTAACTCCAACAAGAAGATCCGACTACATTTAATGCTTGTATTTCTTTACTGATATGATAGCTTTGGATTTATAGTAAAATATAACAGATACCGCTATCCAAGAGTACTGGTTAACAGCCAACCAAGAGCCGAAACATTTACATTACACTTATTACATCAAACGGGCGTAGTGACAATCTTATTTCATTTTAAAAAAGAGTTTTGAGGTGTCAATCATGTGTGTTGGTCAGCTGTAAAAAATCACTTTTCGCCGCAAGCATAATTAGAAGCAATCGCAATATAAAACGTATCCACATTAAACTTATAAGAAATAAATCAATTTAAGAGCTAGTTTTATAACAAACCTGTTTAATTTCTCACTTACCCACGAGAAGAAAAAAACCCTAAAAAAAAGTCTATACGATTATCAGCTTCACCGATGATGGGCGATGGCTACTTCACTTCCGTAAATGGTGACGTAACTAGGGCTCCGGATGTGAAAAAAATATTTAAAAACTTAAAAATAAAATTATCATAATAAGCAAATTAAGAAGAACTACGAAATCTTTTTTGTCAGAAAACCATTCCTCAGAAAAGTATTATTTTTTTATTAACTAGAAACAATGGATATTTACTGAATCCAAAGAAATGATATGCCAGTAAAACAACTAAATGCAAATTAGACCTAATTAGATGAATTAATAACTTTATGAACAAGTAAATTCTTTACGAAAATTATTTAATGTTCTCTTATATATTTTTTTCTTTTAGCTGCTGAATAATTTTCTTTAGATTAATAATATTATCTCAAAAAGGAAAAGCTATATTGCCCTCAGGTATATTTTTTTCTTCTTTTTTTTTTTCGGAATCGTATCCGAGATTTCAATGATATAGAATTTTGCACACTTGAAATCATAATATTACGTTGAAATAATCGACTTTTATGTTTAAAAATAATAATAACTCTACAAAATCTATCATTGGTTTTCAAAAAAATGTTTTGAAAAACAATTATGCAATTATATTTCATTTCTTTTACAACTACTTTTACAAAAGTAGTTGTAAGAAAAATAAAATATAATTGAATTTCTTCTAATTATTATTTATTGATCTACGCATACGTACAAAATAGTGTTTAAAAATAATACTTTATTATTTTTATTCGTTTAAATGGAATTCTTTTAATCATAAATTGAACAAAATGGGGATTTAATTCTTATCAGGCTTAATTTAATGCAGCTTTGTGTAAATGTTAAATATTTCTTTTACATTTGGTTTACACAGTATAATTATGTAAGACTACCAAAAATCTTACAATTATTAATTAAATTTTGCTTAAATTAATAAAACTTTTTTCCGGTATTGGGAGTAATGTAGTAATTTGATGAGACTGGAAACTGAACGTTTATCTTGATATAAATTTTCACATCTATGTTTACATTTTATCTTCAGTACAGATGAATTTTTATGTAAAGGATACATTATTTTTATAACCTCAGTCCCCTCTTATTTTAAATTAAAAATCACTATCCTAATTTTTATGCTTTAGTGCGACGGATAAAACTACTTAGAACTGAGGGATTCTAAAGCTAATGTCATTTGTGAATTCCTAGTTTTAAAATCAACATCTACAGTTGTTAAGGGTGGATTTTTTAAGCTTGAAATGATTTGTAAATTTGCCAACGTATAAAAAACCGATGTTTATGGAACGGAAGTGATGCAAATGATGATGGATCATGAGATTCTGTAATTGCTATTTTTCCTGCCACATACTGAATAGTACTTAAGTTATTATTTGATAGTTTATAATAAAAAATTACTAAATAGTAGCATGGCATATATAAGTTAATAAATACAAATAATATAAGGAAAAAAAATGCAGATAAATATTCCTGATGTTAAAATGAGTTTACTGTATTGAAACTGAATGTAATAGATAGAGAAAATGAGAGCTCTCTCGATCGCTTCCGATATAAGCTGATTTTTAAAGAAGATGTTAAAGAATCTTTTCGAAACGTACCCTGTTAGCGATTATTGCAATGGAATTAATATTGGTAATATTGTTGCTCGTCAAAGAGATCATCCGACGATGGATTCCAGTTCTTTTCAGAATAAGAATTCACTCCCTCCTCTCCTAGCATTTGTATGATATTCTTTACCAAAAAACTTCATTTTATGGATATTGACTATGTTCCAGATAAAATTGAAGCAAATGCCAAGTCCCTAAGGTGAGGACTTCTTCATTCAAAATAAAAAAAATAGTAAATAGGCTTTTAAAGCAAAGGAACATCCCACTTTTAAGATCCTTTTAAATAACAAATTTGATGGTATGTATTAGACACTTATCATCCCTGAAAAGAAAGAAAACTTATTGAATAAATCTAGGCTTCCTCCATCTAACCAAAAATTATAATTTGTCGCTGCAAAACATACATAAAAAATTTCTTGTTACAAGTATCAGCTGACAAAAGGTTATATAATGATATTTCCGCAAATGAAAGGTAATTACGAGAACATTATGTCTGTTTTGACGGAACTTAAATATTTTTTATCTAGCCAAAGAACGAGCGTCCTCTGAAAATTGTTCTAATTGGTCTTCCTTTGAATACAAATGTAGAGAACATCAAATCTGAACAGATTAACCTGGTGTTCCAAATTACTAACGCATTTCAACATGAAGAAAATAGAACAGAAGATCTTCTGCCTATTTTTCTGATCAAACTCAAAAAAATCTGTAACATAAAATTATGTGGGTGTTTTTTTTTTTTTTTTTTTTTTCCCCTTCACCACGTAAGCAATAACTGCAGAAGTCTCACTAAATGCCTTAAATGCTAAAAAAGAACCCAGAATAGGAGAATGCCAGATAAAAGATAAAACGTCAAGCCCTATCTGCATGAACTGTTGTAAAAAAAAGCCCATGTAAGTCCTGTAACCTCCAAATCCTGGAGATGTTGCATTGCTTTTTCTAAAGTCGAAATCAGGAAAGGACAATTAATTCCTAAACATCAATCAAATAATTTCATTAGAAAAATCAACCCTCACATTTATTATGCTCAGCTACTCAAGCCTGCACTGTACAGGCTCAAAATAGTAATTTTCTGCAAGCCTTCTCATCGTCTGTTTCAGACAAATCAATCGTCACTGACAATTTCATGCCACTTCTATAAAACTCAAAAGCATCAACTGAAGCCTTTCTTTGACTTCCCTGAAAAAATTTTAAGAGCACCGATTAATAAGTTTGCTATCCTGTTCGCTAGCGAGATAGTTTAAGCATCTCATTGGTCAAGATATCAGCAACATTAAATTTTAAATTTATTCCTTAAAGTTCTAATTTTATCCTATTGGAGATGAGACCTTTGTGGAGTTGGAGCGATTCATGAATATCTAACTACATCTACATTAGCAAGGAAAATTTGTGTATCAATCTTTAGACAATTATTTTAATTTAAACTAGAAAATTTTATTGATCACTACAAATTTTTAACATATTTTGATATTAAACGTTTTATTAAACAGGATGTTCTATTAAAATGTTCGACAATTGGCGAGTGATAATAGGCATCAAGTCGGATATTTTTCCAAAATAGTAATATAATATAGACGCTGAGCATATTATTGCATATATTGCAATAATATGCACAAAAAGGTATTCAGTTGTCAGTATGTTTATAACAGAGCTTGTGTTACACAGTAAAACGTTGAAAAGGGGACAAAGCGATATTATTAAAGTGGTCAAATCGGACAACACAGTCGGCAGTAAGAGAAAAACGATTTTTAAACGAGTTCGAAAATATCAGGTGTTCTGACGTCTGCACAATGATTACCTATGCTAATTCCCCTTGTTGTCTGTTTAACATCCTTTTAACATTAGTTTAGTTAGAATTTTAGAAGTTTAACACATTAGCAGAACAATCTCTATAATACGTTTTTAAAAGTATTAAAAAAAGGAGAAAAAAATCATAATAGAAAATAAAAAAAGTTAATTTCATTATTAGTTAATAATCGAATTTTGGAATGAACAAATTATGTTTCAATAATAATATCTTAAGATTTTTCGATATTTCCTCTTATGTTTTTAGGCTTATAAATTAATTCTCCATTCTGAAATGTTTTTCTCTTTTGACACTTACAAGTAGAACCCCAAAAAATTTACGCTTAGTTGGATCTTCGATTGTGTGGAAAATTGCCAAGCAGCCAAATTGTACATTCAAACAGAGCGGCTTAGTTGGAGAAAAAAAAATTAAATTCGGAGGAATATTAATTTACATAAGAAATTTTTTTAATTTTCAATTATAAAAAAACTTAGATAATATCAAAAGAAAAATTAAATCAAAAAATTCCACATTAACATTTAAAATTTTTCTTTCACAACTGCTTTATGCGACGTTTATCTGATACCTTTCATCTGCTTTAACTTATCTATACATGCAGGAAACATTTTAATAGGCAAGTCATCTCGATCTCTAATGGTTTGTATAGTGCAGACGACACAAGTACAAGGAAATATCTGCCTACTTCCATAATGCCGTAAAATTTCCTGTTACAAAGTTTAAAATCCATTCGTGTTAAAAGTCATTTTATGCAGATGCAAATGTTTATAAGATTCCCGGTAAGAATTTACAGTCGCGAACGTAAGAAATTAGACAGGTATGTCAATGCTTTGAATCATATCCTTTTACGAAATTTAAATCAAACATGTCTTAGCCACGATAGTATTTTTTCTTTTTTAACTGTTAAATAACTGTTAAAAAAGATGGATGCCGGCTTTACTTATGGGAAAAAATACATTTGCAAACTTCAAAACAAAACCTTGTAATATTTTTTTCGTAACAGTTAAATTTTTTTACATGAATACTTGAAAATTATAGTGTACTCTAGAGAACTACAAAAAGATCAGTAAAGTTAATATTTTGATTTTAACGTCAGATTAAAATGAAAACAATATTTCTTAGGAATTTTTATGATATAAAAAAATTGAAATTTGGGCTAATTTTAAACCTGTATAATTATGCATAAACTTATGTGATTTGCATTTACAATTGCAAAACATATGTCACAAGAACGAAATTAATTTGACAGATGACATATAATATAATAATTAGAATTGCAGATATCTGAATGAGGCTTTAGAAATTGATACTTTTTCGCATTACTGCATACAATTATAACACCTTTTATGCAGCGCGACATCTATTAAAATAAAGATAAAATAACAGAAAATATAATTTAAATGGGATTCTACACTCTTATACAGATAGTTTGTAAATACAGATGGTGAAAAGAGACAAAACAGTCATTGCGTGATCATCTTCAACAAGTTTTCAGTAGGTAAAAATGGGAGCACGCAAGTCAAATAAAAAATTCAACGTTGAACACAGAAAGCATGCCACATGAGAGCACTGTGAGGAATCATCTAAATGTGTCACTTATATGCTAGTTATTGTCTGCATTTAGTATGCATATAACATGTTCCTGAAAAATCATCGATAGCACTCTGTATAACACTGGATAGTAATAAATAATATGGCATTTAAAGATAATTTATAAATATGGCATTTAAAGCATCTTTCTCCACATAATATCAGAACATGGATCCGAGACTTATAATAAAACAAATTAATCCAAGAACATGAAATGTCAACACGTAGTCAGCAGTTCTCTCATGGTGGGTTCTCTGACTTGAGGACCCTCGCCACTAGAAAGGCAGATGTGTAATAGATTCAGTGTTACCCAATATCCTCTATGGAAGGGGAGGTTGCTACTACACCCCAATTTTGAAAGACAATTGCGAAGGATAGCATTTGGGAGGCTGATCTCTTCTTCTTCTCTTTCTCTAGAAGAACTTTTTGGAATACGGATTTATAGCCCCATTCCAGGTAGATGTATATGTTTTCTTGTTTGGATACAAACTGGGCTCTCCATAGACTAAACTCTCTATTCATCAGAACTCTCCAGTTCAGTGCTTTAAGACACTTCTAGTTATATTTTTGCCAACCATTGTTAAGCTAGTTCTCTTCTGACAAAGTTCCATAGTGCTGTGTTGACTATTCGATTTTTCCCTTCTTCTAGTTATATTTTTGACATCCATCGTTGAGTTAGTCCTCTTCTAACAAAGCTGAAAATGTACTGACAAGTTCCATAGTGCTGTGTATAGTCAGAAGAAGTGAAAAATCAAGTACCTATTTCCCCATATTTCTAGCATATGAGCACCTCTTCTTATGTTTCAATTTATAAAAAAAATTATCTTATGTTTCAACTTATAAAATAGCGTCTCCGCTATTTAAGAACAGAAAAATGTATTGTTCTGTTCATAAATAGTATACACACATTCTTGTGTTGAGGTCTCGTCCAGTATGAGCGATAGTATCCTGATATGAGAAACTACTTTCTCGTAGTTTATTCTCCGCAGCAAATTCAGATAATTCTCAAATTCAGATGTCTCTTTCTTTGACGTGCTATTTTCTTGATATTTTTCATGCCAAGGATTGCAACGTCCTATTGCATGGTGTCTCAGAACTGACAGAGTTTGATTTGAAACTTCGACCAACGAAATCGAATTGAAATTTCCCATGTTCATCTCGGATGGATGCGATAATTCTGCAGGACAGAATGTGCTCATGGACCAAGGGATGAAGACAGGAATTCCTCGGATGCTATCCCTATCTTGTCATTCCAATTATGGCAGAAATATAAGCAACCCGTTCCATTATGCAATTGGATAACGTTGAATCTGCTTCATATATGCTGTTTAGTTATGAATAACCGGAAAAAAAATAGCAACAGTATATTCTAAAAGTCATCTTGATATCTGTTTGGGAATATGCTTAATATGATCTCTTTCATACACTTTTTTTTAACCTTTCAAATATGTATAGTCTAAGAGAATCCAATCAATAGCATATTCCAAAGTGTTCTACTTATTCTGCGAGTTTCGCATGTATCTCTAATATATGCAGCGGCCTGACGGCCAATAGGCTAGCTCTCTGTTACCACAGATTCCAGGTTCGAATCCTGGCGGGGGCATGGATGTTTGTGAGTGGTTCGGAATCCACTTTAAATTGTAGGTTCCAGTCTGTTTAGCCCTCGTATGCACAAAAAGGGCGTAGAGCGACAAACTAATATATGCATGATAATAACAGTTCTGTATCTGAAATTCTAACTATGGCAAAGAAGCAGATTCAGAAAAATATAATACTCAGTATGAACAGCATGATTAAACTTTTAGTTTTCCTTTTTATAAATAACTTTACATCATCTACTTACATAAAATTCTGTCTACGCGCAAATTGGGATGTGCCAATTTTTCTTTTTCCATTTTCTTTGCCATCCATTTGCTTTAATAAGAATGACAGCTTTGTCCTCGTTATTTACTCTTGAATAAAAAAAAAATATTGAAGTACCTGTTCGAATTAACAAATCAAACCCCCTTGAGACCTAGCGTCCTTTCTATTGGGAATTTTCATTTTGCATGTAAAAAAAGAAATTACAGTTTTAGGATTTTAAAATCCTGCATTTTTTTTAAATAGACAGTTTAAAGTTGGCATTCATAAAGCAAAACTTACTTTTTTTTTTTTTTTTTTTTTTAGCTGGATCCTTGTTCTGTGAGCATCTGTAAATGACAGCTAATGAGAGAAAAACAATTGAAAGTGTGTCAATAGTTTTAATTCAATTTTCTTTACATTTTTACAGAGTTTCTTGGCGTAAAAATAACTAAAAATGTTTAAATAATAAAATTAAGCTTTATTTGTACTGTCTGTGATATTTTTTAAGAAAAAAAAAAGTTTGTATTTCATGTCCTCTATACAGGACAGTGGAACTGCATAAAACACAAATATTCTTGAACTTTTTAAAAAAATACTCTGGTCAATTATATTCTCAAAATTTGCATTCTCAGAAAATATTTTTTTCAATAAGAAGTAACCGCATTATTTGCTCACAACATAACATGCGTTATATTGCCAAGGCCATTATACTAAACTTGCCAAAAAGTTTAATTTGTTTAATTTTTTTTGAAATTTAATTATTTTAATTATTAATTAACCAATATCGACTTTTAATTAATTAAATAATTTTTAATTCATTCATTAAATTAATTATTTTCTAATTTTACTAAAGTAATTTATTTTTAGTTAATTATTTTAAATTTATTTAATTATTAATAAGTAATTAATTATTTTTTTAATTCTTGGAATTAATGGCATGATTTCGATACTATCATTTTCATTGATTAATTAAATTTTTTTGCCTAGAAAAATAAGTGAAAATAGTTTTGCAGTACTTTTAGATGATTTATCCAAGTTAAGGAAAACTTGGTTAAGAAACATGGCCTTGGGTCTGAAGAGTACTTTTACTCTCATTCTTATTTTATCTGAAAAGTAAACTTAGATATTTCCTAAAAATGAGGTGAAATATTCAAATGCTCAAGATTTTTAGGAAATAAAAAAATACGAAAATCTTGAGACAGAATATTTTCTTATATGAACTACATGGGGTCAAAACAAAAACATGAACGAAGTGTTAAGACAACGAAGATTGTGTTAATTTTAAAAGACAGTTTTGACATGATTTCTATGATATTGCTTTTTTCTTTTGTGCAACATCTGTTGACATTATATACCACTTATATATCCCACTTACGATGAGGGGAGGACAGTGCCTTCCAGGAGAACTTTTATGAGTAACTTTCCTGCATTTGAGAATCATAGTGAAGAAAAACAATAAAAAACCCACCAAGCAGACCGACTATCCATGCGAGATGCTTTTTACACATAATGTCGCAATTGCCATCGAGTCTCCTCTTTTCCGAAAGCAATGATTACAGCAGCGCCTCCAGCGAAATCGAACCTAGATCCGCCTTCAAACCAATTGCTCGCGTTGCTACAGGGTCATGAGTCGGGCATATATTATGTTGACAGACCAAAATGTTCGGGGCCTGAATGGTCGAGTGGCTGGCACTCGGAACCACAGGTTTCGGGTTCGAGTTCCGGCGGTACCATGGATGTTTGTAGGGGGTTTGGAATCCACTTTAAACAGTAGGTCCCGGTCTGTTAAGCTCTCGTGCGCAGAAGATGACCGTAGAGCGACAAACCAAACCAAATCAAAATTTTTCGCATCAAGATCATGGTACCATGATCTTGATGAAAAAATTATCATTGCTTCAGGGAAATATTTATGGTACAATGTTAGAGATATATAGCTTTTTTTTTCTATATATTGAAATTTTTATACAAGTTGCCGCTGAATAATAATAATAATCTGTTTAAGTTAATGTTGTCAAACATTATAAATTTTTTGTTAGTACAAAATATTTTAAATAATCACATTTTAATTCTTCGACAAACTGGACATTCTTATTTGAATTCAAATAAATACTTTTAACTCTGTTACAAATTGGACATAAAAATACATAGTGATGCTATCGATAAAAATTAATCGATACGTTTAAAAGGGGAATCGCTGCGGAATAGATAACATGAAATTTGATACTACCTTTTTTTTTTTAATAATTAGTTAAAATTTAAGAAATATTGAAAAAAAAAAAGGCAAAAATACTTCCATAAAATTTAGTAGAACCACTGGATAATGCATTAAATTTCGCAACTGAGGAAGTTTGGTTTGACACCTGACAAATCCAAACCAAAAGCTTCCGTGCTTATGCCGGAGATGAGTGCAATAAATCTTTAAGATGGAAAATCCTTCTGTTGAGCTCAAAGATACAATTAGTAGGGAACGATTATTAAAGATGTCACCTTTAGGGTGTTAAATCCAAATAGCGAGCTTTGGTTTGGTTTGTCACTACTATCACTCTTACCCCCACACCACCGTGCCTAGAGCTGAGTTGCTCCTTTACCTTTTGGGAATGATGTTGGTGAGAAGAAGTCTGGTTGAGCTCTGTCACGTTCTGTGGTCATAGATCGGGACCTACGAAGCTGTAAGTGGATTCCGAACCAATGCTTCCACTGAATGTTTGTACGCACTACAAATATCCATGTTATCGCCGGGATATGTGGTACCGAGAACCAGGGCGCTAGCTACTCGGCTATCAGGCCCCGTTTGGTTTGTCACTGTATGGTCATTTTGTACACATTTTGGGCTAATTAGACAGGGGCCTACAGTTTAACGTTGATGCAGAACCACTAAAAAACATCCATGCCACCGCCAGGATTTGAACTTGAAGCCTGTGGTACCAAATTCCAGAGCGCTAGACATTTGTCCATCAGGGCCCCCAAAATAGTGGGTTTTGATTTGGTTTGTCACTGTACGGTCATTTTGAGCGCACTTTGGGATAATTAGACAGGAGCCTACAGTTTAATGTGAATTCCGAACCACTCACAAACATCCATGCCACCGTCAGGATTCGAACCTGAAGCATGGGGTACCAAAGGCCAGAGCGCTAGCTAATTGTCCATCAGGTCGTCTAAATAGTGGGGAGAATGTAGATATAGTGTAACAGGGCATCTGTGGTACCTTCTAAGTAACAATGAATTGGTTATGCATCTTCCATTATAGAAATAATTGACGTAAAGTCAAAATGTACAATATTGGTAAGCACATTTTATTTACACGATTACTAATATAATTTTATGCAAATTTTAAGTTTTATTATTCACAATATTTAAATTACGGTTTTATAGTTTACAATTCTGGCCTGAATGGCCGAGTGACTAACGCTTTGACGCTCGGTACCACAGGTTTCGGATTCGAGTCCCGGCGGCATGGGTGTTTGTAGTGGTTCGGAATCCTCTTTAAACCGTAGATTCCGGTCTAACAGGATCATAGATCATCATATTGTTACTCCGCGTCCGTAGCTTATCTTCAAGCTACACGCACCTCCTGGGTAGTGCTAAGTGAGTAACATCGGTGCAGCGCTTACCTTAAGGCATCCTAGACAACTGTCTAAGTGTTTGCCAGCTGCATTAGAACAAAATAATAATAATAATAATTTACAATTCTGTACTGCATAGCTAAAATAAAAGTCATATTTCTATAAATATTCCAGAAATGTTTTCTGTCCTGGTCTCCTAAGCACAGTTGTACACTCCTATCACCTTTTATCACTTGATAAAAATAGCGAATTGTTGTCGTCGTTGTCATTCACTAAAGGAATGTGTAATACGAAATAATTACTTGATAACGTTCATCGAATGACTCATTTTGAGTCAGCTATCAAATGACAAACTGCATTCGTGCCCTAAAGTGGTGACTCACACTCAGATGGGAATATAACAAAGCAAATGGCGAAACCTTTTACTACTCAAAAAAAAGAGAAAAGTTTTCCGAAACTGTCTAACGAAGTGTTCAAATGATAGAGAAGCCATATTTAACTAATACGGATATTTTTAACCATTACTTTCAAACAGCAAAAATTAGGGAGTGATATTTCTCTTAGTCGTCTGAACGACAGCTTAACAAGGTATATTATTAAAGTACACCATATATTTTTTTTAAATAAGCTTACTAGCAGTATTAACTTTCCTCACCGTCCAAGACATGGTAATCTAATAATTTTATTTAAAAACAGGTTGTTTATTTAAGAATAAGATTAATATATATATATATATATATATATTTTGTTTTAAGGCATCTGGCAAACACTTAGACAATTGTCTTGGATGTCTTAAGGCAAGCGCTGCACCGACGTTACTCCCTTAGCACTACCCAGGAGCTGCGTGTAGCTTGAAGCTAAGTTACGGACGCGGAGTAACACTACCCGCGCAACGCTCTACGATCATGTTAGACCTGGACCTGCAGTTTAAAGTGGATTCCCAACCACTACAAACATCCATGGTACCGCCGGAACATGAATCCGAAAGCTGTGGTACCGAGCGCCAGAGCGCTAACCACTCGGCCCCCATAAGATTAATATAAACAATGCGAATTATGAACTAGCTTATTATTTTATTTAATAATTTTATTTACTCCTCAGTGTCAGGCAGCGCGGGGCGGAGTAGTTCATTCATGGATGGAGGGAAAGGGGACAGCTTCTATTGTGTTAGAGCACCCGTAGGTAGAAGTTTGGCTTGACTCCGTAACACTGAAGAAGAACAGCCTCTTCTTGGAGGATGTTCAGAGGGAACTATCCCGCATTTGCGTATCGTATGGGAGAAAACCCGGAAAACTCCCACCAGGTAGTCAGACACACGTGGCAAGATCCTGAACATCACAAACGCTATCGAGTCTCTACGCTTTTGAAAAGTGTCTATAACAATGCAACCAGCGCAATGGAACCTCAGCCCTAAAGGCTCGTTCCCACCGAGGCGAGAGACGTGAAGATTCAAGAGGCAAGCGACTAAATTTTTTCGACCCCTTCACAGCGAAACGTCAGAAATAGCATTACGCCTAGTGAAAAACCGCTTCGAGTTGAAAGTTGGGCAACTCCAAGCGGCGGAGTGCAAACCGGTTTCAGGCGACCGCGGTGAGGCTAGTGATTGGTCAAATTTTTTCGCTTGCATCTTTTTTCGACCCTTCATAGCCTTGGTGAGCACGAGCCCGGTTAATGCAAATCATCTTGTCAACGGCGCGCGTTTCCACTGAGCCACGAGTCAAGCAGCAAAAAAATTAATGTTGCTTATTATTTTCCCGCAGTTAATTCACTTGCAATTTTTGCAGTACAAGACTTTAAAATCTTTTAGAAAATAATTTTTCCATTTCTCAGTGTTATTTTAAAATTTAATTAAGGTTCCATTATTTTGTTAATACATAAGAAATTAATTGGGAAGTGTTATAGTAAATGTAAAAATAAATAAACTGGACTTTATAACGTTTAGTAAATATTTTTGAAAAAAATTCTTAATATTTAGTAAATATATTTTTGAAATTTTTTTTTTTAAAAACACAAGTTTGCAAATTTAAATAAGCGTTGACTCTGAAAAATAACTTAACATTTCAAAATGTAAAATTTACGTTTTGTAAAAATGATTAATGAAAGACGAAAATTAATTAAAAACTCGGTTTTTTTTTCAAAAAATGTTTCGAAAATTTTCAAACAATACACATCTTACGAAATAAACACCTTGCAAATGAAATTTCAATTCAATTTCTTTTTCTGGACAAAATTTGCCAAAATAAAATATATTACTATATTTAATAAAACGTCATATCTACACATTTAAAATAAATGCTTGTCGAAATTATTTTTAAATAATTTATTGTAACTAACTTAAATAAAGTTATTTTTTATAGAAATTCAACTTTAACAAATGTTTTCTGCAAAATAATTTAAAACGATTTTAAATATAAAGCATTTATTTATATTATGCACTTGAGAATTATATAGACACAAAAGTTGTTTATTTAAATTAAAAACTAAAATGAAGTTTTAGCAAGTAATTAGAAGAGACAAGTAAATCAGTAGTAGGAACAGAAGTAAATTAAAAAATGCCGTAGGCATAGATAATTCTATAAATAGATTAAAAGATGCATGATAACGATGCTATGGTATTAATGATTAGATAAATTCGTAGCAATTCATACAAAATTACTTCATCTTACGAACCATTCTTGATTTAAAAGGAATTTAGCAACAGTTATTTACACTTACTCTTAAAAATTACGATAGTCAACAAATAGAAATTTTTTTTTTTAGTTTGTCTTCAAATATTTTTTTTATCACGGTCAGAAATATTCTATGGTTACTCTATGAGCTAATGTTAGTGGTAAATAATTATACCGACGATAAAACAGAGTAGTCAATAATTTCACAGCCTTTATCTGCAATTCCGAAAGTGTGAGAAACACAGGAAATGGTCAGAGTGATAACAAATCCTTACTCATTCGAATTTGTACATTCCTTTCCTGTTTTTTTCTGTACGCTTTTTTTTTAGTTTATTTATTGCAGATCACCCCTACAGTTTATAATATATATATGTCGAATTGTTCAGCTTTAACTACTAACATAGATTAAAAGAAATCGATTAAAGCTCATATAGTCTTTGGGAACAGAGCGAAATTTTCATAGAAACTTTTTAAGCCTCTTTCACACCAAGGCGTGTCTAATCCTGTGTCCTGCAGCTGCGAAAAGGGCATCCCATGAGTATGTACTCATGGATGGAGGGAAAGAGGGCAGCTTCTGTTGAGATGGAGCACCCGTAAGTAGAAGTCTAACTTGGCTCCGTGGTGCTGAAGAAGGAGGGCAGTGCCTCCCTAGAGGACTTATAGAGGGAACTACCCCGCTATTGTGTTTTTTCGTATGGGTGAAACCCGGAAACTCCCCCCAGATAGTCCGACTCATGAGGCAAGAGGCTGAACAACCCAAACGCCATCGAGTCTTCTCGCGTTTTGAAACAGTGTATATAATAAAGCCGCCAATGGATTGAACCTCAGCTGAATGCTCACCAGTGACGAACGTTGCCACTGAACCATGAGTCGGGCTAAAGTCACCAAATTCGTAAGTATAAAGTCGTTGAGCGACGAAGAGTCAACTGATAGTTTTTTTTTCGCCAAGGACTTCTTAATATTTAGCAAATGATTTTGAAAAAAAATTCTTAATATTTAGCAAATGATTTTGAAAAAAAAATTCTTAATATTTAGCAAATGATTTTGAAAAAAAATTCTTAATATTTAATAAATGATTTTGAAAAAAAATTCTTAATATTTAGTAAACATTTTATAGCAGTTTCTGTCGCTTCCGTGTGAATATATATAAATATTCACACAGAAGCGATAGAAAGTGCTTTATGCAGAGTGAAGTTCCAATTACTCCTAAGATCATTATTGGTCCAATCCGAGTCACGTGACGCGTCAAGTGTTTGAGAACTAAAAGT
Organism: Caerostris darwini; assembly: GCA_021605075.1. Taxonomy (NCBI): domain Eukaryota; kingdom Metazoa; phylum Arthropoda; class Arachnida; order Araneae; family Araneidae; genus Caerostris; species Caerostris darwini. The sequence continues at coordinate 270,477 of BPLQ01004890.1, read as the reverse complement.
TGGACAACTTTCGAGCGATTGTTTCGAGCGTTGCGCGTTGAGGCTTCTAAATGGTCAACTCTTTACGCTTCTCTGCGTTTTGCCTTGGTGTGAAAGAGGCTTTAGTGTCAGAAAATTTGTTACTTTCAATTTTCAGAGGAAATTTTTTAAGAATATATAATTCATGTATCTGCAACGTGTCAATAAATAATTTATTTTTCAATCTATTAATAGCGAATAATCTGTAACAAGATAATTTAATCTTTCATTTTGAAATTTGAAGAAAACATAATAATTGTCTTGGACCGCACATAAAATATATCACAGTTACTGAGCAATACAGAAAATAATGCAATAATGGATCAATCATGACAAACAGGTAAAAATATCTTACCATAACAAATTTATTATTCCTTTTTTGTGAAGAGTTTATATTATTAGTAAATTTTAAATTAATTAGAGGTCAAGAAATTACAATCCATGCAACAATCCATAACAAATATCTTAAAAAATAAAAATAGGAAATGTAGATACTTATTTAAGTAAAATAAAATAAATTATATATTTTTATAAAGCTAGAATTTAAAAAAATAATAATAAGCGCATAAAAATTTTAAACTTAAAAAAAAAATAATAATTTCGGGCCTTATTTGCAACAGCACTGTATCGCATGCTATCCTGACAAACAACGAAACTTATTCTAAAATTTCAATTTTCGCAAATGGATAATTTTGAATATGCTTTATTCTCAAATAATATTATATATATATATATTGGTAACTAACTGGTCATGATCATGTTTAGATTACAGACTTTGGATTGAGATCATGTTCATACACTTTTATTCGCAAATATTTGCAACCAATCTTTAAATCAAATGAAAAAAACAAATGCTATAATAGTAGATATTCACTGCAACTTTATTGCAGAATTATGATCTTCAATAAATTAACTCATTAGGAAACAAAACAAATTTGATCTTATCAATAAAAAAAAAAAAGAATTAAAAAGTAATTCTAGAATTCGTTTATCTCAAATTTTTTTTACCTGTAAAATAAATGGGTATAATTTTCGGAGCGGAGTTTCTCGTTTCCTTGACCACTTTCAATTATTCTTATTAGTTAATTTTTTTTTTTTTTTTTTTTTTTTTTAATTTCTTTCACAAGGCTATTGATTTATTTTTTTTAAGAACTTCTATCACGAGTTTTTTGTACATAATATTTATTTAAATTTTTTTCATGTTTTTTTTATAATTAAATAATTTAAAATTGTTCTAAAAAATTGTCTGATGAAAACAAAAAATTTTTTTATTTCAAAGTGAAAAAGGAGATTTTTCAAGGGGAAAAAAAAAATCGTTTAGAATTCTATGGTTTTTATTTTTTTAAGATGGCTGTTATGCGTTTTGTTCTTACATTAAATTTTAAATTTTATGGATAACCTGTCTATAATTTTTTTTCCCCTGCAATATTACTAGTATATCTATTAAATTGATTGAAGTCAAAATATTTTTTAACGGTCAAAATACTTCTACTAATTAGTTACTACCACAATTTCCTGATAAACAATTCGCATATTTTGTATTTAAAGCATTTTTATTGCAAATTATAGGCTCCAAAGGTGATTAAAAATTAACTTCCTGAATGATAGACAGGCACAAATCGTTAATGAATTATACCGGGCCATTTCATTTTTACCACTCAAAATTACGATAACTGATTATGTTACTCAGACAACTGATTATATTGAGTAACAAATCATGTTACTCAGAATTATTTAAACCGAATGTGATAAAAGTAGAAAATAACACTTGCTATTACATCCACAATTCTTCCTTTAAAAATAAATATATTTTTTTATTAATACAAGATCTTAAGCTGAATAAAATTTATCCAAATATAATAGTATCGCAAAAGGTTGAAGTTTTTTAAGAAATATTCATTATTAATAATTTATAAGCAAAGATAATTCCAAACTACAAAAGGAGAAAATACTAATTAATTATAGTTATGAAAATAATTAAAAAACGGGAATTACTTATTCAAAATCCTGACTTAAACTAAACATTTTCTGTTCATCATTTTTTCCACATTGCTTTTTATCATTCATTTTCAATTACCATGGCTGGTTAATTAAATTTCAAATGTTTAAATTATTTATTCTGAAATTAAATCAATACTAAAACTTTCCATCAAGAAGATATATTTTCAACGCAGAGTAAAATTATGAGATAGATGAATTTAACATTCAAAGTTATTTGAAATTTAATTAACCAGACATGGTATGAGATTACGTACGTAAAAATTTTACAAGACTACATACAAAAATTCTGTTTCAGAAACAAGTAATATAAAAAAAAAAAAAAAATTTAAAGTCAATTCCTACTTTTTTTTTAACTACATCGCAGAAAGTCCTTTATAAATAATTTTCATTCATTTTTTTAAGTTTATCTGTCGCTATCTATTGGTAGATATATGCAACTTAAATCTAAAATTAATTAATTAAATTTAATTACTGAATTAATATTTGAAAAAACTGTATTAACATCCAGTGTCATCCACTACAAGTTAAAAAAAAAATGTATCTGAACTTATGTGGATGAATAAAAAGTATTTTATGAACGATTGAAAATTTGAACAAGATATATATAGGGAGAGTGTGAGCTAATAGAAGAAATCGAATAATTAAACATACTGTTAATTTTAGTACGGTGGCTCCATCTGTTAACAGAAAAAAGTATTAGTTAATGTAAAACATATTTATGGTTGAATAGAAGACTTTCATTAATTTTAAGAAGTTTTTGTAATTTAACTAATAATATTTTTGAAAACTAAAAAAACTTAAACCTAAATTATCACTAAGCAATAAGAAAAATTAGCAATGGGATGAAAAGTTAACTCTGAGCGGGAGAACATTTCCTCTTTTAAGTACTTTTAATAATTGCAGACACGTATTCTCGAAAAGCCCATTATCACCGCCTTCGTATTGGACTACTTATTTTAGTGGTGGGCGTAAAATGCCATTAAAGCGTTGTTTCCTTTTTTGTCAATTAGCGCTGGTTTCATAACGTTCATTTGTTTAAACACAGAGCAAGTTGAAAAGTATTTTCGAAACAGCAGGTGCCTTAAAATAATAATAACAATAAATATAATAAGCTGAGCTGATATACAAGTTACCCATAACAATATTTAACAATTACTCAAAGAAAAAAAAAGAAATTTAAAAAATGCTACATTATTTAATAATATAATTATGAGCTCGTGAAAGAAATTAAAAAAAAACAATAATAAATGATTAACTATGTAGTTATTGTTAGTTCTTTAAATAAATAAAAGAAACATTGAAAGTTGTCATAATTTCATAGGGGTAAAATTTTTTTTTTAAATTAAATTTTACATGACATAATATAATTTAATTTATTAATAAAAAAATTATATACAATGGACAAATTATGTTTTGCTTACAATTTTGTAGAAACTTTAATTTTTTAAAACTCAGAGGTATAAATTAAAAGGTAAAATAATTAGATGAAATATTTGAAGAGGGGAAAGAGGAAATCAACTTACTATGGAAGAAAAAAAAATCAAAAACATATTTACCATGCATATAAATTCAAAATGCTTGAGGTCTACATGATAATCATAATAAATTCCTTTTGACTTCTTAATTAAAACAAAAATACTATTAATCAGCGGGATTATTTCAAAAATTTTATTAGTTCAAATCCCTAATAACAATTTGCTCTAATTACTAGTTATTAATAAATTAATATTAAAAATGCCAATTAATTTTAATTTTATAACACCAATTTGCACAGATAAAAACTTTTAGTGCAAGTTAATGACAATACATAACAACAAATAATCAATAATTATTTTTTTAAAATTCTAGCTCTACAAAAAAATAAACAATAAATTTAAAGCATAAAAATTTTAACTACTTTGAATTAAATAAATATGTTTATGTTTACTCTTTCGTAAACTGATAAAAATCTACAGTTTATGTTTTAATTTTAAAGAAATACTAAATTATTGCAATAAATTGATGAATTTCTGACAATACATAGACTCAATAAAAAAAAAAAATATCCTTTTCATATTAAATTTATTTCCCACAAGAACTTGCAGACATGAGTTTTTGAACACTTTTATACTTTGAATTATAATCTAAGATGAAATAAATAAATAAAATAATAAAAAATGTTAATGTTTTTCAAAAATGTAAACTTCTCAGCATATTACGAAAATTGACATATTTTTTTTATGGATGTTTAGGTGCAATGGCATTGCAAAATTATTAAGAGAGACAAAATAAAGGATTCATATTGCTGAGTTTAAAGTGGATATTCTTTTCCATAGTGAATGAAATATGATACATACACATATATCTAACTAAAAGAAAAGAAAAAATACTCCAAATAATAGATTCCCTCCCTAGTACTATCAGGTATAATTTACCCTAAAAAATTATTTGTTAATTTACTCACTTTTTTCAAATATCTACATTCAATATAAAATAATTCATCTCATACATAAAAATATCTGTATATATGTTTAAATTTATCACAAAATATTAAAGAGATTTGCATTTTAGTTGTTTATTTAGAAATACTGGATTAAGTTTCTTATACTATAACCTGGCAAATTATTTAATTTTTTCTTAATCATCAAAGAAGTTTTTCACAAAAGAGAATGTTCTACCAATCAAAAGAATTGAATTCAGTTGATTTCTTCTACTTCAAAAAAAAAAAAAAAAAAAAATGCATAGGATATTTAGATATTTTTATGTGTAGAGGATATTTTTGCAACTATGGCTATTTCCACAATAGTGTAAGGTTTTTATTTTTTAACAAAATGAAATTCTATCCAATTCGACTGTGTATTTAAAAAATAGCTTATACATAATCCAAACATGATGCATTTTATAGATTATATAATTATGTATTTAGAAATTAATAAATAATGAATATATTCTCAAAAGCAAATGAAAATATTCTTCTTAAAGGCTGGTAAGAATTTTTAAGGGAATAAAACCGTTTTATTTTTAAAAAAATATGGACTTCAAATTTCTTTGCTTTTTTTTTTTTTCTGGCAAATTACAAATATCTGGTGGACATATATTTTGAAATGCATAGATTAGAAAATATATTTTACAATGAAAATGTATTTCTCATAAATTATTGCCTTATATATGTAATATTCCACTAGAAAATCTCCATGTAGTTTGTTGTATATTTTGTGTAATCATGCAGGAATTAATTAAACAATCTAATACAATACAGTTTCTTTATTGTATAAATATTTTTCTATAACTACCAATACAAGTTACCACAAAACAGCACATCACAAATACTGGTTGGGCAAAGCTTTGTACAGCAGTGGTCATTTAGGTATTTCTCCCATTTCTAACAAGTAATATAATTAAAACTGCGAAAAATGTTAACATTTTACAATGAATTGACGTTCATGAATGAAATTTCAATATGCAATGATCCAACATAAAATGCATACTGCACTCTACCATCATATTTTTTGTTTATATAAATTACTCTATTCAGGAGAATTTTTTTAAGATGGTTGTTATGGTTGGCAAAAAATGTAAACAATTTCACATTTTTTTTATCGAAATAGAAATTAAAACATCAATAATTCGAAATAGAAATTAAAACATCAATAATTCGAATTTAGAAATTAAAACATCAATAATTCCAATCCTTAAAACTACAGAAACAGATTAAAATTACACATAAAATAAAACCAACAATAGTGTGAATGCGAAATAGTATAGAAAATAACGTAATTTTTAAAATAATGGTATACAAAGATATAATTAAAAATTTTACAGCAGATTTATATTTCTTTTATTCATTTATTATTAATTTCTATAGCACTTTACATACATGGGAGTTGTGGGAGAAATTACCTTTCAGAAAAATAATGCACCTTTGACCTCCAAAATTAGAATATAAAATTACAATTATGCATATTTTTTAATATGTCCTGCCTGGATAATTGAAATATTAATGAACTTTCAATACTTTCTTATACTTAAACTTTCTTTAATTTTTTTTTTCTGAGTATATCTACATAAACACATAAAAATGTATATAGTGCTTGCATATATGTGCAGAAATTATTATCAATGAAAAAAGACAACATGTAATCATCAAAGCAGAAAATTAAATTTTAGGTAAGATATATTTTTTTTTAAAAACAGTCTTCAATTACCAAAAATATATTATAAAAATTGAACAACAATGGAGAAGACAAATATTTATAAAAATATGAAAAAAGAAAAAAAAATTGCTTGATTAGATAAATTAAAGTACTTAATGACAGAAATATAGATCCATAATCATAATATATTTAACTATTTCAGTTATAAATTTATGCTATTTAAACATTTTTTTTTTGTCAATTTAAAATAAAAACTTAAAATTTAATACTTTTTGAAATAATGCACGAAAAATATCTTTTAAATGCAAGCCTTGCATACATATATGTATGAAATGCATAATTTCTAATATATTTACAGAGATTTATTCATGTCTAAAATCTACAAGAAAAAATATGTATATTAGCTACAGCAAACACTCATTCATATAATTATAAAATTGTTTAAAATGACAATAAAAGTTTGACAATGCATATCACTTAGGGTTAAAGTTTAAATTCAAGTACATTTCTGCCTATCGTAACTATGTATCCAATCTATTGCATAAAGCGGATGCAGGACAAGTATAACTTAGGCTTTTTAAGAGAATCTTGCATACTTTCAATATCATATAACATCCTTTTTTACACAACTTAACATTTCTAAGGATTTACATAACACTATATTTATAATATGTACAATAAGAGTGTGCCACATCCAAGCATAAGTATACAGTTCTATCAAATGTATTTGCTTAGAACAGCAACAAGTTTAGGAACAGACAATGCTCTAACAATGAGTGTCAGACTAGAGCTTCTAATTTTATCAAATTAGTTAAAATTTATTGCTTTTTCAAGAACTATCTTCAATAAACAAATCAAATTTCCTTTTATTTTTTTTTTTTTTTAAATACAACTTTAAATTGTATAATATGAAAACCTTATATTCAAATTATGATTTTTTTTTCCTCTTCAAAAGAGTAAGAACACAGCAGACAAAGAATATTTGTAAATCAATTTTCAACGAAAGAACAAACATGAAACTAAAATTTATATATATGTATATCAGGGGTCGGCAGAGGTTATGTCAACTGGAGTTTCATACAGGCTCCCTATTTCTTTTAGAAGTCTTGCCATATGTTTAATAAAATTAGATTAAATAGCTAATATTTGTTTAACTTCATTAAAAAAATAAAACAAAATTTAAAAAAGTATAAATAATTATAAGTCCAGTCGATTTTCCTTTGATAATTCTTTATTAGCTGCATTTAAACAGACATATTTTACCACCATTGATATATATTTATATATTTGTGAAAATTTATTACTGGCATAAAAGAATTACATGTCATTATAATTTAATAAAAAAGTAAGAAGCAAATGAGCATGTTTTTAAAATGAAAAAAAAAAAAAAAAAATCTTTTATAAAATTTTAAGAATACAAATAATTGTAAAAAACATTTTCCAATATTTCACTCTTCAAAAACCGTTACTGTTAAAAATATATTGAATCTTTTTAAAAAAAAATAAAACAAAAACAAAAAGTATTTTAAAGTTCTTAGCAATTAAAATTATTTTTAACAGTTCATAATTTGTTAAAAACATATGTTTTTATACAGCCGTAATTAAAATTTTAAATGATTTATGGAGTTAATTTTCAAGTTATGATAAAAACCATAACTAAATTTTCCATAAATGCAAATATATATATATAACATTTTTACTAATGAAAGTGTAAATATAAAAAAAAAGTTTTATGAAAATTTTAATCAAACCTGAACAATAACATTATATCAGTAACATGACATGGCTAACTTCATATGCACAATATCCAGTGTAATACTTTTAACAATGTTCTAAAGAATTCACATTCTACAAGTATTCAAAAATTGAAGCTGTACATTTATTACAAGGTGATAATCTACATAAGGATAATTTATAACAATATCAGTAAAACTTCAAGGACAGGTGAACATTGTGCAACAAGCAATGCATGAATGTAAAGCATCCATCACATTATGCAGATTATTCATCTATGCACTGTACAACAAGCTGTTTGTAAATGGTTTTAATGAACTGATAATTTGGAACCGAACCTGGACACAGTTTTGTGTTTTCATCTGAAGTAGTCCTTAAAATATTGAATGATTGTGCCAGAAAATCAACATTGGTATGCATGTATTTCATTTCAAATGGAAACTAAGATTGTAACCTACTTTCGAAAATAGTTGATGGCATTAAAATTACCAATACAGTTTGGCATGACGATTAGATAGAATGACAATGATTTAGCATTCTATCCTTAAAAATGATGATTCAAACAAAATGGATGCTTGTACATTAAAAGAAAAAAATAATGATAAATACTGGCACACTATCTTTGAACACTTTGAAAAAGAGATGACTTTTAAAGGAATGTCCAAAGCCCATCTCGGCATTTTTGTTGAAGGGAGGTTCATGACTCAAACAGCGCAAGAAGATCATCATTTCCTGCAGATGAGGTATTGCCATTGCTGGTAGCTGTGGTAGAAGTTGCTGTTCCAGAAGTAACAATGCCTGTGCTACCTCCTAAATCTTGTGGTTCAAGGTAAGATAAAAGTTCCATTGGATCAACCACACTTTCTGGCAACAACTGTAACATGAAAGTGAATGCCATTATTTTTATATGAAAAATTATTAAATTTGTAAAGAAAGTTATATAAGAAAGATATTCAGAATATTAATTTGTAAAAAATGAGCATAACTTATTTTCATATTTTTTTTTAATAATCAGCAACTAATCTTTCCTCTCCACATGAAGAGGAAGCTGTTCTAAATCATACCGAATTATTAAAACACTTGTTAAAAGAGATCTAATTTCTACTTTAAAAACAATTTTAAAAAGATAAAATTAAAGATTTTAAAATTGCTCAGGTCTTTGATACAACCAATCTTCACACATTTGATATATGCAGTTTTTCTATATATAATAATCATTAATAAAAATAACATAGCTATAAATTACAAGAAATACAAGCTTAATAATACAAGAAAAATTATACATTAAATACATTTCATATGGTGTAATTAAAATTCAAAATTTTATAGATTTAAAATATTTCTATTTTTATTAATTTAAATATAGTGCAATATACACAGCTGGCTTATTTAAAATATTGATAATATCAATTTGTATTAACTATAAGTGAAGCGACTGAATAAGAGAATATGCATAATGAGAAGCTAGGAAATCTTTTATAAGAGGAATGAGCACACAAACGTCACACGAAAAAGTCTTTGGAAGTTCTATCAGCCTAATAACTAAATATTAAAGACAATTTATTTACTATTTTTAAAAGCAGCAAATGAGATATTGATTTTTTAATTTTAAAGCATTATATATTAAAATAAATATATCACACCCCAATAAAACATTTTTTTTTTATTTCCAATGGCAGATTATGAACAGTTACAGAACAACAATAAAAAAAAAATAAATAAATAAATAAATAAATAAAATAAAAAAAAAAACACCCACCCAGAGAAAACAACAAAACATGCTGCAACAGAGTTCATTAATCTAACTCTAACATATCCCTAGCCTCCCAATATCGCTCGGCGAGAAAAGTCTTGCACAGAGCAGGACAGTGAAGTAGATGCGTGGAGTACATAGCCTCTCCAAAGCTGCACAGAGTGCATATCGGGGAAGGAACAATTTTGAGTCTGTAAAGACGTTTACGCAGGCAGTCATGTCCAGTGGCTAGTCGGAAATTAGTGACTGCTCTACACCTTGGAACATTACATAGATTTGGGATGGCATTCTTCCAGGACTTTTGGCAAACATGGTTATAGAGGTCTTCTTGAGCGCAGACTTTAATTGAGCTTTTGATGAGATTTTTGATAGAGTGGAAGGGTATAGGACGAGATATTTTTTGTGTGATTAAAGACCCCCTTTTAGCCAGGAAGTCGGCTTTCTCATTGCCTGGAACCCCACAGTGGGCAGGAACCCACTGGAGGACTATAGTTTTTCCAAGCCAATAAAACATTTGAATACATATATTATAAATACTTAATAACAATTTCTTACATTTAAAGCTTCTTGACCTTGCCCTTCTCCTTCAATAACAGCCGCTGGATCAAAATTTAAATCTCCAAGGTCAGGTGCATGAGAGAGTGAAGAATCACTGTTGGTAGATGCTTGACTATTGGGCTGACTGACCACAGACATACTGTTGGGCCCAGTTCCACTGCCAGAATTTTCAGCAGACTGGGAGGCTGAAGATGGTGGTGGAACACTAGGAGGACCTCCATTACCACCCCCGGAGTTCCCAGGGGTATGAGGTGTGTGTGGAGTGTGAGGTGTATTAGGACCATGCTGCATCAGGTTTTGGTTGGAGGATGGAGTACCTGGGGTACCAGTGCTGGTTTGGTGGATAGATGAAGGCTGAGTGGAAGCTGTGTCTGCTGAAGTAGTAGGAGGTTGCCGCAAGGATGGATTTCCTTGGTCATGCAGATTGGGCAAGCCCATTTGCTAAGGAGATAAAAATAAATATCAATGGAGGGGAAAAAATTTCGACTTTTGTATCAGAAATTATTACATACAAATAACTATTAATATATAAAATTAAAAAGTAATAATATAATTTATTCAAAATCATTTTCGACTGAGGAAATATCTATGTATAAAATCCAGATAATTTTTCAAGTAATAAAGCTCATTATAATATAAAAAAAATTGTTAAACTTATGCTCAAAATATAAGATGTAAACACTAATATATAAATAAAAATTACATAGATAAAGTCATAAATTAATAAACAGAAATATAATTAGTACAATGAATACATGCCAGACAACTTTTGAAAAACTTCATTGAGATTAACATCAAGTTTTACAATAGAACTGCAATTAACATAATAATATTAATGCAGAGCATTTAACAACTATTTCAAATAGATGGAAAGGTTAAATACCAGGGTTTAATTTCTTAATTATATTTGTTACAGATGGAAAACATACAATTTTGTATCAAATATGAACAATATTAATTTGTTACAGCTTTTTCAAAAATCATCATCATCATTGTTTAAAACATTGTTTTGAATTTTGAAATTTAATCAAAATTATTTCTTTACCATGGGATGGAGTATCTAAAAATACTCCATCCCCTTTTTACAACACTAAAACTTCTCAAATTCAGTATTACAATGAGATAAAATTTTTATTAATGAATGGGATAAAAATATTATTTCAGAATATAATTGTATTCAGAAACATCATCAACAATATTGAATTTAACTATATTAGCTAACTGATTGTCTAAAAATTAAAGAGACAAAGGAATTTCTAAAGAGGGGTAAAATTCTGGAAAAAGTTAAAAAATGCAAAAATTATTCATAATAAGCAAAATACTGTAAAAAATCTTGCAAGTATTCATTTAATATAAAATATTTTTTCCATGAATTCTAAAAATTGATGGAAAATATACATTTTGCAGAAAATTTGCACAAAAAGACGATTACCAAAAAATGCATTCCCCCATATACTGTTGTACATTTTATGAATTTTTATTTAAATCCAACTTCTAAATATGTTCATTGGAATCTTTAGACATATTTTTTAAATATTAAGGTTCTATCAAAACTGTTATTGCATATTATATAATTTTCATAATAGAACATATGATTACAAGTAGAACAATGGGCAAATTCAATATATTGTTGAATATAATAATGTATAATATCAATGTTGCGTGTGTATATTTTATGTTTAATAGAATACATATAACTTTTATTCATCATTGTGAAATTAATGCATGTTTGATAAATTTCAATAAATAATATTTATGATATTAATAAAACAAAAAACAATATGACAAACAATAAAGATAAACAAAACTTTTTAAATTCAAAGAATAGCAAGCATTAATTTCCAATTGTATTTACCTGTTCATGATGACTTAAAGATTTTTCCATAGCTGCAAGAGGATCTAATGATGAAACACTATCATTTAAATGAGACAAAGGACTACTGAAGTCTGTTGCTTGTGACTGAAATTCATAACTGTTGCTACCACCATAGCCATTTGGCATCATAGGCCCATTTGGAGGGGGTCCATTGGTTATTGCTGAAAGGTAAATAAGAGATTACAATGATTTTTTTCATGAAACATTTAAAAACATAAATTTATTTTAAAATTTCAAACATGATGAAAAATACAAGTTAATCAGACAAATTTCTAAGAAATAATCAAGAACATTTGACTCTTGTCCTCTGCTATAAAAGGTGACGGTTTAAAAAAGGATACAAAAAGGGTGTGATTAATCCTCAGATGATTTACACTTCCTTTTTTGTGTAGCTTAAAATGTTCATTAAGATAGCCCAAGGGATTTTAACATATTGTAATAATATTGTATATTATAGATGGTAAGTGCAGTAATATTTGTAGTCTTTTGAAAGATTAATAAATTACAAGCTTACTAGTAAAAAAAACTGAGAAAATTTTAAACATAAAATTGTATCAAAAGTTTTTGAGGAAAAAAAAATTGTTAAAAATTGATATATATATATATATATAAGTTTTCAGAATCAAATGATATGATACATAAAAATGAATTTACTAAATAATCCTTTTATTTTTGAAACACAACTGCATTATATAAAATAACAATACAAAAAGTATATTAATACACTACTTATACATGATAATATTAAAAGTTTACATATTAAAATCAGCAGTCTATGCAAATAATAACATAAAAATAACTTATAGAAAAGTTTTCATAATTTATTTTTTAAACAAATTATACTATGTATGACAGAAGAAAATAGATACTATGATAAGCTGCTTATAAAATTAAATAATTATTTAAAGTATAAAAAGTACAATTTATTATTATTTATTTGAATTAAAGATTTGAAGGCAGTAACTTTCATATTAAATTAGAAATTGAACTTGTTTTATTTGGAAATATATTCAATCAAACAAACTTCAAAGAAAATTAAAATAAATGCAACTATTTAATATTATAGCAGAAAAAGAACACACAAACACACTATGTATTAAAAAGAGCTGAAGTTACATGCATCATTAAGTTGGTTATAACACAGGGGCTTACATTGCATGTCAGGAGGAGGTAAAGCAGAATATGGTGAGAGACCTTGACCCATTTCCCATGCTGATGTAGTAGGCATTGTCATGCTACTGGGTGACATGGCTTTAAATCGCTTCTGACTATTACCACATGGTTCAACTGAAGCAGCAAAAATATCACTATTACATTTTCAACAATAACACAATGATGCAAACATAGTAATAGTTAAAAAAAGTTTTCCAAAAGTTAAATGCCTTTAATTCAGCATTTTTAATTATCTAAGCAATATATTAATAACTAATAGTTGCTTAGCAATATGCAATATGCATACTAATAGTTGTAGCAATATGCAACTGATACATGTACAAAAACACATGTGTTGCATTTTTTTTGACTTTACATTTTTATTTAAGTAAAAAAAAATGCAATGCATATATTTTTTTTTAGTAAAAACTTATACTTAAGCCAATTAGAAAAGATAAATTCAAATAATATGAATATTATTTGAACTTTCGAAATTATCAAATAGATCGTTAGAGGGAAAAGAAATTTAGAAAAAAGATACTTATTAAATTATAGATAAATTAATAATCACTGCAAGAGTAAACTACAATTTTTGTATTATACTGTAAAAAATACTAATCAATTAATATTTACAATCTATTTAATAAGTTATCTCGATGAACTTTTATAACTAAAAATAAATCATAGAAATTATATCAATACACAAGAAATTAAAAAACTTCACAAATTAAATAAGTACTATAGTTTGAATTACTTAATTATTAATTAAAGTTAAGCTTTTTAAATAAAAATATCCTACCAGTCCCATCATTCTCATCTTTTACTGATTTGACGGGCACAGGTTTCCAGCTGGCAGTTCCATCAATGGTAACTTCTTCTACATCAGAATTGCTGAGATTGGTTAAAATTCCCCAAATATATTGATCTACTTCTAAGCCTTCCAACAAAGCAGGTTTACTAAAAGAGAAAAACGTATTCCACATTATTCATAATGTTTTAAAAATAATATTGAATAAAATAAAATGACAATAATAGTTATTTTTAATGCTCTGAAAATTAATTATTAAATTATTGGAAATTTGGTACATATGTTAAAAAAAAATACAAACATACTTGCAAACTGGACATCGCCAAGCTCCTCGTTCACAGTTCAATTGTAAATAAGATTCGAGATCAAAACACTGAAATATTAATAATAAAATTTTAAATATCCATTTGAATATGTTTTTTAAATTAAATAACTAGAGAATCCTTAATTTTCAGTATCACACATCCTAATAAATAAAGCAAAAAATAAACTAAAATTAGATAGACTTTTAGATAATGATTGAAATTTTTAGATTTTTAGATAATGATTAAAATACACATATGGTTCATATGTATACAGATAATTATATGTTCTCCAATGCATAATTTAGGGAGAAGAAATAATTTTAATAAATTTGAACCTCCTAAAATTCAGATTAACAAAAGCAATTTTATTTCATAAAATTATTTTATATATTAGTACCTGTATGTGTTTACAGTCTTGTCCTCTAGCAGGAAGGGTGATTCTTTTGAAAGTGATAGGACATTTCAAAGAAACTTTGATTGCAGTTTGTTCAACTCCATCTTCCATATTGAGGGCATTATTTGATGCTGCAACATTTGAAAAGTTGCGCTTGATTTTTGAAACACAGTGATCTGCAGGTAAAAGTCTCTTTCTCAATAGACCTTGAAGAACTGAACGAACAGTAGGGCGATGGACAAGTTGAAGAAGGAATAGATGAGACTAGAAGTAAAAAAATTTAAATCCTTAGGTTACCAGTGATTTAAGTGCATGTGGTTTAAGGTTAAGTTTTATGTTTCTCATTAAAAAATATAAATGCAATATTTTCTAAATGAAGTAAAAAATTTAAGACTAATAGCTTATATAAATAATATTATTAATGTATGATTTGTCAAACTGCATTCTTTTGACATAATTCTAATAATAATATGAAATTTTTAATAATCAAAATAAATATTTCTACAGGTTAAGCTATCAAATTCACATTAAGAGTAATGATTTTTTTCAAACTTATACAATAAGTCCATACTGCTAAAAGCATAGATTGTAGACTCCAAAAATGCAATGATATTTGCTTCTTTAAGTAAATTAGTATAATTGATATAAATTATACTGTAAATTAATATAGTCTCAAAGCATTCTAAAATAATTTATGTTAGTACATATGATATTATAAATGTAATTATTAAACTAACTTACACAACAGCAGGCAGTAACAGTTATTTGTATGGTGTTGCGGCCTGGCAAACAAACCTCTTTGAGATACAAAGGTTTGTGGGAGGCTTTGTTTTCACCTCTGTCAATGGTTAGTGGTGTAGCATTGACAGAAACTTGAACCGAAGCTGGCCAATTGGTGTTCATCTGCCGATCTTCATGGTGGAAGCATTTTAGCTGTAATTCTAAATCTGTCCGCCACATGAGAGTCTGATGTACAGAAGGCTTCAAGTGGAAGACATGATTGCTTACAGCTAAGTTGTGTTCCAATCTGAATGGAGCTAAGATGATACCATCTCGGACGGGAAATGTTAGTCGCAATTCATCATCTTCTGGAAAAATTAAAATAATAATAAAGATATTTATTTCAACATGAATATATATATACATTTAAGGTACTTTTCTGTTAGCACTGTGCCACTTTGCACAAAATCTAATTTTACTATATTATCATCAATTATAATGTAACATGGTAAAAGTTTTAAATCTTTACAGTAATAACTCACATTTTGGCTGATATTCCATTAATGTAGGCAAAAAAAATTAAAAATCATATACAATAAAACATCCCCAAAATAATGAAAGAAAAATGTTAATAATTTTTATGAATATTTGTTGGGTTAACAATTCATGGTAATAACATAAATAATGATTTTACAATACCTTAATTTTTATCTGTTATTTTTCAAACATTAAGTTTCAGATTTATTTCTTACGAAAACTAATGTATTTAACATGTAAATTTTTTTTCTTTCTTGAAGAATAGAATTTTTAATAATCAATGCATTCTTTAAAATGTGCATATTATTTTTTCTACATATTCAATAACAATATACCCCCCTCCTCCTTTTTTTAAATTTAAGCTTAATAAGAATTTCTTTATATTAGAAAATATATTCCCTGCTCATTTAACAATATGGACTGATGGATTGTCTTCAAGAAATGATAGCAATTAGTTAATTTAGTTTATATATTACAATCTTGACTTAGTGATTGTTATTTAACAATCTTACTTGATTTCTTTCATTCTATATATTTATTTTCATTATACAACCATTTCTTACTTTAGGTTTTGATTATTAATTTATTCTCAAATTTAAGGTTATTCAATTACAGAAATACCTTAATTTTTTAGATTTTATAGTAAGTCAATTTGCTTTGTTTTATTTTTTCCTCTGTTTTATTTATAAAAATAATTTATTTACTTTCTTAGAAAAACACAAGTTTGTCTACAACATAAATTCTGAATAAATATATATTGCATACTTCCTGCATATGAAGTTTTTTTTTCCCCAGAAGTACATAATTTATTTCAAAAATATATATATTTTTTTATTAAATTTTGTAAATAAAGTGAAATTTTTATATAACTTTTCTGTAACAGAAGATACGTAAGTACAACTTAATGTAAAATGACTTATTCAAACCAAACAATACCATATGCCCAGAATATTATTTTATACACCATATTATAAAATGATTTTAAAAAAAAAATTAAGCAATTATTCCAAAAAGATATTTAATTTAATTAAAAATTTTTAGCTTACAAAGTCAGAAGTACTTATATTATAAAAATAAATAAAATGCGTTATTCAAATTGCTCCAGATATGACAGGAGATATCTTTCCAAATTTATTTTGAGAAGATGAAATTTGTTGAACTCTAACATTACATCCAAAATGTCAATTATTAATTTAAGGAAACATAATATTTTTTTATATGCATGCCATATAATCATTCCTTAATAATTTTACAGCTCAGTGATATGACACCTGTACTTAATTAAGCAAGCATGAGTTTAAAGAGAAAATAAAGTTTTTAAGCAAGATAGCAGTGACAACAAATTGGCAGATAATAATATTAAGCGACACAAAATTATAGCCAACACAATAATTACCAGAGAGTAATTATATGGCAGATGTTCTATTCCCCTGTCATATATGACCATTTGCATTTTGTGGTTAAAAAAATTAAAAACAAAACAAACTTACTAGGCGGAGGTAGAATAGGTTTAGTTTCTGAGAAATTGGGCTTGATATCAGCAGTGGGTGATAAATATGGTGGAACAGATGCAGGTGTTAAAGGTGGTGTAGGATTCCCTGGAATTGGCAAAGGCTGGTAGTTCATGTTTCTCTGTAGTTAAGAAGAAAAATATTTTATTATTTATCAGAGAATTTATTAATTTTTACATTATCCACAATTTATTAATTTTTGAAAAAACAAAGGGCTGCTATTAGTAGAATTGTTTTTAATTTATAAAGGCTTTATAAGAATTGAGACAAATATGAAATTATATAGGGCAACTTTTATGAAACAAACCATACCATCATATTTGGATGTTGGAAAAGAATAACAAATCAAAATCGAGGAAAATAACTGAAAATGTTACATAGTGAATTAATCTTTAGGGTGTGTGTATATATGCATATACATAGGATTTTGGTTTTAAAAAGTGACGTAATTAAAATCATATCCCAAATTTCAAATTTCTAGAAACTTATACATCTTATGGATGATCCATAACCATCGGCAGGTATATAAATTAAAGCAATTTTTTTAAATACAGTAATTGCTTTTTTTTTTTAAAAAAAAGGGTAAAAACACTGTTTAATGTATATTCTTAGTAAAATTTTGAAAATCAGCAAATTTTCTTCATTTAAGAATTAGCTGAAATTTACCAGATACTGAAGCCGGAGTTATTGAATTTGGTGCATTAAAGGCTCGTGCTCACCAAGGCGACAAGATGCAAGCGACCAAAATTTGACCTCACCGCGGTCGCCTGAAACCGGTTTGCAGTTCGCCGCGTGGAGTAGCCCAACTTTCAACTCCAAGCGGTTTTTCACTATGCGTAATGCTATTTCTGACGTTTCGCTGTGAAGGGGTCGAAAAAATTTGGTCGCTTGCCTCTTGCATCTTCACGTCTCTCGCCTCGGTGGGAACGAGCCTTAACATCCAAAAATTTTTTGCATCCAAGAATATGGGTTAAATTTCATTACAGTAAAAATTCTATAAAAATTAATTTTTAAGCTTAAAAAAATTAATGTTTAATTTTATTTATTTGTAGTTAGAGAAAATTAATTATATGGCTTCACCTGCTATTAGCCAACATAGCAGGACTTTTGCAAAGCAGGAAAATGGGCTTAGTTAGTAACAGATATAGCTGTGTATTAATCAAAGAAAGTGCATCTAATAATTAATGATAAATTAGCCAATATTACTAGCGACATTTATACTTAAAATTTATGCAATGAAATACAGATTTTATGTACTCAAATTAACACATGTTGTCAAATGTTAGAGGTTTATCATAAATGGAATGGGACTAATTACTAAAATATGTTTTTAAATAAAATTATATATATATATAGGCATAAAAAAGTTTGTCAAAAAACAGGGTTTAAATACTTTTCTATGAGTTCTAAAGTAATCCAATAAAAAAGTCTATTAAAAATTCTTAACAAAGAAAAAGTTTTACATATTTTGCTTGTCATCAGTAAAAGAAAACAGGCAAGCATTAATATTCAAATACCCCTGTTAATATACCGACATAGAAATGGGGCCGTTGGTCTACGTATACTCGTAGGACGGCCAAATGAATTAACATTAATAAAAAGCAATTAAAATAAATACTAGGACAAACAACTAATTTACTTTTACCCTTTAATGAATACGAATAAATACTATTACAATAAAATTTAGGATTTTTAATATTTGGCAGAATAAATAAAATAAAAAAAGTTTTATAGAGAATGTTTATAGAGAAATGTTTACAGAGAAGTATTCATAATATTTCGCACGCATACCTCAATCGAAAATATTCCTTTGAGTGTGTGGGCAGTGGGGTACCAGTAGCCTCATATCCTTTTTACCAAAAAAAAATGCTCACCGACCATTCCAAAGATGGACATAACTCTCCATTACAAATTATACCTCGAGCCATTCTCGCAGCAAAAATTGTGCACCAGGCTCACGCACTATCGTAGATCGTTCGCTCTGCTTCCAACGGGTCTTCCTTTCTGCCCGCAAAAACTCTAAAAAAGGGATGGATCTCACCAAACCGACCGGTTCTTTTGGACCTGACCGTGTGACCGGGATGGGTTATCTACCATTCCTGGATTCATACAAAAAATAAAGGAAATACCCTTACCCTCACACAACAGGATAATTACCAGTTACAACATCCTCCCACCTTTAATTTAGGCGGGAGCCAAAAATTAAACTCTAAATTTTCTTACACCTATTTTGCTATGGGTATACACATCCATAAAATTACACATAAAAAATAAAAATTAAATTGAACACTGCTTGACAAATATGAACACATAAAAACAAAATACTATGAACTAAATAAAATTACAGCATATAAATGTTACATCATGAGAATTACAATTTCAAATACTAATTCAAAAAAATAATAGCCTTTCTATTTACAGTCTCAAACATTATTTCTTAGTTGATATAAACAGTCGTCCATATCTGGACCTGTTTTCAGTTGTCCGGTGAGTACAGGATCTCCAGAAGTTGACACCTCCAACGGGTAAAGTTTTTGAATTGGTCGCATCAAGCAACCACTACTCGTTCTCACCTGTACTACCCTGGACGCACCATCTCTACCGCTGTAGATTTTCTCAATTCGGCCCATAGGCCACATGACACGTTTTTTGTTTTCCAGTTCGATGAGAACAATGTCCCCGACTTTAAGTTCTTGGCACGTGGCTTTGGCCTTCTGCACAAGTTGGCTTAAGTATTCCTTACGGAAACGACTTCTCAGTTCTCGACGCAAAGTGTTGCAGTGATTCACGCGCACATTCAGTTTGTTGGAGTCGACTGAATCTAAATCAGGTACCCCACTTGTTTTATGTCTTACAAAAACAAGGAAGGAGTCAAAGGAATGAGTTCATCTGAATCGTCCGAGATATAAGTCAACGGGCGGCTGTTTATTGATGCTTCAACATCACAAAGTATCGTTAGAAGCTCTTCAAAATTTACTGATGATCTTCCTAGAATGCGCACGAGCAGGCTCTTGACTGAACGAATAAGCCGCT
This sequence comes from Caerostris darwini, assembly GCA_021605075.1. Taxonomy (NCBI): domain Eukaryota; kingdom Metazoa; phylum Arthropoda; class Arachnida; order Araneae; family Araneidae; genus Caerostris; species Caerostris darwini. Next base: position 249,944 of record BPLQ01004890.1, on the reverse strand, counting down.
CCCACCATCCCCCCACCAAGCAGCAGTAGGGGGATTGAACTTCCACTTGATCGGATAACATTCGTTTTCCGATATTTTCTGCCAATCAATTTTCTTCAAGACATTGTCCATTCCTCTAAAGTTTGTAGCATTGTCCGTGTACACCGTTGATGGACGGCCTCGCCGTGCAATAAATCTTCTCAAGGTTTGCATGAAAGATTCTGTGCTGAGTGACGTAAGAGGTTCAAGATGAATTGCCCTGTACACTGCGCAAGTAAATAACACAATCCAGGCTTTTCCCTCGGTTTAAGAAGTAAAGGACCACAAAAAAAGATCTATACCCGTTATCTCAAAGATTGCCGATTCTCTTACTCGGTCAAGAGGCAACTGTATAGGTGGAGTAGTCAACGCTTTTGCAGTGAATCTTTTGCATACAACACAACGTGATACGCAAGATCTTATATTTCTCTTGGAAGAAAAAATCCAGTATTGCAGTCTTAATTTGGCTGCCAATATCTGCATACCTGCATGACAGTACTTTAAATGATATTCTCTTATCAAGCACTCAGTTAAGTAATGTTTGGACGGAAGAAGGATTGGATATAAAAAGGACAGATCATCATCTCGTTCAATGATCCTAGTTTTAACACGAAGAACCTCGTCATCACCTCGCACCACTTGCAGACCATGCACAGAATTTTCTTTCTCATGAAAATGCTTTTTCTGCTCTATACTCCACAGAATGATCTCAGCCTTAGCTTTTTCTTCAACTGTTAGGGTTTTAGTACCATAAGAAGGCTTTTTTCTCAATTTATTTACAAAACGCATCATCCAGCAAAAAACTCTCACAATCTTAGAAAAACTGGATAAACGTTCGAACCACTCGGGCTTCTCTATTTTTACACTCAAGTCAACAATTATTTTCTTTTTCATCTCTGCTGCAATTAATTCTTCGTTTGGCGAAAATTCAGACTTTGGCCATGTCTCCAGTATTCCTTCTTAGACAGACTTCGAATCTCTCTAACTCTATTATTTACGAACACTCCCCAGTTTTCTTCTCGTTGAATCCAGCAAAGAGCTACTGTTGCATCAGTCCAGTAGTAGGTTGGGATTTCTCTCAAAGATAAAGCAGTAACAACGTATTTAGCTAGGCGTGAGCCTAAAACACACGCTAATAACTCCAAGCGTGGAATAGTCACCTTCTTTAATGGAGATATCCGTGATTTTGCAGCAACAAATTTCACATAAACCTGACCACTGCTTTCACTTCTTAAAAATATAACAGTGGCGTAAGCATTTTTACTGGCATCACAAAAAATATGTAATGACCAGGAGTCTCTTTTTCCATAACCTATACGCCGTTCCAATTTAAGCTGGGAAATACAAGACAGTCCGCGGTACCATGTTGAGAATCTAGATTGTAGTTCATCTGGCAAAGGTAAGTCCCAATTTGCTTCAGTTGCCCAGGCTTCCTGGAGTATTAATTTCGCAGGTACCATTGCTGGCACGACGAAGCCCAAAGGATCAAATACGGAATGTACTATCGATAGTAGTTTTCTTTTCGATAAGTCTGCTATTGGCTCAGACTTGAATGGTATAAATAAATTATCTTTTATACGATCCCATTGAAGACCTAAAACTGGAGATATAGGTTCAACATTCTGTAACGATAGTTCTTGCTCTGGACCAAAAGTCCACATACGCAGTTCCATTTTGGCGTCCGCTATAATGGCAGTTGCTTGTTGTATAAATACTTCTAGCTCTACATTCGTATCAACTGAAGTGACGCAGTTGTCGACATAAAATGCATTTAACAGCTTATCTGCCACAACTTCAAACTTCGCATGTACATTTTTAAGATGGAATGAAATCACTGCTGCCAACAGATATGGGCTACTGGTAACACCAAAAACAACCCTTTTATGACGGAATTCTACAATTTTGTTGTTTTCCCACCAAAGAAATTTTAGGTAATTTTGATCTTGTCGACTTATGCCAATCTGTAAAAAAGCTCGCCTAATATCGGACGTTACGCCAATCGCCTTTTCCCTAAATCGCAGGAATTTCTTCTACGAGATTTGGACCTTTTATCAAACAATCATTTAGCGAAAACGAATTATCCGATTTGCACGAGGCATCAAATACGGGCCTAATTTTACTAGTTAAACTATCTACTTTGAAAACTGGATGATGTGATAAATAATGCCCCTTTTCACTCTTTTCCGATTCTGGAATTATTTCCACAACATCTTCCGACAACCACTCATTAAATATCTTATCATACTCGTCAAAGTTATCCAATTTCTTTAATTTCCGTGTAGTGGCAAATAGCCTTTTTTCTGCAATATGCCGATTAGAGGCAATGTTTGGAGGAAATGTTTGAACCCACGGTAAACTTACACAATATCTACCATCTTTGTATCTACTAAGCCCCTTCAAAAATTGTTCCTGAACTAACTGATCTGCTTCGGAAAAGGTCTGCACTTCATCTGTAATACCAATTCTTTCCAAATCCCACATATCAGAAACTTTCATATTTTGAATATGGAGATTAGTTATTAACATAGACTGGGCCCCCTCTAAATTTTGAACATTTAGTTCTTTTCGTTCCCCACACAAAGTCCATCCCAATTTAGTATTAATGGCCGTCAGACCCTCATTAAGCTGAATTACTTCACCCGTAAGAATTTGTCCATAAATATCGCTGCCTATCAAAAGTTCTATTTCCGGATAGTCGTCCCCCATATCCGAAATCCAAATTCTATGCCCTTTTAATTCCTTCAATAAAGGGCCTTTAGGGATACGTGGTATTGCTCCACAAATAATATCCTGATCCAGAAAGTCAAACTGATATCCAGTGCTTCTCCCTACAGGTCTCAATCTCATAGAATATCGTTTTGTGATTTTTAGATTCAGTTCTTGCTCCCCCAAACAGAGAATGAGTTAATTTCTCAGACGAAAAGCTTTTTAAATGTAAGGCTTCGGCTGTAGATCTTAGAATATACGACCTCTGAGAACCACAATCCAAAAGACACCTTACCTTTTTCGTCATGTTCCCTGACACTACCTCAACCATTAATGTCATAAGGAGTACTTCTCTCATGCATGAAGGAGTAGACATAGTAGCTTGTACCGTAGTAGACCCTTTTGTACCCGCTACACTCTCACACCTTTTTCCCTGAATCTCGGTACATAAAATTATAGGGTGAGATCGTTTGCACAGATGGCATTGAACAAATTGTTTACAATCTCTCGCAAAATGTCCAGGCTTCAAACATCGGAGACAGCACTTTAATTCCCTTAATTTGTCTAATCTATCCTTTAGGGTCCATGACCGAGCTGAAAAACACTCTTTACTCTCATGACTTTTTCCGCAGAAAACGCAATTTCTTTCCTTGGTTGCTACCAAACTGGCAGCGCTCATGAAAGGTTTTTTTTTTAATTTACCCTCCTTGGGGTGCTCTTCACGCGAGGAAAGAGAAATGTCAAACCTTGACCTGGCGAGTTTTACTCTCTGTTCCCCTTCAACTTCTTTTCTCAAAAATTCTAAGAGGTTTGAGAGACGTGGACCCTCAGCATTAAATAATAAACTTCATTGCCATACCCTAATCAACTCAGCTGATAAACATGATTCCACCATGGGAAATAACCATGCAGCATTGGAGTTTTGATTTACTCCTAAAGACTCAAGAGCTCTAATATGGGACTCGATTTTGTCAAATAATGTCATGAGTGGTAATTTATCTTTACCTTGAGAGTGCACGTTTTGGATAATTAATTTTAGCAATGCTCTCACGTATATTTCTGTTAAAATTTCCTGATTACCAAAACGCTCCGTAAACGCAGAAATGACCTTCGGATAGTTTTCCGAAGTCAACGGATAGCTCTCAATTAGCTCATAAGCTCGAGTCCCTGGTAACATTGACTGTGCTAAATAATGAAATTTATCCACATCATCCAGATTCTTGTCCTCGTGAATCTTTTTTAAATTGACCCCAGAACGAAAGATAACTCAATAGGTGCCTATCAAATTTTTTAATTTGAATTTTAGGCAATTTGTAGCGTTTATCATTGCACGCACTTATACTGCTATCAGGTTTTGATCTCATACTAATATTTACGTCCGAATTATCCGTCTTTTCCTTTATCCGACGACTTAAACTAATAAATTCATCCAAATATTGCTCGCAACTTATTACTTCGTTATTTAAATCATCGTCCGTGATCTCAGCTGCTATCATTAAATCTAATATTACCGAATCATAACTCTTTAACTCGGTATTCACAGTTTGTAATTTAATGAATTTATCTTCTAAAACGGATTTATCAGTTTTACTTTATTTAGTTCCTCTTTCAGCACATTAGCAGTTCTCGTGAAACTACTACGCGCCGTGGCACGTTTTCTTATTGATATTGCAAGACTCATCTTTTTATCTTATAAAAGAAATTATATTCAAAATCTCAATTTAATAATCGCAGAATACAAATTCAACTTATTACAATAAATAAATTCACTCAACTAATATAGATAAGATCATTAATATACATAAGAAAATAAAAACATTTAAAATTATTAATACGCACTAATCATTTCTTATATTAACGCATATACAAACTATCAATACATATGATTACTTCTCTATACAGAAAAACCAAATTCAAAAAATCCTGGCTGGCTCGCCACTTTTCTATGTTAATATACCGACATAGAAATGGGGCCGTTGGTCTACGTATACTCGTAGGACGGCCAAATGAATTAACATTAATAAAAAGCAATTAAAATAAATACTAGGACAAACAACTAATTTACTTTTACCCTTTAATGAATACGAATAAATACTATTACAATAAAATTTAGGATTTTTAATATTTGGCAGAATAAATAAAATAAAAAAAAAAAGTTTTATAGAGAATGTTTATAGAGAAATGTTTACAGAGAAGTATTCATAATATTTCGCACGCATACCTCAATCGAAAATATTCCTTTGAGTGTGTGGGCAGTGGGGTACCAGTAGCCTCATATCCTTTTTACCAAAAAAAAATGCTCACCGACCATTCCAAAGATGGACATAACTCTCCATTACAAATTATACCTCGAGCCATTCTCGCAGCAAAAATTGTGCATCAGGCTCACGCACTATCGTAGATCGTTCGCTCTGCTTTCAACGGGTCTTCCTTTCTGCCCGCAAAAACTCCAAAAAAGGGATGGATCCCACCAAACCGACCGGTTCTTTTGGACCTGACCGTGTGACCGGGATGGGTTATCTACCATTCCTGGATTCATACAAAAAATAAAGGAAATACCCCTTACCCTCACACAACAGGATAATTACCAGTTACAACAACCCCATTTATTTGTTTTTAAAACTAAGCCATTAGCCTGTATATATATAATATATAATTCAAATTTTTCATATAAAAATGATATAGAACAATAAACTGGATTAAAAAAAGTTCAAATAAAAATATTTTAGAAATCATTTCATGTTCCATAAATGCAGTGGCTATACCTGCATATTTGGCTGGGTGTACTGATTCGTGTAATGTGGATCATATTGTGTCTGAGGAGGTGCACCATTGATTTGTGACTGATGATAGTAATGATTGGGCTGGCTGCTGTATGGAGGAGCTTGTGGCCTAAGCGAGGATCGCATTTGTTGCTGAGATGGATATGTGGATGATGACATGTGCTGTGGTGGATTATACTGATGCTGCTTGCCATACTGGGATGGAGGAGGGTTTCCAGGGTATTGGGAACAGCAAGCACAACCCTATAGAGAGAGAAAATAACAATAAATGTAACGGGGAAAAAATGCAAAGTAAATCTCTTATAAGCAGTAATTTCCTCCAATAATTCACTCTTATAATTTTTGGTGGTAAAAATAAAACGATGTTGTATGTTTTGCAGATGGTTGTATGGTTGTCGTCTTTTCACTTATTTATTTTGGCATAACTTTCTTCAATCATAAGGTTATGTTTTTGTAACCGCGGTTGAGATAAGATATTTTCTGATTTCAAAATAATATAACAAATTAACACATGACAAGTGTTTGTCGGTGAGAAAAATGTGAATGAAAGAGTTATGATAAAAGCGAAAAAGAATTTACTAGTCATATTTTATAGAAATATAAACAAATAAACTTTTAAAGAGCATTTTTAATAAGTTCTACTTTGTGTGTGGCTTCTTACACATACGCATTTATATATAATGTACATTCCATCTGGCTTCTTATCATTGAAATGTGGCTATGATATAAAGATAACTAAGAAAATTAAAATTCATCTTGATTTAAAAGATGTTGGAAAAACTATTTTTTCAAATAAAAATTTAAACCTTTCTCATTCACTATTTTTTCATACTTCTGACAAATATTTTACTTTCACAAAATAAATTAAATTATTTTATATACTTCTTATGCATTATTATCATCATAAAAAGATTTAATGATAATGGGAAATAATTTAAGCAGGTGTTTCTATAAGAAATTACTTGATTACAATCTATAAAAATTCTGCTAACAAAAACATTAATTTACCTGTCCAGGATTATAGTTTTGTGAAGGATTTGAACCATAGGACTGCATTCCTGGACCATATTGTTGTGACATCATATTGTACTGCCCTGGTCTTTTTTGACTCATGTGCTGCTGGGGAGAAGGATATGGAGAAGCTCTCGTTCTGCCCTGAGAGGCAATTCCTGGACTGTTTCCAGAATACATAGAAGGATGTAGTTGTCCACTCATCCCCATTGAGTTTTTGTTCATCCCCATGGGACCATTCATGCCCATGCCATTGTTCATAGGATTCACCGAGGACATATTATTGGGCATGTTCATCATGCCATTTCCAGGCATGTGGGAACCCATAGGAGTGTTCATATGTGTTCCTAAAGGACTGGAAACCCCAGTGTTTGAAGATACTCTTTGATGGTGAGAACTGTAGCTTTGTTGAAATTGCTGGTTAGCCATTCCCTAGAAAATAAAATAAAATCATGAGAAAGACTTACAAATGGTAAATACAAAATACATATAAATTACATTGTTCCACATTCAACACTTAACTAAATGTTTATATTTAAAATTTTTATTATTAAAATTAAATCTTATTAAACTCCCTGCAAGAAACAACAAAGTACCTTTAATATGACTTCGAAATGTTGTTGACAAATTTCAGTAAACCAGTACACAAACAATTAAATTTCTTGTCCAATGAGTGTTAACTTCGGCCACAGCACACATTTCTACCATGGAATTAGCTACATAAAAAACAGGCAACAATTGCTAACGATTTATCTTTTCTCGTTATCAACGTTATAGTTCACTGGAGACACAATGAATGCCATTACAACGCTGTCAAAATATACAGACTACATCCAACATTATAGCAAAATAGGAATGCATGAGGCTGGTTTATTATACGAAGCAATAGGTACGGAATACTACACGGAATGGTCACTGCTGTGAAGATGTGTTCGCATCATTGCCACAGTAAAAAACACATCACTGGAATGAAGGTTCTAGGAAAACTACGGTGCATCAATGCGAGATAAGATTAAATGATTACGAACATGCCGAACTGCCATAACATCATTGTTCGCCATCAAAAATGCACCGTAGTTTCGTTCATACCACCTGTGGTACCTTGCATCTTCTCACGACGCTTGGCAGAAGCGGAGTTAGGCTTAAGACCTATGCCTTCCATTTCTCACTATAGACGAATTTAATTGGAGTAGTAGTGCCCTGCCCTATCATCACGGTCGCCAGAAGGCTTTTATTACATACTCTACATCAATAAATCGCACTTCAGTTTTGGTGGAGATGACCAGCAAACCTGTGTAGAAGTCAAAATCAACAGTCCTAATCAGCAGTTGTTTTACGGATGCACACAGTCATTACTTTGATACGACGGACTATCTCTTATAAAAAGCAAGCTGTTTCTAACATCAGACACATAACTTTTAACGGTACAACGACATGCTGATGAAAGCCGTTAGTTTTATCTTTCATGGAACGTTATTCTGAGACTATTTCCCAACAATTTAAATTCAGGCTTCATACGGCTTGCATACCTTTGAATCCCATCAATCTATAGGTACTTTACCTTGGTCATCACGGTCCTCAGACCTAACACGAAAGGAATATGGTAGGCTGTCAGATTTCAATACTTCAAAATGTCACAGACATGACAATAGTAGAGGAATGCTTGGCGGAACGTATTGTAGGATGTGATTAGGAATCTTTATCACTCTTTGCATAGACGCAAACAAGCACGTATCACAGCCAGAGAAGGTTTCATTAGGTACACTAATACATTCAATGTACAACTGCTAATTATTGTTGGTTAGTTATGTGTCTGACCTATTTTTTCCTACTACACTAAATTTTTAATAATTTTTTGACATGTTTACGGGATTTACGCATATTTAATTATAATAAAAATAGTAGTTTAATTAAGTTCTAATGGTGTTTAATTTTTTTTATTATTATTTTTGCAATAGTGTGAATTTAGTATTTTATTTGGAATCGCATATTATGTCAAGACATATATGATTACTTTCTGCCAAGATTAAGAGAATTTAACGATATATCGAATATTAAAACTTGTTCGGGTAAAATTCTGAAACTATATATTTAATACACATGATTCATTTTAAATAATTCATTGTATTTTATTTCACACTGTCGATCGTTAATTAGATGTAAAAGTGAGATTAAAATACAATAGTTTTTGTGAAATTCCTATTTGTGGAAAAAATTGGAGGTCATTAAAGCAACCAGGTGAATTATAGTAAAATTGTTAAAAACACGACAGTCTATTAATTTAAAATTATAATTAAGTGGTCTCCATTTCCAAATCAAAATTCATTGCTCATTGTCAACCACATTGCTTTAAAATTTTGTTCACATGCATCCAGTAGTAAATTATAAAAATATCTTAGTACGATAGATCTTTTTTCAAGTGTATAAAAGATCAGAACGATTTACAAACAAATGAGTTATTTGCTGATATTATTCCATTTTAATGGACATCAGATACATGTAGATTCTTGTAGCAAATACATGTAAAAAAAACTTTCGTGTGAAAGAAAATGTAAAATTCTAAGAAAGCATTAATGACTATTTCAAACAAATGATTGAATCTGTTCTTGAATTCATAAAAAATCCTTTTTTTCCTACTTATGGACAAAATACTGAATATTTTATTTTGATCAACTTACTTGATTGTATTGATTATTCATGACCACTTCTTGCTGTTGCCTTTCCTGCAACGCAACTACGCTTGCGGTTGCAGTAGCCGTAGCAGTTGCCGCAGCTGCAACTAAGGCAGCAGCACTAAGTGCTGATGAGGAGGATTGAAATTCTGCACCACTGCCGTGGCCAGGGTTGCCTACTGAGTTAGGACCCATTGCTGTGTTCATTTGACTTGGATTTGCACCATAGCTAAGAAAGAAATGAACTCTGGTTAACTTTGCAACAAAAATATCTACATAATATATCATAAACATAGAAAATATCACTAACATAAAAAGTGAAACATCGAAAAGTTGTAATGATCTAAATATAATGTTGATATATTCCTAAATAGAATTAAACTTAAGGTTTATTTTTATATTATGGCACCTTCAAAAAATCTCCTGCACATATATCAATAGGCAGTACTACTAAGAGAACAAGCGTAATGTTCAAGTCCGCACGTTATGAGAAGAGTTTCTGGTGGGCAACTTCTTGATGGCGTTTAAATAACAGCGATGGTGATAATAAAGAAATGCCAAACTTACTTTATATATATTTTATATGCACATTAAAGGACAATACGCATGCTTATGATATACACCAAATAACATCAATACAAAGCAGAACAAAACGTATTCAATCACTTTATTATGTAGAAGTCGTCAATAAAAACTCTAATAATACCAAATTTTGCTTATTACAAATAATTACACTTTGTATGCAATATAGAATTACAGGATTTAACAAGTGTTAAATAAAAATCAATCTTTTACAATCGGAAATTTTCTTTGAATACATTTTTCATTAAAAGAAAAAGGGTAAAGTATTACAAATCTATTGAAACGCAAAAACCAAAAATCTGACTAGATAAAACTTATCTTTAAAGATATTCCCTAAAGTTCAGTGCGAAAATTAAGTACACGCAATGCTTCATTCAAATAATTTTTAAAAATTACAGGAAGCTTTTAATTTTTTTTAGAAAGCTCCAGTACTCATCACGTAATAGAAATTTACTGTTTCTGCGGCCTTTTAACAACGTCGACAATATCAAAATTATTGCCGATATAATTATATTTGTTGCCGATATCTGTCCAGCATTAAAATACAAAATATGATCCAAATGATGCCAACGAGAATAGTGATTTTAATTAAAACCTTATGTATTAACGGTTTAAAGAACAGAAACTAAACTTTTTAAAGAAGTTCAATCTAATTTTTTAAGATGCAGAAATAACATGAAATCAAATGTTCTCTAAATCTTATAGGTGTTCTGCATAGTGAAGCATATATCAAGTAAACGAAATTTCTACATTTGTATCTCAATCCTTGAACTTTTTCTTTACTTTTATCAAATATAATAAATTAATTTCACTTGATTTTTTTAGAAGTAAAAAAACTATAAATCAGCCTATATACGAAAAAGCTCATGTGATTCATTACAAGTGTCAGATATCTGCCACGCACTGAATTGGGATAAATTTGTTACTTTATATCGAAATACTGTAACCTAAATACTATTCCTGCTGTTCGAAGTACTGTTCTTTACACCTGTCAATTATCTGTTAAGGCGCTGAATTGGGCTAAATTTGTTATTTTATATAGAAGTACTGTAAAGCAATATCATGACAACTTTTATATCCACTTTTATGTGATTACTTTCCTTGAAAACATGCAATATTATATAACAACTTCGATAATAACAATAAGTATCTTCATTATCATTCAATGTTTAATGAGCATTGCTTTGTCCTATTATATTATGAAAAAATATACGAAGGAATTCCATGAGATTTCTCTATCTGGCGTCATAATTGTAGCGGATTATAATTATAATTACATATATATATTTAAATCTAGCACAACGCAAATGTGAAAGATTTGTAAATTACCGCCTACAATTCCTATACAATGACCTCGTTAAATGAATCATCTTACAATTTTAATAGAATTCAAAACAAGCAACTTTTCAAACCAAACGAATCCCCACATAGTAATCCGAATCAGTGTACTTCCTTAGGAGAGAGATAAAAAAAAGTATTTTGAATCATCAATTTGGGAGTACTTGGGAAGGAAGGAGGTAGGGAGAAAAAAGAAAGAAGTTGTAAGCGAAAGCCATGTGGAATGTGTCAGTGGTTGGCAGACTGGATCAGGCAGAGAAGCAGTGGCCCGAGCGACATTTTGCTTGAGCGTGGCCTTCGCTGTCACACCCCAGCACACTACCCAAGTGCCAAAAAGCCGGTGGCCTTGGAAAGGGTCAGTAGATGTATAATAGTAAGGTGAGCGCCAAATGTTAATCAGCCTCGGATTGAATGCTAAGAGGATTAGCGAAACTCAAGCAGGGCATTTAGAGAGTCGGGTCGCTTCGGGTTTCGGAAACCGATTCCATCCCGAGAAAGACAATTCGTGGACGGGGACAATCGACGACAGGTAACAGAATAGCGTCGCTGTTCGCCGGTGCCAACCACCAGCATCAAACACTGTGCAAAGGAAATCGAAGATAGTGTTTGAATATAATCTTCACATATAAAAAAAAAAGTTTCTGCGAGGGTAGTAGAGATCATCATTTGATGGCTCACACAAATAAAACAAGTATTAAAGCATTTATTATAAAGTTTATATTACTTTAGATGCAACAATAAAGTTTCCTTGAGTTATTAAACTACCTCAATGGTTCTCAAAGATTTTGAAGTCGGGGTGTATTTAAAATCCTACAAATATTTGCAAGCGCCCTACATACGAATTTCTGAGAAATAAGTTTTAATGCTTAATTCAAATATTACAAAAATAAATAAATAAAATAAAATGCACATTAAATTTATGTATTTGTACTAAAGGTTAAGAATTGGAGGATCCTGTCACCCAGAGGAATGCATGGAAATCTCTTCAAAGGAAAGCCTTGGCCCATCCTGGGCTGTCGTGCTATTGCTGAAGAGGATGATAAAGTTGATTTATTCTGTTAAACATGAGCACGATGTGTCTTATAGATTTCTTTTGTTTGGGCATATTTTTGAAAGGCGAACTCTCATTTTCTCGTCAATACATTGAAAATTTCCTCTCTTTAACACTTCATTGAAATGTTAAAGAGAGGAAATTTTCTATGTATAATTGCTTCCATATGCTTAATCCTCAATCCACGATCAGTGGATATGGATATACTAGTTTTTCTTCATTCAGTTAATTTTAGATGATTAATTTTACAGAGTACTATTTACAGGTGATGTCTCATAGGTTGCAATGGAAATTGCAGCTCCTAGTTTCTCGGAAAATAAGAGTGATACGTAGATTTACCTCCTCGTGGTGCATTCCGGGCGACGTCTGATACGACAAAATGATCGACAAACACGGCCTTCAATCTGGCTCTCAATACGAGTTTTGCAATGAAACGCAGGTGGCTTGTGCCATTATCATCGGCGGCACTGATACGGCTTTTCTGTGGTCACGATTGTCTCCACAAGCACCTTTACAGAATTTAACTGACTTATGTCCCTCTCTGTCTCCTGTGTGATCACTAGGAAGAAATAGACATGCCTCACCTTGCTTCCTGTTCTGCACTGCCCCCTGTTTCTTTATGGAAGCATTATTGGATTGTCATATTTCAGTGCATGGATTAACTGATGTCATTTGCTTCTATCTTGGTCTTTGTACTTATTTTTTAAGTAATATCTGTTGTCCTGTAAGCTTGTCATTGGAAAAAAAAAAGTTTCTTGGAAACATTCTTTGGCGCATTAACGTTGTTTGGCACTTTTTATGCGAATAAAAGAAGGAGTAGGGGGAAGCAATCAGAAATGTTAATTGCTTATAATGTAAATTGTCTTTGACCGGGAAAACTGTCAAGAAAAAGAGTAACTATATTTATTTTTTTATATCTGGACACATATTTCTCTGCAATATCACAGGTTGCACCCGGAAATTTCTTATGGCTTTTTCCTTTTGAGAACCACCGAACTATTTCAAAAGTATAATATTTTCAAAAATATGCATTATTATAATGAAAACTGTCTTTGAACGGGAAAACTGACAAGAAAAAGATTAACTATATCTATTTTTTTTACATCTGGACACATATTTCTCTGCAATACCACAAGTTGCACCCGGAAATTTTCTATGGCTTTTTCCTTTGAGAACCACTGAAATACCTCAAAAGTAATGATTCGAGTCCTTCGATATTTAGAAATGGCATTCATTTGTTTTTGTTATTAACATCTCATTGCTTATCCTCTGAAAAGCAAAACAAAAGTTGTAATGGATCGCAGTGAAAATCCTCTACATTTAGTTTTTAAGCACACAAAGAGATGTTCACGCCTGAGAGGTTTGGTTTGTCTCTGTACGGTCATTTTGTGCATACTTTAGGCTAATTTGACTGGGATCTACAGTTTAAAGTGGATTCCGAACCACAACAAGCATCCATAGCACGGCCGGCACTCGAAACCTGTGGTACCGAGCACCAGCCACTCCGCCATCAATGTCGGAGAGGAGAAACCATTTAGACATTTAAAACTATATTTTAGAGATGTATTTAACAAAAAAGAATGGGAAATGTACTTTTTGAAAATTGAATATAAAGTTCAAATAGCAGTGTTTAACGACTTACAGAAATACATTAGCAAATTTAACTAGCTCCTTTTAAAAAGGAAAGACGGAACTCATCAATGAATTAAACACAAAACAGACGACGAGCACAGTAGAAGTGTTCCAACAACAGCCCCGCCCTGCCTTTTCTAATATTTATCAACGAGGTTAGAACAATACAATGTGGCACAGTTTAGTTTGAGATTACCACCCCGATCATTTTAGTTGATTAATATAACGGATAAAACCTACATAATTTACAAGACAGCGCTCAACTATTCTTTCTGTACACTTCCCAGCCGCAGACAACAACCCTGAAACAATATTTTGTAGTAAAACATTTAATGAATGAGCGAAGGTATTGTGGTAGAAACTAAACAGAAAAATGTATGGAAAACAAAAAGGTAAAGAAAGTATACACCCAAATACCACTTATTTGCCTATTCTATAAAATATAAATACACGTAATAGATTCGACCACGAAAACAACAACATCAGTTTTATTCAACAATTCTTTTTTTCTCCCCCCCAAATAATCATTAATTTCAAAGATCTAATTACGAAGATTAAGCGTTAATAATATATATATATATATATTCATGATTTATCAGTGGTAGATTCATCCGAGAATTATTGATTACAGTAGCGAGGAACAAAAAATAGCTAACTGAACCGATAAAGCAATTTCATAGTATTAATTATGTAAAACATTAATAAATAGCCGTGTGTTGTATTTCTTTTTATTTTATATAACCTAGTATAGTGATTCCCTGGCGCTCGATGTCACAGGTTTCGAGTATGAGTCTCGGCGGTGCCATGGATGTTTGCGGTGATTCGGAATCCATTTTAAGCAGTAGGTACCGGTCTAAGTTGACTGCAGAGCGTTGGGAGTAGGTCTGCCAACTCTGTCCCATAAATAGAAAACATCTCCTGTCTCGAAATCTGCCGGTAGGTAAGAAGGCCTTGGACCACTATGGGGCTGCTACGGCACTGACGATGATGATAATGAGTATAGTGATTCCCAGATTTTGCTGTCTCCAGGTTTCCCCAGATTTATAATATTTTGCGAAATATCAAATACTTTTTTTAACTATAGGGTTAGACAAAAATAAAACGCAAAAAATATTATTCAACTAAATGACAGAATGGATAAGGCCACTATCCTTATTTTTTTTCCAAATAGTTTATTAAATGTTAAGTTGTATAAAACTGAATTGAAAATGAAAACGTCCGACTCGTAGCAACGTACGCCGCTGATGAGCTTTAGGACGGAGGAGGTTCAAGCCGCTGGCGGCTTTGTTTTAAACACTGTTTCAAAAAACGAAGAGACTCGATGACGCTTGTGATTGCTCAGCATCTTGCCTCATTTGTCGGACTACCTGGTGGGAGTTTTCCCCTGTTTTCTTCCATACGATACAGATTCCGGATAGTTCGCCCTTACGTTATCCCGGAAGGCACTGCCCTCCTTCTTCAGCGTCACAGAGCCAAGTCAGACTTCTACCTACGGGTGCTTATCACAAAAACAGCTGCTTTCCCTTTCCTTCCTTCCATGAGACCACACGGGTTCTTGGACTTGGTCTAGATGTTGCTGTCTACCAAGTGGGATAAAAAAAAGAAAATTTCATAATGTTTCTATATGGAAGATCCTCTTCTTCTACAGGGCGCCATGCACAACATACAACATTCTAGAATCCCCCCCCCCCGGCGTAGAATATAAATATCTTATGTTAAAGCAGCAGTTATATACTATCCAATTCAAACTGTTATATTCAAATTCTCAAAAATTTAGATCAAATTATATAAAAAACTAGCAAAAAGAAAACTTATCTAAAAAAATTTAATTGGCTGTTGAATCCAGAAACTTAAAAAGTTAATTTCATTTGTATGGATTGAAAGGTTTTCTTATCAACTATCCTATTAATCAACAGCATAAAATTACTTTTTTTTATAAGTCCACAGTATAAGTAATTAACTATACATTAAAGAAAAGTTTTAAGGCGTTTTTTAATGAACCTTATGCATAGTTTGAAGTCATTTAAAGTTGAAAAAATTCTTTTATTGAAACAAAAAATTTGACTTCTTATCACTATTACTTTGATCTGAGGCACGCGAAAAAACAGCGCATTGTGTGTATAATAGAGTAAATGAGCTGTGACGCTATGTGGTTTACCTCTAATTACCAAATCCCAAGAACATGATAAGAATTCGAGAGAGGGGAAAAAAATGCAATGAAGTCACCACTTGCTGAACGCTTTCCGTGTAATGAACTAATATCAATAACGCCATCGCACACGTGCCAGATATCACGAGTAAAAAAAGAATGACGTCTGATGGAGAACGTCGTTCAATGTCATCATTCGACCCGACTCACTTTCTCAGAATGTTGATACGTACTGAGAATGAATTCTGATAGCAATCACATTTTATCGCGTCCCCCACAAATGTACGGAAACTTGATAACATACGCATTGACGAGCAAACAGGTACACTTAAGGGAGAGAAATCATGATCCGTGGAAGTACAATCAACGTGTTAACAGCATTTCCTATGACATTTTTAATTACCTCAGCATTATCATTCACACTTATATAAATATATCCAAATTTCAAAGGGACACACTCTTCATTATAATATGAAGAAAAAAATATATTCGAAAAGGTATAAACTTTATACGTTTCAATCAGTGCAAATCCTTAAAGGTATTAGCTGTGCTATATAGTATATTACCTATAACACTATTTCGGGGCATGATGGCCGAGTGACTAGCGCTCTGGCGTTCGGTGCCACAGGTTTTGACTTCCAGTCCCGGCGGTGCCATGGATGTTTGTAGTGGTGCGGAATCCATTTTAAGTCGTAGGTCTTGGCCCAATATGACTGTTGGGCATAGGACTGACATAAAAAGATGTCCTCATGTCATGCCCTACCCCTCATATTTTGAAATCTGATAGTAGGAAGACGGCCTTAATCTACCAAGAGCCTGTTATGCCATGATGATGATGACATAAATATATCCAAATTTCAACGTGCACATTCTTAATTACAACACGAAAAAAAATATTCGAAAAGGTATAAACTTGATACCTTTCAATAAGCGCAAATCCAAGGTCATTGTGCTATATATTACCTATAGCACTATTTCATAAAGCACAACTTACTATTATATCTTCTTCATTGGCGCAACAGCCCCATGGTGGGCCAAGGTCATCTGCCTGCTGGCAGATTTCGAGACAGGAGATATCATTTATTTTACGGGGAGCGTTGTCAGCGCTATGCCCAACACTATATATAGTATAAGCTGGTCTAAATGGCCGAGTGTCTAGCGCTCTGGCACTCGGTGCCACAGGTTTCGGATTCGAGTTCCGACGGTGCCATGTATGTTGGTAGTGGTTCGGGATCCACTTTAAGTCGTAGGTCATATGATAATAGAGCGTCATGGAGCCCAGTCAGGCTTCTCACAGACATAATTCCCAAACCGTTAAGGGGCAACTCAGCTCTAGCCACGGTGATGTGATGTGGTGTGGTGTAGTAGTAGTAGTGGATGTTAATTTCCGTAGTAGAAAGGTAGGGGAGGGAAATGATATGGTGAAGGTTTGGTATATTTTCGAACGTTTTTTTATTGCAGATGAATGATGAGGTCCCGATCTAATATGACTGTAGAGCGTTAGGCGTATAACTAATAACCTTACCCAGTAAAACGGAAACATCTCCTGTCTCAAAATCTGCCAGTAGTCAGACGGCATTGGCCCACAATGGGGTTGTTGCGCCAATGAAGAAGAAGTAAATGAATGACGAAATGCTGGTGACTCTGAACATTAATACGCATATCAAAATAGAAGAAAACATATTGAGATCAAATTTAGAAACAACGGCTTAGCTGCATGATCGCGGGGTAAATAGCGGCATACCATGGAGAAGATCGATGGACGTATTGGTGCTTAAGAGGAAGAGATTGTGTGTAAATTAATATGTGCAATGATTTATAGCAAGCATTAGCCTTAACTAATGAGTATTTATGAATAAGGCCGTTGTGAACTCAAAGATAAAAGTCTGCGGGAAGTTCAATTTTAAAGTGACAGTCTAGGTTGGGTTGCATACTTTTGGTTTTAGATTTGGACATTGTTTATACTGTAGACCTTCATATGAGATACCTGTACAGCTTGTTAGGAAAACAGAAAAGAGATCTTAGATTTACTTGTTGTAGGAGGGTCCCGCCTGCCGGGGGTTGATGGGTTGCGACTGGTAGGGCGACTTGGAAGGGGGCCCGGAGCCGTTGGTCGGATAGCCGCTCTGCGAGGCCGCAGTCCCTTGGGCGTAAGGCATGGGTGCGATGGTCGTGCTGGTGTTTGCGCCGAAGGAACTGTGGGTCAGCGGGCCGCTCTGCGTCGACGTGGCGACGCCCCACACCGTCGTCACCACGGATAGCTGCTGCTGCTGCTGCTGAGTGGGCCCCGGAGGGGGACCCGAGCTGGAGGGCCCCGACGGCGGAGACTGTTGCCAGCTGCCCATCGGCAGGGCAGGATCACTGCAAAGAACACAGAAAAATACATTTCAGTACTTGATAAAGATAAAATGCTAGCTTTATCAAAAAGCATTACAAGTCAATTTATAAAACTCATCATTTAGAAAATGTAGTAATAATGATTGGAGGAAAGATAGCAGGATTTATTGACGAGATTATATTGGTCAGTATTCAGAATTAGCTTTATTATAAAAAACAATAAAATATTATGAATCTTTGTAAGTGAATGAAAAAATCAAATCAACTGTAACAACAGACAGTTATCCCATAAAAAATGTAGTGAATATTGAAGATATAATAATGAAAATGAAAATAAGGCAATGTATGAAAATACATAATTTAACAAACTGTCTATTAATCAAGGATTTGATCAAAATAACTGAATAGAACCCACGAAATTTGAAGGAAAAAAAATGAATTAAAAATATCACGAAATAACCTTTAATATATATATATATATATATATATATATATATATATATAAATAATTATTTTTATACATAACATATGCATCAAGAGTGCTTCTAAAAATAACTATTATAATTTAATTCAATCAGACCGAAACAATATCACTGACCTTTTTTACGAAGTTATGATAATCTAAATAAGGACACCTACAGTTTTCAACGCCCCTGCATTTTAAAAGGATTTTTTTTTTTTCACATTTTTCATTCGTGTCGTCACACAAACCATTATGTCGAAATTTTTATTCAAATCATTGAATTTTTACGGTCGCCCGCCATGATGGCGCGACGGCTATATTGCCAGTTCCCGATCTATTATTTATTTTTTCTTCCCATTTCGAAAGAAACTTGAGTAAACGCTCAGCTTTTGTTTTTTGAGGTCGGGAGCGACTTGGAGCAGATTAACCGAATTTCGGAAACTTAAATTTGATGTACACAATCAAGTCTGCTAGGGATAAAAATAAAAAAAATGGCAAAAGTCTGGAAAAGTTTACGAATGACAGTGTAAGAAACATTAAAAATATTTTGAAGTGCTATAGTTAATCAATTAAGCATATTTTTGAAGCTGTTTATTATTTGTCATTCTGTTATTTTCATGATATAGTATTTTAATTTGATATAGAGGAAAACGGGGAAAATTGGGTGCCCTTTTTTTTTCTCCAGCAGGTGCTGCTACCTGTCGGCTTACATAAGAAATGGCACCAATTGTCCATGCTAAGCAGTGTGCTGTTCGTTACCAACAACGCTTCCTTGTGAGCTTCACGTGTTTTTTGAAGAAGATAAAAAATTTTGTTTGTAAGACCATCTAAACAGTGTGCTGTTCATTACCAACGACGCTTTCTTGCAAACTCCATGTGTTTTTTCAAGAACAGAAAAAATTTTGTTTGTAAGGCCATCCAAAAAGTGTGCTGTTCGTTACCAACAACGCTTTCTAACGAACACCACGTATTTTTCGAAAAAGAGAAAACAATTTGTGTATAAGGTCACCCATTATACCAGCTATATAGCTCCTGTTTTGCTTTTATATTCCAGGTAAGTGACAAACTCTTTGATGAGGTTATTCTGCTAGGTTTTGAAGCATCTGTAAGTTGCTGTCGTTTCAATTGACGTATAGTTTAATACGACTCCTGTCGAGCAATGTCAAATGGTACCTGGCCTTATCCTACCACATATTAAAAATAGGAAGCTTTTAAATAAATGATTAGTAACCCCGATTGAACAACTACCATCTACAAAGAGGCTCTGATTGCGAATGCGTCCATCCGTATAACAGTTATGTAAGCAACAATCAACGAAATCTACAAACCGGAAGTTATCCTAGTAACAGGGAAGATATTCCGGATTACTTCTACGATTTATTATAGAGGCAACTGATCATCCACTTTCACTGACAACAGAACAGCATTGGGCTTCGCAAGGGTTGCTAAAGGAAGAGCAGCAGCCTCATCCACAGCCATCAACATCATCATAATTGCTGAACATAGGAAATCCTGTGCGACAAACCTTCATCAACCCAATGAACTGGCACTTACAGGCCTAACAGCAATGAGTCTTCATTTCAAGTTTCCCCAGTGGATATCCAGTCCCCTCCAAAGAAAAAGCAGGAAATCAACTAAAACAGGAGTTTTACAGACATTTTGAACTCACCCCTCTACAAATCCAAATTACAAAAGGAAAATATCAAGTCTAAAAACCAACAGCCAAAGAAATACAACTTCATGGGAAGAAAGTAGAGCCTAAAGAAAAAGTTAAAAGATCTGAAACCAGGAAGATAACAAGAAACGGAAGATTGCAGAAGAATTGTCTTCTAGGAAGGGGGAGATAGAAAACTGGATATGCCTTTGACTAATGGTATTGATGTGACGAATTTTGCATATATTACGATCAGCTCACGTTTAACATGCTAATTACACATTGATTATATTTTTGTATCATTTGCAAAGATAGCGGCTACGATGTTTGCAGTGAATTTGATCTTGATGGTGAAGACGGATTTGTTTGAAAGTTACTCAAGAGACTGACTCTCACAATTCAATTTCAAATTTGGTTTTTATAAGTTTAAAAATTGACTGAAAAATTAAAATAAATTATTAAAATTTGTTTGAGTGTTTTTTTTTTCTAGGTACCCAATTTTACACTACTACCTTAGCCTCAACTTCAATTGGCGAACAGAAACATTATAATTCCATCTTATATATAACATTTTTCAATAGCTTTTGTGCAAACGGTAACTGTTATGTATTTATTTCCTGCATTTTGTGTGGTAAGATGGAATTATTCATTCCATCTTACCCCTACTTTTAAAATCTATTGAAGAATTTTTTTTTTTTTTTTTTTTTTTTTAATTTGCTGATAAATATCACTAAAAATAAAACGATTTAAAAAAAAACTTTTATTATATATTAATTTTAAATTATGAGAAATCTTCATTTTACAGAAGTGTTTTTTCAATAGCATAGTTCATCAAAAATAATATAGATTTATAATATGACCAGATAATATTGTAATGATATAATATGGTATTCAATATAGTAGTAAATTTTTTTTCCGACGTAATTTGATGTCTAATAAAACGAAGTCGCTCAATGTAAATCAACAAAATTCACAAATAAAACATTTATTCTTAATTATAAATTTTTTAATTTTATTATAGTTATTCTTTTTTAAAAAAAAACGAACAAAAAATTCTTTCAATATTACCACTATATTTTAGATCAGACATTTCAAGTAAATTATTAAATCAGTTTTTACAACATTATTCGCTATACGTCGTTTCAACTAATTAACATTGTTCTCGATTTCCAACTATGCAAAATTATTCACAAACTGCAGTAGACAATTTTTTAAAAAATCCCATAAACTGGATGTCGTGTTAAAATTTCAAAACACACAAATCATGACATTAACACAAGACGAAAGCATTTATTTACAGCGACGTATTTAAAAATTGACAAGTAAAACCATTAAGAAGCAAGGCTTTTTTCTTTGAGATAATTTCCATTGAAAGTAATGAATGAAAGACGCGAATCCCGCCAAATCTTGGTGTAAAGGCTGGTCTTAAATGAGTTGGCAGACGGTTGAATCGTACGTATGGCCTCATTTCAAGAAAACACTTGCATAACATTCTTCTCGCCGAATTCAGCTCTCTGCGGGGGGATTTTGAAAAATTTCGATTCAGAATTCCATGCTTTCCATCTACCACTAACGACAACTAAAAGCAAATCACATATTTAAATGTTGCGCATAACTGACATTGTAAAACAATATTTTTCACGTATAATATAGTTATAAAAAATTTCAAAATGCATATTGTACCTTAATGGAAGGCCCCTTCTGATTAAAATTATCTTAGCAACAGAAATTCGAATAAACTTGTCACGTTAAGAAATCTACCTACATCCATGGATGAAATAATATTTTCTTTTCCACAGAAT
This sequence comes from Caerostris darwini, assembly GCA_021605075.1. NCBI lineage: Eukaryota > Metazoa > Arthropoda > Arachnida > Araneae > Araneidae > Caerostris > Caerostris darwini. Next base: position 227,746 of record BPLQ01004890.1, on the reverse strand, counting down.
AAGGGGGCCTGATGGCGAATTGGCTAGCATTCTGGCATTTGGTACCATAGGCTTCAGGTTCGAATCTATACGGTGGCCTGGTTGTTTGCTAATGGATCCACGTTAAACTGCAAGTCCCAGTCTAACTACCCTAAAGTGTGCACAAAATGACAGTAGAACCAAACCACAGAATACGAAAAGATGATAATAATAAATGCATAAACACTGCTTTAATGAACAATAATTTTATGTTCACACTTGACCTATTTAATTGAGTTGATTGATTGAATGATTATGTGTTAATTTTTGCCGCCCTTTAATATTGTATTAAATTAAAAACTAAATTATAATCAACTGAAAAGGATATTAATAATACTCTGATTGTGGTCTTATATAAAACATAAGTCATCGTAGAAATAACTTAAGTTCAAGAATATTAAAGCATAAAGGCCTGATGGCCAACTGGCTAGTGCTCTGGCCTTTGGTACCGCAGACTTCAGAGTTCGAATCTTCGCGGTGGCATGGATGTTTGTGAGTGTCTCGGAATCTACATTAAACTGTAGGTTTCGGTCTAATTAGCCCAAAGTGCACAAAAAAAATGACGTAGAGTGACAAACCAAACACACAAAACTAAAAGCATAAAAATTCAACACACGAAAAGCAAAAATTCAGTAGAGTTACTCAATATCTTTCCCCCAGGCATCAATCCCCTACCCCTCAATCATTCGGTGGACTATCGCTGTATTTAAAAAAATAAATAAATAAAAAGGCATTGAATCTTTTACTACGTGAGAGTAAAGTAATATATAATTTTAAAATACGACGCTATTAAAATTCCATAATTTTAATTAAGGCATCAACATCTACAAGCTTATAACTAAACATTCAAAAAGATTATATAAGCATTTGCTGGTGGAATGTATAAACTGCATTTATTTAATTGAAATTTTGGTTTGTAGCTTTACAGGTCATTTTTTGCACTTTGGGCTAATTAAGACCGCGACCTAAAGTTTAACATGGACCCCGAAAAACTAACATCCACGCCACCGATAGGATTCAAACCTGAAACTTGTGGTACCAAAGGCTAGAGCGCTGGCTAATTGGCCATCAGGCCGCTTAATGTATGGAGGGAAAATGTCAGAGAAAGTCTTAAATAACAAATTGGATGTCCATTTACGGACAAATATGTGTGTCTATTGAACCGAATGTTTTACAAATATGATTAACAAAATATTTGCTTCGTACGGAATTGTTATGAGGTAGCAAACTGAAACATACTACAAATGAAACTGAAGAAGAAACAGGAAATAAGAAAGAAACTGAGCAAGACACTGAAGAAGCGAAAGAGAAAAAGCAAAAAACAAGAAAGAAACTAAACTGTTACTGCAATAAACTACTCATATTTGTCAGGTATTCATTCAAATTTTGTAAGAAAATTATTTTGAACTTAATCATGGTGACGTATGGGTTTATGATGCCACATTTCGATGAAATATTTATTGTAATGAAGTCATATTATTTATCGAGCACGCTGGTGGGCTTCAACCCATAACTGAAGTGATATTTCACTAATGACAATGTTATTTCTTTTACCCTTTAAATCCAAAAGTGAAATGTGTGCACGTGTTTAAATTTATGGCCACTTCCCATTTAGGCCCAATTGTGTTTCACTAAATACTATTTAGTATTTCAATGAATCAAGTACTTTTGTTATCAGTGTCAATTTTCTTATTGTGCCTGAATGTATTGTTAAAGCCAGTGTTTTTACGGGTTTAGTTTTATTGAGTATTCATCGAAATAGTGAAATTGAAATAAATGAGTAATTGATCAGCTTACAAAAAAATAATAAAAAAATAAACAAATAAATAAAATAACGATTTAATTTATGTAATTATTTTTTAAAAATTATAAGTTTTTATTATTTGTGCCATACATATATTTAAGGTTTTCTTTTTTTATTTGTTTGAACTAAAGTAGCGAAATGTAAAAATTATTAATAAAAAAGTAATATATAAAAATTTTGACTTTAGATACTTTTTCTATTTTGTTTATAGTTTAGAATGACCAATTAAACTTTCACAAACCGTTACGATTAATTTTGTTAACACCTCCACTCCCCTCCCCCACAAAAAAAAATTAAAATCCTGGTTGCCATTTAAAATTAATTCAAATAAAAACATTTTTTTTAGTGCATGATACAATATTGGCATTGGTTTTGGTATTGATTTGTCGCTCAACGGTCATTTTGTGCTCACTTTAGGCTAATTAGACCGGGACCTATAGTTTAACGTGGATTCCGAAACACTCACAAACATCCATGCCACAAACCAAGATTCGAACCTGAAGCCTGTGGTACCAAACGCCACAGTACTAGCCAATTTACTAGCAGACCGCTTAAAATTGGTATAAAACTACAATATATTACATAGAATGCAATTAAAAATTGCATACAAGTGCGAATAAGGGGCTGATGGCCGAGTGGCTAGCGCCCTGCCACTCGGTCCCCACAGGTATCGGATTCGAATTCCGGCGGTGCCATGGATGTTTGTAGTGGTTCGGAATCCACTTTAATCTGTAGGTCCCGGTTTATGACCGTAGAGTGTCACAGGGCCCAATCAGACTTCTTCTCACATCATTCCCAATCTGTAAAGGGTCAACTCAGCTCTAGGCACATTGATGTGGTGTGGTGTACTAGTAGTAATATAAGTACGAATACTTAATAATAATATTTATACAGATATCCGAATCTCTAATATTAAAACAGCGAGTATTATATGAAAAATTTAGCTTTTTGTAAACAGCTTATGTTTTAAATGCACCTAATTATATTTTATAAATTGTAACTGATATCAATATTCATAACAATCACAGGAAGTAAACAACAACAAAAAAGAAAGGGTTGAGAGAGGGGAATGTCTAATTAGACAGGTGCAATGCGAGATTCAGAAACGAGCAATCGCGCAAACAGCTGCTTCGGGAGGTAGTATTCGGGTCAAGTGGCGAGCGGAGTCACTTTCTTCCGGTTGCCCTGGGCAACGGCCCCATCCGGCCATTCGGTGCTCGCTCGCAGGGCATGCTGGGAAATTTCTTTGTTTCGTGCACTTATCTTTTCCGCTCCTCTTCTCTTCCGAAGATTATTATTTAAAAAATTTGAATCGATTTTGAAGAAAAAGATCACAACAATATTTCTAAATAAAACGATTTATACTACGTCATAATAGACAAAAAGTTTTATATCAATATTTTAATTTGAAAGTGTTCGAATCACATAAATAATAAAAAGAATGAACCATTAACTAGTGATTCTTTACAACTATAGTTACACGACGATTCCACATATCTTTTCGCTCCTTTTCTCTTCCGAATATTATTATTTAAAAAATTTGAACTGATTTCAAAGGAAAACATCACAACAATATTTGTAAATAAAACAATATTGTACTATGTCATAATAAAGCAAAAATTTTATATCAATAATTAAATTTGAAAGTGTTCGAATCATATAAATAAATAAATTTAAAATGAATCATTAACTAATGATTCTTTACAACTAGTTACACAATGATTCCACTTATCTTTCCGCTTCTTTTCTCTTCCGAATATTATTAATTAAAAATTGATTTCAAAGGAAAACATCACAACAATATTTCTAAATAAAATATTTTTTAAACTGCATCATACTAGAGAAAAAAAAACTTTATATCATTATTTTATTTTGAAGATGTACAAATCATACAAATAAATAAATAATAAAAAAAAGAAACGAATCATTCATAGTGATTCTTTACAACTATTTAGTAGAAAAAATTTACAGTAAATCTATATAAAATTAAAAAAAAAAATTCAATAAGAAAATAAATACTCACAATAATTAAACGAATAATTTACATATAACTAATAATTTATAATTTACATACATGATTCGAACACTTTCAAATTAAAATATTAGTATCAAAATTCTGTTTTCTCTATTATGAAGTAGCATAAAATTGTTTTATTTACAAATATCATTGTGCTGTTTTTCTTGGAAATCAATTCAAATTTTTAAATATTAATATTCGGAAAATATAAATTTGCGTACAATTATATTAAATAATAAATTTCTTCAAAATAAATAAACAACAAAAAAAATCTTTAATAAATACGTTTTGCCTTGTTATCGATTAAGGCAGACATGCGCAATAGCCCAGCTTTTACTCTCCTTATCGGAACCAAGTTCGGAAAATTCCGAAAGGGAAAATGAAAAGCGTGCCAAGTGGGAGATGAACCCACGGAAGTGGGAGCCCCGGTGCTGATTAATTTGTTTGTTAGCTTTCCACAACAGAGTTCTTGGCGAGCTGTTATGTCGGTCGCGACGACTTTCTCTGCTTTTATTTATTTGGAAAGTGAAGGGAGTCAATCGGTGGAAACGCGGAGTGCCGTGAACTTTCCTTTTCGTTCGAAAATTCTTGCCAATTTCTTGGGTGTTGTTTCTCGCCTCCAATAAGAGAAAAAAAAGAATCGTCTATTACGCAAGAACATGCGCATGTTTTAGCGGTTGGGAAATTGAGCCAAAATAAAAGTAGTTCTTTCTATAAAGGGTTTTTTAACCTATGAACTATTACCTTTTAGAAGAGAATGGAGATGACGAGAAACGTTGAACAATGGCGTGTCACTTTCGTCTGCGTTTATTGCATTGACTGCCAAGAATTTATGACAAATATTATATTAAAAGATTGTAGTTAACATTAAATTTAAAGGAATTTTGATGACATTGGGAAGATCTTTAATTTATTTATGGCAACAAGTGAAATAAAAAGATTATTATTTTGAAATAATTTTCAAGATAAGCCAGTTTATAAAACATACTTTTGATCCATATCAATAAATTTTATTTTAATATTTTTTTACTTACGTATAATTTTATTTATAAATATATTGCTCTATTATATACATTTATAAAGCGTTTTATACTACCCATTTAATTTTTAATGAACTATAATTTCATAAAAAAGAAATTAAATTTACTATTATAACAAAAAAAAAAAATATAAAATGTAATATAAGTTTTGATTTTAGTTTATTTGATATTTTCTTAAATTAATATATAATAACTCTTATTTATAATTATGTATTTACATATATGTATAAAGTCATTATAAATAAATATATATATATATGTATATTATATATTTATTTCATATATACATAAAAAATATAAGAGAAAAAATAATATAAGAAAATAAAAAAGTAAATAAAGAATTTAATAAGTTAGGTTACATTGATTTAATTATGTATTTAAATATTTAGTTCAATTTTCGTAAGAAAACCTCAAAAAGGTCAGATAGTTTTCTATTAAAAAATTTATACATTAAAATGATTTTTCACAAATATACAGTGATCGAAATAGGCTTACACCTTTTTATGTATCATTTAGCAACAATTAGAGTCACGTTGAAGAGCATAATACTTTGTAGTAGCAACAAAGGAAACGGTAGGAGGTTTTTTCTTTCTGAATACGTAAATATAGTTGATTGTTTTACTACGCATTGGTGTAATTTCGGACTACGCTACATTTTAATAGCTTTAGTTTTGTATAGAAAATTGAAAGTAACGAATGATAACTGTGAAGGAAAATTGCAGACTTTGTTTTTCTTCCATTAAAATTTAATTTGGTGCTTACTACTGTGCGCAAAAAGTAAGACCAGTTTTCAATTTAAATTTCCCGGGCATATGGTATTACGATTTTTTTTTTTTTTTAGGTTGTTGGCATCTGTGTGAAATTTGACGTCAAAATATTCATTAGTGTTTGAGTTATGTTTGGTTTTGTGAGATGCTAAAACTGATTGCGGCGATTTTTGACATGTCTGAATTAATTGAGCAAAGAACTTGCGTTAAATTTTGTTTGCAGAAACGTATAGAATGTTGCAGAAGGCATTCGGTGAGCATTCCTATATCGGAAAGAAATGTTTAGATGGGGTATAAACAGTTCAAAAAGGCAGAGAACGCGTTGAAGACGAAGAGCCCTCTGGCCGACCATCCACCTCAACCGACGAAGCTCAAGTCCAAAAAAAAAATTTTTTTTTTCTCCGTGAAAATCATAGAATCATTAAAATCACTTTTAGAACATAAAATATATAGTAATAAATGTTTTATATTTTTATTTTTATTAATCATTAACTTCATTGTATATATATACACTGAAGTGACAAAAGTCATGGGATAGCAATATGCAAATTTTTAGATGGCAGTGGCATCGCGTAGAACAGGTATAAATGCGCAGTGCTTTCGCAGAGCTTTCATTTCTGTTCAAGTTATTCATGCGAAGAGGTTTTGACGTGATGATGACCGCACGACGGGAATTAACAGACTTTGAACGCGGAATGTTAGTTGGAGCTAGACGCATGGGTCATGCCATTTCGGAAATCGTTAGGGAATTCAACATTCCCAGATCCACTGTGTCAAGAGTGTGCCGAGAGTATGAAATTTCAGGCATAACATCCCACCATGGACAGCGCAGTGGTCGACCGCCTGCACTTAACGACCGAGACCGGCGACGTCTGCAAAGAGTCGTAAATTCTAACAGACAAGCAACACTGCGTCAAATAACCGCAGAAATCAATGTGGGACGTACAAGGGACTTGTCTGTTAGAACTGTGCGGAGAAATTTGGCTTTCTTGGGCTATTCCAGCAGAAGACCGACTCGAGTGCCTTTACTGATAGAACGACATCGCTTGCAGCGACTCTCGTGGGCACGTGAGCATATCGGTTGGTCCCTAGATGAATGGAAAACCGTGGCCTGGTCCGATGAGTCACGATTTCAGTTGGTAAGAGCTGATGGTAGGGTTCGAGTGCGGCGCAGACCCCACGAAGCCATGGACCCAAACTGTCAGCAAGGCACTGTTCAAGCTGGTGGTGGCTGTTTTTTCATGGCATGGACTTGGTGCTCTGGTGTGACAGGACCGAACATTGACTGGAAATGCTTATGTTCAGCTACTTGGAGATCACTTGCAGCCATTCATGGACTTCATGTACCCAAACAACGATGGGATTTTTATGGATGACAATGCGCCATGTCACCGGGCCACAACTGTTCGCGATTGGTTTGAAGAACATTATAGACAATTCCAACGAATGATCTGGCCACCTAGATCGCCCGACATGAATCCCATCGAGCATTTATGGGACATCATCGAGAGGTCTGTTCGTGCCCAAAATCCTGCACCATCAACGCTTTCACAATTATGGACGTCTATCGAGACAGCATGGCTCAATATTCCTGCAGAAGACTTCCAACGACTTGTTGAGTCCATGCCACGTCGAGTTGCTGCACTTCGCCGGGCGAAAGGAGGGCCGACACGATATTTAGAGGTATCCCATGACTTTTGTCACTTCAGTGTATATTTTGTATAACACTCAATTGTATTTTGTTAAATTTCTAAATTATAATATACATAGTGATAGCGGAACTATTATGCCGTTTATCATGATGTGATTTAAGTCTATTTAAAGTCATAAGTGTGCTGAAGAGATAACGAGTAATGTTGGGATGTATTTAGAACTGTTCTTTGTTCATTAAAACTTTGTGAATTAAAAGAGAGACACTCTTCTTGCCATCAGGAAGCGATCCTTACCGTAAAGATAATAGAAACAAATTAAAGAAAGCTTTTACTGGGCAGCAAGATTTTTACGACCCAAAAGTAACACTAGATGTTTCGGGTGACGATAATAGGGCGTGGAAAGTCTGATTACTTCCTGTTTCTAATTCACGAGAATGAATCGCAATTAATGAATGACATTTGCCGAAAACCATAAGCCACCAAATAAAACCACCACCTTGGAAGTATTCTTGGGTCCCTTTTGTATCGGAAGTCGTAAAAGATCAAAACCGCGAATCAATAGTAAATCACATTTTATCGATTTTCGTGCAAGAAGTGAGCAAGTATGTGAGGTATTAAAATATGAAACGGTAAATAAATATTCGGGACTGTTGAAATGCAGTTGCATAAACACTGAAAAATGCCTTTCATGGCAGGTGGTCGTACGTCAATAAGGCATTTCCCAACTGCTTCTAAAGTCTTTAACTTGATAATGCCAAAATTTTTAAAAAATAATATAACCGCGACTTATTAGGAATAAAATTTGTGCGCTATTAAAAAAAATTAACATGACTAATTATTGACAAATGGAAATAAAAAAATTTGTTCGTTAATACGCCAAAATTCTGAAATAAAAACATTATTACAAAAAAGTGAAATTTTGTGGGGGAAAAAAATCTCTTTAGGGATTTTTGAAAAAAAAATTTTATTTGGCTTTATTGTAATAACGTAACTCAGAAATTAAAAAAAAAGGGTAATTAATAGTATTTTGTAACCATTTAAGATGCAGGAAGTTTTAATTTATTTATGTTTAATTTATTATGTATGTGTATTTATTTATATATCCATTATTATTTCTTTTATTACGTAAGTTTTATTTTATTTATTATGTAATCAGCTTGTTTTTAAAAATTTAAGATAAATAAAAATTAAAACCACTAAAAGTTTTAAATTATAAATGCTAACAACCACAAACAACAAAATAGGCATGTTTTGTTTTAATACGAAAAAAATGTTAAGATAAGGATTTAAAAATATATGGAACTAAGAAACAATCAGTTTCTGTCTCAAGATAATGCTCAGATCTAATATGATAAAACTAAAAATTGATTTCATTAATCCCTTCAACGATATTCGGGAATATATATATGCTAATTTTTTTTTTTTTAATTTAAATTATTTTAGCTGAAAAAATTTTTTTTAGCACAACTCTTAGCAGAATTCACAACAATTTAAACAAAGAATTTAAAGTATGACACCAAAGACCATTTATGAAATCCAAAATCTCCATTAAGCCATTTTTGAAATCAGGCTGGAAAAAGTAGAACTCACAGATCATTCAAGATGCAATGATAAAAAATTATGCAAGACGAGCTTGCCACATTTGCAAAAATGCAAAGAGTTACAATACGATGCCCTGAATGTATAAAACCTTTTAATCGTAATTTATCATATTCAAGTATGTAAAAATTAATTTTTATATTTATTATAATTTTTTTCTAGCCTGCAAATTTGATGTTGTTATAAAATAATTAAACAAAATTAAATATTACGAGGAAGTAAAATTAATTTTTAACTATATGTCGATAATTTTTATTTCCTGAAAATATTCTAAATCATTTATTATTGGCACTATATTGTGGAACATAGAGCTACTTGCAAAGAAATCTAATTTAAGAATTGAATTTTATATTAACGAATACTTGCATTTTTATTTCTGCGAATATCCTAAATCATTTATCTTTGGAATTATATTGCGGAACATAGCTACTTGGAACATAGCTAAAAAAACTTTTTAATCGTTAAAAAACAAAATACTTGCAAAAAAAAAACTGATTTAAAAAAAAACGAATTGAATTTTATATTAAATAATCGAATACTTGCAATAAAAACGTTTTTAATCGTTAAAAAACAACGAATACTTGCAATAAAAAAACGGTTTTAATCGTTAAAAAACACGTGATTAAATATATCGCACAAGTTTAATGAAACAAAAATAAACGCGGCACGCAGTATCAATGAGCAACAAGGTTGTCCAATAACGAGATAATAAATAAGGAATTTTTTTTTTTTCATCCACGCGATGTTCCCCTTCCATAAAACGCAATCAAAAATCGAACACATGGGGTTGTTCGAACAATTGCTACTTAGCAACGGAGGATGGTCTATAAACAATAATCCAACGCAAGTATCTACAAGCAATTATGACCGTGAGTGATCTCTCATTACGCGCAACTAAATGTCAGAATGGCAGCGCGAAAAATCCAACAGAGTGGGTTGTTTGACACCGGCCACTTAGCAACGAGAATGTCTGGAACACAAATAAAACCCACCGGCCTTAAAAAAACACAAGAAATAATTTGCCGATCCATCAAAATCGATTGAGCGGTAAGGATAGTCAGTAGCCTCTCTTCTTCTCCACCATACATATGCATCAACCCCAACCGCAAGCCCTCCCCCTATGCCTACAAAATATCAATTTGCTTGAAACAAAACCTCTGTAGGCAAAAATCACCAACGCATTTCCTTAATATGCATGGCTAACCGCGTAACACGGCGAGCCTTCTCATCCGTGTACTTGCATACATTCGCAGACAAACGCGACAATAAAAAGGTAAAAATAAAAGAACAGCAGCAACAACAACAAAAAAAAAAGTTTTTTTCTTCTTTTCGTAGAAGGGTTATTGCCGTCCAATGGCGGGACAGCATTCCAAGTAATATAAAAGTGTTTAGTCGAACACACACATACACATTGTACTCTCATACGTATTCGACAGAGTCCATGAACCATAAACAACGAACTGATGAACTTTCAGCTCTGTACTCACCTCACCTCCTCTCACACGTAAAAGCGCAACACGGGCTAAAAATGAATAATAATAAATAAAAGAGAATCAAAAGTAAAAGAATTGAGATCACGCGTTCTTTATAAAGTGGCACATTGCAATGGCGGCGGACAAACTGGTTTACAGATTTGGAGAAACGCTTTGCTTACTTTATCCTCTCTTTATTTATTATTCAGGCTTTTTTTCGGGATTTAAATTAGTTTGTGCCGTGAAGTAAATATATTGCAAATAACTCGCTTGTTTATCACTTCTTTTTTTCTTTTTCTTCTTTTTTTGAGGTATATGAACGTAAGGATCTGTTGGATAAACTGTTTGCTTTAAATGCAGCAATTTAGAGGTTATTCAATCCAATTTCATACAAAACCAACAGACAATCTAACTTCATATAAGAAAATGTTTGTAATGAATTCGTGAGAAGATGCAACTTCTTGGGAAAAAAAAAAATACTAATCATAGAAATTGGAAAAAAAATTATTTAAAATAATTGAAAATATATTTCAGTATTGTTTTATAAATAATTCTGAATTTCATATAAATTCTAACTATCTCAGATGATGATAAAAAATTAAAATCAAGAAATTTCGCAATTTTTAAATCTGAAGTAGTAATACTCGTATAATGAGTTTTTAACATACAGTTTACTACAATTTTAAAGAGGTCCGATAAAAACAAAACACAGTATATTAATTATGTTTTAAAGTTCAATAGGAGTACAAAAACCTAGTTTCAATAAGATGTTCCATCAAGAAAATACTAATGACTTTGGACTAGAGCGTATTAAAAATTGCGTTTAAAATGCTCCAGTTAAATATACGGTTTTCTAATACACAGACTACAACAAAGCCTGTTTTGTTTATTCACCACTATTAATTATTCAAATTAGACACATAAGGACATAAAAGATATGTAATGTTTCTGCTAAGGAAAAGTTTACAAAGCATTTTTGACGCGAAAACATCTATGCTATCGGTTCGTATGGATAGCAGGTTCCAGATTGGAGTGTTATGTTTTCATGTCCAGTTTGAAATGTTAATAACTTCAAACTACACAAAAAATTAACACTAATTTAAGGTTCTTCTTAATAACACACTAATTTAAGAAGAACCCAAAAAGTAATATGAAAAGTTATCACTGTCGATCGAATTGAACCCATTACCAACAGTGGATCCACTATGACTACAGACCACATACAGCTTTGCCAGGAATCCCAGAGACTTGCAGTGCAAATTGCATGTAGCATAGACATTGTGCAAACGTTAACATTTTATCATCGCTCTGTTTCAATAAATGTCTACACCGTGCGTTCAATCTTTCTTTTCCCAATTTCATTCACTACCTCTGGTTCCCATGCAAATTTGTTTGCAGATATATTTTCACACATTCAAACAACGGCACAGACCAGAGTATTATGCCTCGTTCGTTTTTTCCTCCTTCTCCCATATAGCTGCTTTTATTTAGCATGTCAATATAAACTTGTCAATGTGAACTTTTACGTTACTTTGAAGCTTAAACGTAGCATTTTATACAGGAGGGCGATACTTTTGTAAGAGGATATTAGGAGTAATTGGAAATGAAACCACTATCAAAATCCCCACTGATTCAATTACTTTTTTGCAGTACACGCGACCATTTTTAAGAATTTAGCCCCATTGGTTACAAGTTTGGCATTTGCACCATTGGTTACAAGGGGGACCTTGCTACCTTAACAAAACATACAAAAGGTATATTCTTGATGGAAAAGTAAAATACCTTTTGAGATAATTACGATTCAATTCAATTCGGTTAAGGATGGAAATTTTTGATTCGAATTCAGATCTTCAGAAAATGCCTTTTATCATTGCGATACCACACGCGGGACATTATCCTAAAAGTCTCCCATATTTGTCCGGCTTTATCTTAATATGAAATGGTGACCTAGCATTTGGATACTTGAAATGAGTTCATTTTAATTATAGTACGCATTGGTTTGTCGCTATACTGTCATTTCATGCAAACTTTCGGCTACTTAGACCGGGACCTACAGTTTAATGTGGATTCTGAACCGCTCACAAACAGCCATGCCATCGCCAGGATTCGAACATGAAGCCTGTGCTACCAAAGACCATGGCGCAAGCCACTTGACTACCATCTCCTCAAGGAGCTCGCTACAATACAGGGTAAATACTCTTTACTATTTGAAGCTCATATTTCATTCCATTATATCACACAAAAATACAAGAATAATATAATAAAGCACAATAAAAAATGTGTTAAAAACAAAAAGGATATATATATTCATATATATATGAACTGAATCTGATAAAAAAAAAAACGGAAGATGAATCATTAGTTATATTTGATGAAATATGAAGCATTATGATGAAATAATTAGTAATATTTGTAAGTTGAATGGATTTCTGTTTATTCTGTCCTACGTTATCTAAGGTGAAGGCGTTGTGATTGGTATTTCCGTTAAAAGACATTTGTGGTAGATAACACCCAACCACAAGTGTGGGGGGAATCACACTTTAAACAAAGAAATTATTTCCAGTGATTAGAAAAAAATGCCAGAAATACGGAATAGAGAAATCAATTGCTGGCAACTCGCATTTATAAATGATTTTGAATATCTTTATTTGTTTATAAATTCATTTAAAGTCAATCAATACGATGATGCTACCTCTCGAGGTTAGTAATTCTGGATAATTAAAAGCCCACAGGCTCAATTAAATCTTCGATACATGTAAGGCTGAGGACGAAAAAATATGCTATTTTACAAATACATTTATACTTTATCTCATTGAATATAAAAGAAGGATGATCAATGTCTCTCTATATACTACTGTGTCTAAATAGTAAGACCAGTTTTCAAGTCAAATTTCCCGGGAATATGGTATTTTAATTTTTTTTTTTTTTTTTTTTTTTTTTTTTTTTTAGGTTTTTGGCACTGTTCTTGACATCTGTGTGAAATTTTACGTCAAAATATTCATTAGTGCTTGAGTTACGCTTGGTTTTGTGAGACGCTAAAACTGTTTCTGGCGATTTTTGAAAGGTCTCTTCAATAGACTCAAAACGGTGTCCCCGGAGTGATCTTTTGAGTTTAGGTAACAGCCAGAAGTAGCACGATGCTAAACTAAGTGAATACGGTGGTTGTGGAACGATATGGGTTTCATTTTTGGCGAAAAAGTCACGAAGAATCAATGCAGTATGAGCTGGCGCATTCAGTGTTTTCGATACCAATCAATATTTGACGTGTTTGAGGCCCAAAACATCTTTTAAAATGGAATATTGAAACCCATATCCAACATCATCGGCAAGGTCTCTAATTGTAAATCGACGGTTTGCAAACACCAAATCTTTAATTTTTTGGGCGTGAGCTTCGTCGGTTGAGGTTGATGGCCGGAAAATGGGCTCTTCGTCTTCAACGCGTTCTCTGCCTTCTTTGAACTGTTTTTACCACTTCCAAACATTTAAAGAAATGCATGCTCTTATATCGGAAAGCCGATATAGGAGCGCACCGAATATAGGAATGCTCACCGAATGCCTTCTTCAACATTCCATACGTTTCCGCAAACAAAATTTAGCGCAGGTACTTGCTCAATTAATTCAGACATTTCAAAAATCGCCGGAATCAGTTTTGGTGTCTCACAAAACCAAGCGTAACAAAAGCACTAATGAATATTTTGACGTCAAATTGCACACAGATGTCAAGAACAGTACCAACAACCTAAAAAAAAAAAAAAAAAAAAAAATTGAAATACCATATGTCCGGGAAATTTAAATTGAAAACTGGTTTTACTTTTTGGACATAGTATATATATATATATATATATAAACTTTGCATGTTATCAAAATGAATGTATGTCACAATTTCAAATTGATCAGCTGTCCGGAAAATGATAACTTTTAAATTTTATACTGTACAGAATTTCGTCCAGAATGTCGTAAGAAGATAATTTGGTGCTTTTCAAGATCAAAGAGTTCATTCAGTCATATTTTACAGCTCACTGAGATATCAGAAAATTAAACAAAAACTTCCTTTGTGCCATACGGATCCATTGAAAACAATCTATTCGCTCGAAACTACATAAACGCGAATTAAATTAACGTTTTACATTAAAATTTCAAAAACTTTGTTTTGCACACTATTTCTTCACATAAAATAATTTACAAAAATATTATTGCAATTATAGTTCATGATTAAAAAGACATTTCCCCCAAATAAAATTTTCTTTTTAATCACCATGTGTATTGGGATATTATATTAATAAATGTTTTGTTTTTTATTATTGTTGTTTTCTACAAGTGTGCACATGTGTTTTTAAATAAACTATAAATGTTGTTGACGTGTTTACTCTTTAGATATAATATTTAAACTGAACCTATTTATTAAGAACATATTTATAATAATTCAACACACACACGTAATATATATATATAGGGCCTGATGGCCATATATATACATAGGGCATGAGTGACTAGTGCTGTAGTGCTATATGCCACAGGCTTTGGAAGTATCGGCAGTGCCTGAATGTTTGTAATGGTTCGAAATCCAATTTAAAACGTACGTCCCGGTCTAATATGTTGAGCGTTGGGAGTAGGGCTAACAACCTTACCCGCTATAGGAAAAAACATTTCATGTTTCAAAATCTGCCAATAGGCAGACGGCCTTGATCCACTATGGGGCTGTTGCGCCGATAATGATGCTGATATATATATATATATATATATATATATATATATATATATAGAGAGAGAGAGAGAGAGAGAGAGAGAGAGAGAAATTTTATTTCCCAAAATATGAGGTTTACAGTACAGGTATCAATCAGGTTTACAATATCGGTTTTGATGTCATTTCATTCTTCATTAAAGTTTAGCAGATCCAGTGTTACTCAGGAGATTTAACTACATTCAATAACAGTATAGGAATAAAAAAAAATTATGTTTTTCTGGAAAGCCTTCTTAAGGGTCGGCGGCCTGATGGCCAATTGACTAGCGCTCTGGCCTTTGGTACCACAGGCTCCAGGTTCAAATCCTGGCGGTGGCGTGGATGTTTGCTGGGATTCGACATCCACGTTTAATTGTAGGTCCCGGTCTAATTAGCCTAAAGTGTGCACAAAATGTCCGTAAAGTGACAAACTAAATCTCAAATCTTAAGAGTCGTAATCTGCCTGGCAACACGTGTTAAATTCAATGCTTACGTGAATCTACTATTTGTACTAATTCGATCGAAACGTATACACCCACAACATTTTCTATAAAAGCAACTGCGACCTATCGCCGCCAGCGCTCTGATCGCCAAGAATAAAACAAATTTAATTCGCGAGCTGGTATTATTTACTTCCCTGATTCCCTTAAAAGCATATTTATTTAAAAAATCTAGATTTTTTTCTTCGTAGACTAAAATAACAATTTACGTATGAACATTCTATATTTGCATCATAAAAAAATAAAATATGCAATTTCCAAGGAAATCAGATCTAAAATCTTAAAAAGGACAGGATTTTTTATTTATTTATTTAGCATGTGGTTTCGTCAAACTGAAAGGGTTAAGGTTGATTGATCGGATTAAAAAGTTCTACTTTCCTAGCAGTACTTTTTTGAATTCTGATCTGACTAAGGCATTTATTTGCAATAATCTTTTTAACCATCACTACGACAGGAAACAATATTTATTAATTTGCGGAAAAACATGCTTTGGATAAACGAAAAAAATTAAAAACTACTTATGCAGAAAATAAAAGTATTGTGATTTTACAAAGATAAAAATAAATATATTTCAGTGCATTCATTTTTTTAAGTTTGTAACAGACATTTTTATTATTATTAAAAATAAAAATAAAAAATAAAAAAATAATAAAAAAACCCTATCGATTTAGCATTTGAGATTAAATTTGTAATAAAAGAATTTAATTTAAATAAACGACATTTTATTTATAATTAAATCTTATAAATAAATAAAAATGGCAACAAATTATTTGTATAAATTTTATACAAATAATTTGTATAAAATTAAATATATTAACTTATAAATTTTAAGCAGATATGATTAATAAAGTAATTTTTTAAAATTAAATAATTTCATAAGCAAATTGATTTAAAAAAAACTTTAATAAGAATAATAACATTTCAATAAAATGTTCTTAAAGTAATTCAATGAAAATAAGAACGATCAGAATGAAACTGTTCTTAATTCTGATAAGTATAATTTATTAAATAATTCAAGGTCACAATAATGCATTCGGAAATGCGATATTTAAATAGACACCACCATCATTTGTTGACACCCGGCCCCATGAAAATCAGTTTAATACCAGCGACGGGATTGACTTTCGATTCGGCGCTCGTAACGTTACCAGAAGGCTTCACTTTAGTCAATATCTGAATAAGCCCTAACCGGAACAGCTGATTGCTATGGCAACGTGACGTAAGCTCTCAAACGCCACTAGGGTTGTCACAGTAGGACTGGTCTCCCGATCGGACGATTTTCCTTTTGGCGAACGATTCGGACTTCTCAGGGATAAACCAATGAGGCGGAATGTCAGAGAGGAACAGCATTTTCAATACACCCAGTGGTACAAATGAAGGGTTTTGGGGATATATATATATTACCATATAATTATGATTTATTTTAATGTGCACAGTAACTAATTGAACTGCATATTACATCAGAATATATGAGTTTAATATAGCAAATATTTAAACGATCAGATGACTGTCACAGAAAAAGTTTTCAAAAAGATGTTTCATTGTTATTATTAAAATACAAATCTAAAATGTCCATAGAAGTTTGAATTTAGTAAAATTATTATATTAAGTAATTCGATTATTAGATAATGTTTAAGCAAATAATGATCCATAATAAATAAGCTAATAATAATAAGCCTATAATAAATATGCTAATAATAATAATAAACCTATAGCAAATAAGCCCATAATGCTTCATATTAAAAATATATAAATTACGTATTTTTTTAAGAATAACTATGGACAAGAAATTCAGTATCAAATGATAGAAAAGAATACAATTACTTAAAATTTTTATAATTTAATGTTTTGGGTTAGTCTAAGATCAATCTAAATGCTTTTATTAAAAAATTTCTTCAACATAAATGCAAACAAATAATCACTAAGAAACACGTTATCAGTAAAATTTAAAATATAAAAAGATGAGAGAGACAAAGCTCTAAACATAAACACAGCTGTTTATTTATAATATTTTTTTTTCTCTCTGTCTACACGTGTAAAAACGCATTGTCAGTCACTCAAGGTGAAAACTGTCATCTTACAAGAATAGTAATAAGCCATCACATCACTTTCAGGCACTGCACATCCAGTGTAGATTAAAAAGAAAAAACAAACAAATGTTGAAGGACATTTTTTTCCCTCGATTTTAGGGGAGAAAAAAATATAAAAAGTTGTTCTACTAAAGGTGTGTCCTTGGACATCCAACTTCAGATAAGATGAGATTAAAATGGAAAGGATTAAAGAGTCATGGCAAAAAACGCGTCTGCAAGAAATCTGCTATTTAATCCTGACTAAAGGTAAAATAAAAAATACAGAATGAAATCAAACGTGTTTTAATATATTACAAAATATTGGCCTCTTTCTCTTTGCTGATTAATGTTAGTTTAGCATAATAAAAATTAACTCTTTCGTTATTTAAAAAAATAAAAAGAATACGATAATCAAATAATAATGATCAATAAATGAATAAATTTTATATTTTATAAAGTGCAAAAAAAAAAAAAAAAATAAATAAATAAAAAAAAATAAAAATAATAATAATAATAATTCATTACAATCCAATAAAATTTTAAACACAACCCAAGAAAAATTTATTTTCAATAAATAAGAATATTATCAACTTAAGAATAATTAAAAACGAGTTTAAAATATTTATTCAATATTAAAATATTAATGTAGTAATTTGACAAAATATATGCATAACCCATTATTTCTGAAACGGAAACTGAAATTGCTTATAATAATGGTGCTTAGTACAGAAAATGTATTTTTAAGAAGCAAATAAATAAAAAATATTATATAACAATAATTTTTAATTTATAACAAAAATGTATAATTTTTTTTTAGTATTTTCCCCCCCTTTTATATTGAGCATTTAGTGCATATGTTAACTGTGTACATTCAATAAATATTGGAAGAAATAAGTTTTGTAAGACTATTAAAAAAAAAAAAACTTAGATTGATATTTTCTGATATTAAAAATATAAATAGCAAATTAATTTTATTAAATGCCGATTAAATTTTGCTTTCGGTTCTAGATCAGCCCCCCAAAATAATTATTTTTAAATTTTGTTTGTTTTATTTAATTCATAATCAAGGGGAAAAAAATTTACTTCAATATTACAGTATAAAACAAATGCAAAAAGAAACTTGCAGAAATCTCATGTGTACAACATGGTATTGCCCATCAAAGCAAATTACCACTGAATAACAAAACAAAAGGAAAAAAAACAATTACCCACCTATACAATGCCTCCTTTTCATTGCCATTGTACACATTGAAGGAGAATCCTGTCGAATCTCGAGTGGTATGATTGAATCCTATCTTGCACTCAGTCTGCCAGGCAACGTCGCCCAGATCGTTGGTAATGAACTCGTTGTTGTTGCTATTGCTATTATTACCGGACACATTCTCCGCCCCAAGCATGGGGCTGAATGCGCCCTGAGCCCGAAAATCCTCCTGAGAATCCCACTTATCGTACGTGGACATAGCAAACAAAAAAATAATTTTTTAAACCAAAACTTATGTAGCAAAAAAAAAAAAGGAAAAATTTATCACAGACACCTCGAACGGTTAGGAATAATGGAACCTTCCATCGCGCACAAAACACACGTTACACTATCGCATCTCCCCTTCCCAAGAATAGGTGAGCGCCACGGCAGCCGCCATGTGCGGCGTCCGTCGCTTAATGTGCACGGCCAACAAAAATGGCAGCGTAGTAGCGAGAGAACCGGCTACTTTTAGGGCTGCCACACTGTTGGGAAAAGTGACATTTCGTCGCCAAGTGAGGTGCAGCCAAAAAGACGCTTGGCGCCCGAGGAATTTCTGGTGTGTGTATACATACACTGGGGGAAAAGTTCACGATAATAGAAATGTATTTTTAGCGCGGCGGAGCGCAAGCACAGAGGAAAAAGGGTTTTTTTTTAAATTTTATTTTTTTCTTCTTTCCTCTCTGCTGTTTGTGTGAGTTTCGACACGCTTAGAAACGCTTGGTCGCTTGTAATGAAAGGGCTGGAATTGTTCGAATTATAATGATTTGTTAACTGGTTATGCGACAAAACCGAAATTGTTAGTATTGGTTAACGTGCGATACCGACCATATGTTGCGCCACTAAACGACTATCGCAAGCGTCGGTTACGGTGATAAAGTTTCAAACTAAACAGTTTTAGAATGTTTTGCTCATGAATTACCAATTAGATGACAATTTATGAATATTTTACATTTAATAAGAATTATTTTAACAAATGGCACAATAATCTTTATTTATTATTTTTTTTCTAATGCAGCTGGCAAACACTTAGATAGTTGTCTTGAATGCCTTAAGGCAAGCAATCACTTAGCACTACCCAGGAGGTGTGTGTAGCTTGAAGATAAGCTACGGCCGCGGAATAAAAATACCCCCGCAATGCTCCACGATTCTGTTAGACCTATGGTTTAAAAGGGATTTCGAACCCCTACAAATATCCATGGCACCGCCAGGACTCGAACACGAAACCTGTGGTACTGAGCACCAGAGCGCTAACCACGCGGCCACTCAGGCCCCTACAATAATCATTATACCTATCATAAATTTGTAAAGTAAGAAATTAAGATGATAAATGAAACTCAGTTTATCAAGATCATTTTTTAAAAACATTACAAAAAATTTATGAAGAAAATATACAATAATAATAATTACAGTTTCCTACCGGAGACATCAATTCTAATAAAGAGGAAGGTAATTTCTCTTTTTCAAATAATAAAAACTACCTTTCCGATCTTACATACTGATTAGAATCAATAAAATATTTCATATTAATTTGTTGTTAATACAGATGCAACTTGCTTATGGCAAAACATAAACAGTGTAGATAATTTTATACTAGTTATATTAGATGACAATTGAGTAATTTTTTATAAGTACTGATAATCGAAAATTGAGGAAAAATCAGAAAAACTGCAATATTTTATACATTGGTCTTACACGTGTATAGGTCTTACATTGGTTACACTACATTGGTCTTACACGTCTACCTAGAATATCCCAAGCATGCTCAGTAGGGTTCAAGTTCGAAAATGTGTTGGCCAACCAATACGCACAATAATCTTCTCAAGTAGATAGTTTTTCGCCAACCTAATTCTATGTGGTCAAGCAATATCGTCTTGTAGAATGATGGAGTATCTCTCAACTGCACATGCATAAGCACAAACTATTGGATCAAGAATGTCGTCTGTATATAATTGACTTACCTCTTAAAACATGTACATGTTAGAACCACATACAGTGCGGCCATACTCTAGAACACTTAAAATAATAGCAATACTCTAGAATACTCTGAACATGAACGTCTATCCAGAATATCCGAAGAATGATCAGATCGTAGAACGTGTTGGGCAACCCATATGCACTATAATCTCCCACGAAGGTAATTCTTCGACAACAGAATTCTGTGTGATCTAACAATATCGTCTTGCAGAATGAAGGTGTATCCGCAAATTGCACATGCGTA
This sequence comes from Caerostris darwini, assembly GCA_021605075.1. Taxonomy (NCBI): domain Eukaryota; kingdom Metazoa; phylum Arthropoda; class Arachnida; order Araneae; family Araneidae; genus Caerostris; species Caerostris darwini. Next base: position 206,627 of record BPLQ01004890.1, on the reverse strand, counting down.
AGCACGATCTATTGGATCAAGAATGTCTCTATATAATTGACATGTAACGGCACCTCTTAGAACATGTACATGTCAGAAAGATATACAGTGCTGCCATCCAAAGAGACATTTACCCTCATACATAAACTTCTTCTTCATTGGCGCAACAGCCCGATGGTGGGCCAAGGCGTCTGCCTACTGTCAAATTTCGATACAGGAGATGGTTTTTTTTAAGGGGTAAGGGTATCAGCCCTACGCATAACAGTCATGATAGACCAGGAACTACGGTTTAAAGTGGATTCCGAACCACTACAAGCATCCATGGCACCACCGGGACTCTAATAAGAAACTTGTGACACCGAGCGCTAGTCATTCGGCCATCAAGCTCCACCAAATCTCATAGTACACCAAATCTATCTCTTTCATGGAAATGAATGGGATGATAGTGAAAGTGACTTTGCAAACAAAACCTGAATTCGTCAATAAAGTATGCAGACCTCCATTGACTTGTATTCTAATTGACACGTGTGCGAGTCTATTAAATCTACCATTTTGGCGTGGTATGAAGGGTACACACAATGCTGGATATTTTGTATAAATATCTCTCTTTCGCGAAGTCAGCGCATTGTTGATACATACATTTCTCTTTCGTGAAGACTTTTGCGCACTATTGATCTGAATATCAGCCTTCCAGTGGTGCTACAAGAGAGTGTAAGAGTTCTGATCCTCCTTGCAGTAAGAGCTGAAAATGCTGGAGATGATCTTTATTTGCATTTAAGTTTTCCTCAACTGTATCTTCCAGAAATTGATTCTGTTCATATAAATGCATTCCACATTCTATAAATTAATAAAAAGGTTAACTTTCAATCATCTTGTTACATAGGATGGACTCCTACCTGCTTTTATTCATCAAATGAATTGGCCATCATAATTCTTCAGAAAAATTATGTCAAATGCTCATACCTAAAACAGGGTTAACCTTGAATTTTCACTACAAAATTTCTATTTTAGAAACTGCAGTCGTCTTAAAAACCTATTTTCAGTTACTAGTCCAATGAAGTCGAATGACAGTAGATTTTTAATTTTTATATCATATTCTGATTCACCATTATATTTTACGTATACTGAATTAGTTTTCATAAAATTTAAATGTAATGTGCAATCAAAATTGTTCAGATGATGCCTGGAAACCAGTGTAACTTCTTTGTTCATAAAAAGCGAATTTAACCTCTTCAGGGTCGTTTTTTTTTTTTTTTTTAGTGAGAAAATATGACTAAATTTTTTGTTTTATTACGATCTATTTCTTTTATATTGATAAGCATTATAAAAATAAAAATAAAAAAAAAAGGGTGGATCAATAAAAATGCACAAAAATCATTGCATTTACATTTGTAGCCATTTAACGTTAATAGTAATTTATAAGTGAATTGATTTCATACATTCTAAATATATTTAGTATAATCTGGTATTATTTTTATTAAATATTAATGATTAGCTTAAATAATCTAACAACACTCGAAAAACTACTTTACGCTATTTTCGTATTCCTGATTGTGCATCATAAATGCCGTTATCAGTGCAGCCAAACCATGAGATTCGTATTGTTCTCGTTGAGAGTTTCTGTCGTGAATAACTTAGTATCAGATTAATTAAATATTTTATTATTAATGATAGTAATTATAATTATAAAAAACTAAATGCTCACAAACTGGCCAAGAGCGTCAAGTTAAGAAAAAAAAACCCTCATAATATTATTAGCTGTTATGTATTCTCAGAATCAGACATCTTGATTCTAAGACAATATTTGATTTACGAATAAAATAATGCTTTTATTAATAATGCGTCTAAATATGGAGATATATAACATCTTTAAACGTTAAGTATCAAACATTTGTATAAAAATGGATTATTTTACTTACAGAAATCAACTGAGACATTTTATAAATAATTTTGGGTTTCCATCTGTTAAAATTTTTCATTTCTAACAGGATTTTTGAATTCTAAAAATATTTTTTGCATAAAAATTATTTAAAAAAAAAAAAAGATTTGATCTTATAAAAAAGATCTAAAAAATATCAAATGATGTCAACATTCGTCACATTTTCCCTATGACATCCCATTTCTTCTTCTCATATCACTTACCTCAAGAACTTCAGTTTGCATATGTTTCAATTAGCCGCACTCCTATACGGAAAGCACAGGCTAACAAATTATGCCTCGTCACTTCACACTCCGAATTTCACTTAGTCACGATGAAGACGCGAAGTGGTATATTTCTCAAGGACGAAAAGACAACAAACAATCACTTCCATTCTATTAAGTCATTTCTGCACCTTAAGAAAAGTAGTTGTATAACCAGCACACAGTAGTTATACTACTACTACAACACCACAACACTGTGCCTAGAGCTGAGTTGCACGTATACAATTTGGAAATGATGTGGGCGAGAAATCTGATTGGGTTCCGTGATGCTCTACAGTCATATGAGATCGGGACCTACAGCTTAAAGCGGATTCCGAAATATTACAAACATCCACCACACCACCGGGACACGAACCCGAATCCTGTGAAGCCAGAGCGCTAGACACTCGGCCATTCCGACTCCCATAGTAATTATAAATGGCCGAATAAAAAGGTGCAATAGAGAATATGATCATCATATTAGGCTAAACATCCCAGAGTGGGCCAAGGCCTTCTATATACCGGCAGATTTCGAAATATGAGATTTTTTTTCTTTTTTTACAGGGTAGATTTATTAGCTACGCCCAACCTCCTGGTTTGTTGCTCTACGGTCATATTAGACTGGGGCACACGGTTTAAAGTGGATTCCGACCTACCACAAACATCTATGACACAGTCGGAACACGAATCCGAAACCTATGATACCAAAGGCCAGAACACTAATCACGCGACCATTAGGCCCCAATATATGTATTACAAACTAAAAATTCTCTGACGTTCGGTACCACAGATTTTGGGTTCATATCCCGGATGTGCCATAGATGTTTCTAGTGGTTCAGGATCCTCTTTAAACCATAGGTCTCCGTCTAATATGACAGTAGAGCGACAAACCGGGAGGTTGGACGTAGAGTTAACAAACCTATCCCGTAAAAATAAAATATCTCCTGCCTCGAAAACTGCCAATAGGCAGACGGCCTTGGCCCACCATGGGGCTGTTCAGCCAATGAAGAAGAACTAAAAATTGGAAAAAATGCTGCATTTGATGTGATATATAATTTCAAAACAATTAAACATTATACAAAATTATGTTTCATCAAATAATTTTTTTTTAAATCATGAAATGAGGAAAATGAGTGTATTGTAATGAATAGTTGGGTTGCAATGTGCGTAATGTTTATTACTAAGATAAAGTTTTAAGACAAAACATCGAATAATACTTAATACGCAACATATTGCCGAAAATAAAACTTTTAGATTCATAGCTATAAAATAAAAATGACATATTAAGAATTAAAAAAAAATATGTTATATTCCATGTTTGATTGAAATGGAATGTTGTTATATATAGATAGAAATACATTTCAAAAATGCTTTTTTTTTTTTTGAAAAAAATATGAAATATTAAAAGTTTTATGATGAGTCGTAACATTTTAAATACAATAACAACAATTACTATTGTTTCTGCAATAATAAATTTGATGACGAAATAATATTACATACTATTTTTTATAGGATAAAAAACATGGGACCTTCCCTTTCATTGACATTGCATTGATAATATAATAAAAGGATTTCGAGATTGTGTGTATGCCATGTTGTTTATTTTCTTATAGCTGAATTAGATAAAATATATAATATTTAAAATAATTCTTGAAATTCAATTAGATATCCTTAAAGGAAACAACAATTATAGCCTCTTTAAAGGAAGGAAAGGAAATAAATAAAAAAAAAAGGAAATAAATTTTTAAAAAATCAACTCCTTTACACTGGTAGAAAATAAAATTTAGCGGGTATAAATAATTTGTATGTGACCTTAAACGCTATTTTGGAGGGAGACAAACATAGAAAAGAAAAATTATTTGGTTCGATTTTAATTATACTAATTCTCTTTTACCACTATTAAAGTAATTAATATATAATCATGAAAACCTTTCTTTTTTTAATCTTATATGCTTTCCAGAATATAATATTTACTTGGTTTTTTTTTTTTAAATAACGTTAATGTAGTTAAAATAATATTCGAATTAATTTTTAATTAATAATAAATAAATTATTGTCATAATAATATGATAATCTGAATTTGTTTAAAAATATTTACATAGCAATCGAAAATCATATAAAGAATTAAAATAAAAGTATTATCTAAATTTTAAATCAAGAAAAAAAAATTTAAAGATATAATCAAAAAGGGTTTGAAAACTTTTTTTACGTGTTTTTCATTTAAATTAAATCTACGTAATAATTTCTTTTTAAATTAATTGTAAAAGTAGTCATATCTAAATAACATAAAATAAAAATCTGTAAAAGAACTATAAAAAAAATCCATAAAGTGTTTGAAGGAATATTTTGAATAACTTTTAAAATAAAATTATGAAGAGAAAAAATTGAAAGAAATACACAAAATAAAAAATAAGTTAACCGATTCATTTTGAATAATGTGAAAACGTTTTACATAGTAAATACTTCTAGTGGAATGGCCTAGTTGATAACGCATTGGGTATCTGAACCAGGGAATCTCGATTAAAAAAGTCCGACCGGAAGGTTAGCCGAAAACTATACCGTGCCCATCCAGAGTTTTGATAAATTTGTAGATTGGAATATCCTTCAGTTGGGTTCTATGTGGAGGAGAGGAGTCTCACAAGATGTCATATTTGGTGGAAATCATTCAAGATTATGATGTCCAAAATGTAGCAGTGAATGTAGCCCCCTCCCCACACACTCACTCCTGCTCCACCCTGAATTTCTATCTCTGATTTTAGTGACGAATGATCAAAATTGTAAGGTGTTCGAAAACAACAACAATTTAAGATATTGAACAGATAATGACCTTCAAATAAAGAAATCCATTTTTAAATGATAAAAACTTTTTCTAAAGCCAACTTTATATATATATATATATCACTAAACAATACTGTATTACCAGTGAAAATAAGGAACTGGTATATAAAGTGATAAGATTTCACTGGTTATATACCATTGAAAATAAAACAAGATAAAATACTGTCTCAATAACACAGAATTAACTGCACGTCTGTTAATAAGCACATATTAGAATTATAAGTTGCTGATGACAAAGCTCGCTGTATTTTCAAATGTTTCATTCCATTCCAATATATTCTTCACGGAACTGATAACACATATATGTGCTGTTACTAAACATTTACTAAAAGTGAAAATTAGGTGAACTGGTATATAACCAGTGATAAGATTTAAATTGTTTATATACCAGTGAAACTAAGACAAGATAAAATACTGTCTCAGAATTAACTACAAGTCAACTAACAAGCACAGATTATTATTATAAGTTGCTAATGACAAAGCTGTTTGTTGTACATTCAAATGTCTCATTCCATTTCAATGTATTCTTCTCGGAAGTGATAACAAATATATGTGCTGTTAATAGCACTTTGAATAGCAGATGAGCTATAAATGACAAAGGGGAAGTTAAAACCTATTTAACGATATTATATATTGTTGGTCAACGCAGAGGATGAATTACCTTCATTCAATTGAATGCATTTTTCTCGGTACCATTTTTTCCTCTAGGTACTCGAACTACTACTACTATAGGAAGAGAGGGAGAAGAGAAAATTCGTTACGATCTGGACATTTTTCCTTGAAATGCAAAAAGCAGTGGAACAAATAAATGTAATTTCCCTTGAATTAAAAAAAAAAAAAAAAAATGACTGTGCAGGGTACTCTAAAAAGTTGCCTAATTTATTTTTGGCCATCTAATTTACTTCCGGACATTTAAAAGATTTGTCAAACAAATCTTATTTTTCAACAGGATTGGAATTTTCAGTTGTAAAAAATATCTATCATAAATAAATTGCATGTAAACAAAGCATTAAATTCAGTAATGATTTGATATAAAATTTAACTTATCTTAAAAAACGCAACTTTTTAAAGGAAAGCAATACACCAATAAAAAATAAAATAGAGATAAATAACAAAGCATTTTAGGAATGATGATATTAAAAATGCCATTTATTATTATAAAAAATAATAATAAATATATAATAGTTTATAAAATGAAGTATTTCAATGAATTCATTTAGAATTTAGATTTAAATAATTAATACCCTAAATTACAATAGAACTGTGACTTTTTTTGTTGATATTTTATAATTTCTCTGCCCTAAATATATTTAGTTTTAGGGGGGGAAGAGGAATTATTCAAATGAATAAATAAAATAAAATAGTAGACATAAAATAGAATATAATTATAAAATCGAGTGAAACTTTCTGAAAAATTTTATGTTTAAGAAATACTTTTCGTGTAATATCATTCTCATATTTTAATGTTTATTTTCAAAGCTGGATGAGGCTTATTCAAGTTTTATTTTAAAGGTTTTAATATAATACTAACATTTATAATCTTGTGAAAAACTGAGTTTTAGATTTGACATGAGTTATAAAAATAAATGGAATGTTTAATAAAATACCAGGTATCATTAGTATTTAAACGAAATAAAAAAACCCAACATTTTGCTTAGGTATTACAGCGGAATTATGTCAAGTAATATTATAATGCTCTGTAAAATAAATCAGTTCACAGACAATTTCAGGAATTTTAAAGGTGTAATAAAATCTTTTAATGCGCTAAGATCTAATTTGTTTAAGAAAAAAAAATAAGGTTTTAATATTATTCAAATTTGTACATTTTCAAAATTTTTTGAAAACGACAAATCAGATATAAATTTAATTTCCTTAAATGCAATACATAAATATGTTTCACAATTCATATTTATATACACTTCGTATTTTTTCACATTATAAGTAGTAATTAATTAAATATTCAAAATTATTAATAAATTCACGTATATCTGTCCATAAAATTTTGAAATAAAATAAATTTATAATTTGTTACACATATCTTAAGAAAATATACATTTCAAAATGATTTTTTTTCTTTTGTACTATCAGGAATATAATTCTTCATCTTCATTGGCCCAACAGCCCCGTGGTGGGCAAAGGCCGTCTCTGCCTACTGGCAGATTTCCGAGACAGTATATGCTTTCTTTTTACGGGGTAAGGTTGTCAGCCCTACGCTCAACGCTTTACAATCATATTAGACTGGGACTTACGGTTTAAAGTCGATTCCGAACCCTTACAGACATTCAGGACTCGAATCCGAAACCTGTGGCACCGAGCGCCAGTCACTCGGCCATCAGGACCCCAGGAATATTATTAGATTTTAAAAAATAATAATAATGAATTACAAGAAAATAAATGAATCAAAATTCAAAATTGAAAAAAAAAAATGTCATTTGCATATCCATTCATTAAAAAATATATTTACTTCAACATGTAATCAAAGAAATAGAAAGCGTTTCGATTACACAGGCTTCCTTTAATTGAAAATTCGTAAGCATTCTAAAAAAATTGCAGAACTCCTTTTCAATATCTTTCTCAGTGATATATTATTTGGGGAGCATAACTGGATTTTGGGACAATGAAATGTTTACATTCCTTTCAGGAAATTTAGTTTCAAAATATTCTTCCGTGTGCACAATTTACGTTTAAAATTATTTAGGAAGTATAAGTGTCAGCAAATAAAAAAAATAAATAAATAAAAAATAAAAATGCGAATCTTTCTCTAACAAATGTTTCACGCATAGTAAAGTGCAAGTGAATCCAAATTGAACTCAAAAACTGATTTATTTGGAAAATTAGAAAACACATGAAATTCGATTTCGATTAAATGTCCTTCAACAATTTAATACACATAATATTATCATTTGTGCTTATTGTTAGTGAGGTGATACTTGAAAAATTAGGGCTGTATTGCCTTTCATATGCGGTAATGATGGAAGAAAAGAAATGCGTGTTATTAAGAATTAAATAAATACATGCTTTCTTTAACGACTTTTTACACAATACGTTTTGAATATTCTTCCTTAAATATTCAGTTCTTAATGTATTCATTTGTTTTGATTTAATATAGTACTATAATTTATTAAATACCAACTAGAGCATATACATGGTTACTACTAAGCTACGAATTTGAAAAGCGAATTATTTTTTGAAATTTAGCGATTTACCACAGAGATCCTATTTATTATCGACAGGTCTTACAGTAGATAATGATTAGACAGATTTTAAAAGAAAAATTGTAAATATCTAGATACGGCGAACTTAATAATTGATGAACACTTTAAAGAAGTAAATTCCTTCATTTGGGAAAATTATATCGTTCTGTACTAATACAATTAATAATTTTGTCAAATGTTTAATGAATTCAAATTACGTTAAGAGTTGTTTCTAGAAATCATTCTAGGAATCATCATCTTCACTAGAAATTTAATGTAAATCATAAAAAAAAAAGATAATAAACCCATTTTTTTAAATTTCATATTTACTTTCACGATCATTTTTGATTGCCTTTTTCAATGAGAAGTTTTTACGGAAACGGACCATCTATGGGGTAACTATACCCAAAAAACCTCGACATATTCATTAATATTAAAATTACATTTATGCTACATGATTAAAAATGTTATTCTATTGCTGTTTTAATTGACACAGTACTACGATTTCAATTTTTCCATTCACCTTTTACAACTCTAAGTAGATTAATAAGCCCGCGGGACGTCAAAGTATTATTTGCTTGACAAATGACCACACCTTCTCAAGAACAGCATTCATGTCTCGACAGTTGGCCATCCTCAGCCACTTCATTTCAGCACTTAATTTTCATCACCTAGAGTTAATCGTTCCATGAAAGGTCCATTTTCTGTGACTTGATGAATCCGCGAGAAATCGATCTGGTGGTCATTCGGACTGAATCGATTCCTCCACGAAAAGTGATGTGATATCCTGGTCGATCACAGCGATAAATCCAAGGGCCTTTCAGCAGTTGCGTTGTCGCTAGACGTTCGTTGCTAAGAGGGGGAGATTGTATATTCCGGGGATATTCTGTAGCATCTATACGGTGTCAAATTCTCTGGGGCAGAGAGAAAAATAATAATGGGGGGCAATGCTAGTGCTTCATGCGTTACATAATTACTTCTTACCGTAATTTTCTAAGTTGCTTGTTGCTAGATTAGGGGTGGCCAGCCCGCGGCCCGCCTTGAACATTTTCCGGGCCCGTGAGATTTATCACATTTTTACAAAATATATTTATTTTATAATGGTCAAAGAAATGAAAATCTATGTATTAAAAAATATACTATTTTTTCATCCATATATTCTCAAAAATTAACTGTCGAAATGATGAGAAAAATTAATTTTGATTTTAAAATAATATTCTTGCGAATAAGTTATAAGTTCGCAGAATAATTAAATTATATTCTGCGAACTCATGATACTCTTGCATGTTGGAACATCTAATTTAGCAGGTTCTATATTTCACTTTAAGTAACCACAGACACAGTGACCATCCCTAGATATTTGAGAAATCTGGCATAAAAAGTTATTAGCGCTTTTGGTTCAACTTACACCAGCGAATCTTTTTTTTTTTTTTTCGGAAATGAAATTGACCAAACACAAAACAAGCTCAAACATAACAGACACTAACCTGCAACACCCATTACGATGGGTAAATACCCAAATTGAGATCGATTTGCCAAAACTAAGTGAAAGATTGGAGAAAAAAATATCGCACTAGTAAAATAAATATTTTTTAATGATTTCATTTTTTTTATTTCATTATATTTAAATAATTTTTATATTTCCTTTTAAGAGTTATGTAATTTTTTTTTACAATGTGCGTTTAGCATCATTATTATTATATTAGTATCTATGTTTACATGTAAGAATAATAGTAACCAGAATAATAGTAACCATAAGAATAATAACTCAATATGCTTCAATTATTCACTCCAAAAAAAATGTCTATAGTAGTTCTAAATCTAATATAGGGATATATAATTTTATATGTGGACTGGAGTTATGATGCATTTCCAAAGTGGCCGGCAAAATCATTTGGGTTGGCCACCCTTGTGCTAGATCTTCGTTGCTAAGAGGGGTGATTGTATTTTTCAGGGATTTTCTGTAGTATACGGTGACAAATTCTCATGAGTAGAGTGAAAAACTGTTTTTTGGGGCCAATATTAGTGTTCCATGCGTTACATAATTCTTATCATAATTTTCTACCTGAAATCATTCTTGACAAACAAGTCAGCATACGGAGAAGCAAATAATGAAAGAAATAAAATGGTGACGTAAAAAAAAAAAAAACGTGCTCTTAATTAAAAATAAGTTATTTTACAGTGCAATATTACTAGGCAATATTATTATTACGATATATTATGATATTTTTATAAAAACCCAAAAACAAAATAGCGAAATCTTGTTATTCATCGATTTTAATAATACAATCTTCATTATTATCGTATGTCACATTAATCTCATTTTGCTGAGGTAATGGACGTAATTAGGAAACAAATAACAAGGAAAATAATTGTTTCAGGCTCAAATTCAATATCATTCGTGATACTGGTGGTGATTAATGTTTTTTTCTATTTGTTTCATAAATCGTAATAAAATTTTTCAAAAGTCGGTAGCTAGTTATTAGTTAGCTCTAATTTTGAATGAAAATTAATTAAAATAGAATTCTCTCTTTAAAAAATTGTACAACATTTTGCCGTCGATACCATTATGGGAAGAGCTTGATACTAACTAAAACATTTTTCATACAACAATAATTTAAATTAAAGAAGTACCAAAATTAAAACTAATCGTTATCATTTTTAAACCATGAAACAGATTGTGTACTAAGTGTAAGTGGAAAAAAAGCAGTTTAGGCCGTTCGAATACAGGGGCCATGACCCCTTCGCATTCAGTTAACAGACGTGCGTTGCATGACAGCTGGAAAGAAACAAAGACAGCTGGCAATTTGACGCGGGAGCGCAGAATCTACTAATGCATTAGATTTTTCCAGTGACATGCACACTACCCGTAGCATTTAGCAAAATGAAGTTTCGTTTGAGTGGGAGTCTATGAAAAAAAAGCAGTCGTTTTAAGAAACGCAAATTTTATTTAATATGAATTTCTTATACGCATTATTATTATTATATTTATCAATACAATTTCTTTAAATTATGATGAATTAAATGTTAACTAGAGGGGGCTTGAATGGCCAGCACTCTGGCACTCAGTACTACAGGCTTTGGGTTCGAGTTCCGGCGGTGCCATGGATGTTTGTAGTGGTTCGGAATGCACTTTAAATCGTAGGTCCCGGTCTAACAGGATCGTAGACCGTTGCGGAGGTATTGTTACTGCGTGTCCGTAGCTCATCTTCAAGCTACACGCACCTCCTAGGTAGTGCTAAGTGAGTAACGTCGGTGCAGCGTTTGCCTTAGGCATCCAAGGCAATTGTCTAAGTGTTTGCCGGCTGCATTAGAATAACAATATATATATATATATATATATATATAGTATGGAAGAAAAATAAGCAAAATGCTAAATTTCTTAATTGTATTGCAGCATTTAAGCCATATTAAGTTTAAATTTAACTGATTGCTCGTGCAACAATTGATATTAATTTCTGTTTTTCTAAAAATATAAAATAAATAAAAGTGACAATAAATCTAATGCAACTTGTATATCATACATTTCTTAATATTAAATTCTATTTTAACTAAAAATTTTTTAAAAAATCTTAAAAGGGATTGCCACACAACTATTGAACAATTTAAAGGAATGTCATTTATTGAAATTATCAATTTGTGTATTTAAATATATAAACTAAATTATTAATTACGGATATTTTAAAATTTAAAGTAAATCTTATTAAAATTTTGTATAAATTCTAATGGAAAAAAAGAGAAGAAAGCGAGAGGTAAAAAATAAAAAATAACAATAATGAATATAGTGCCAACCCGTTATAACGGAAAACAACTGTTACACTCCCTTTATAGGCTGATTGCATTATTTCGAAAATAAGTGATAAACAGGGGGAAGGGAATCGATTGTAACACAATAACAATATTATTAACAATACAGTATTGTAAACACAATAAAAATATCGTTAAAGTTGAAAATATTGAAAGATAAAATAAAATGTAGAAAAATATAAATAAGAATATGAATAAAACATAAATAATAAAATAAAATATAAATACAATATTATATAAAAATATAAATAATATTGTATTTTAACATTGTTAACTAATTTTATATTGTTGCTAATTAATACTTGCAGTGTTAACATTATTATTTAACATATTAACATGGTATTTAATTTAATATTTTTGCGGCTGAATTTCACTTTTCCCCTAAACGATGGTAAAGATTTTTAAGTACTTTTTTTATAGCCTAATTTACAGTAGAAATCGATTTATATTCAAAATACCAGTACTATTTACACCAGTACTAAAATACCAGTACAGTTTTATTACACATTCTACAATACTACAATAATCAACACAAATATTTATAAATTTAAATAACCTAATTTAAATAAATTTTTTAAATCAAAACTTAGATCTTAAGACAATTATTTAAAAAGGAATCATTTTCTCTTGCTTTGAGTTCAGATTTTGTGATTTAAATGTCTAGTTTACTTATGTCTAACTTCAATTTTATTTCTATTTTTAGAGTTTTTAGGTCATTTATACTTTGCAAATTCATGCAATTAAGTGATTTACGTTGTTCAGCATTTTACTTATGACTACTAAAAAGTAGATATTTTTTAATGAACTCATATCAGTTTTTTTGGGGGGAATGGGGTGGAATGAGGGCATCCTTTTACTTGCATTATAAATTATTTACGTTATTTCGAACCGTCTTATAGCGGGATCGTGCTGTATTGATAATTTTAATAGTCGCCAAATGCTGCCAACTACGCTGCAATTAATTTTATGGCAACCCGTCAGAAGCAACTTCCTGTAAAAGTATTTTCACTACATGACAGCTATCACGACAAGGGAAAAAAAACTAACAAAGCTTCAACAAATATTGCCATTAGACACACGCAATATTCATCTTTGCTGCTGTTAAATAGTACTCTTACTCACATTGCGGATATAGCTTTTGCAGAATTATAAGGACAGAATGCAAAAGGTAAATAGTAAAAGGGGGAATTAACAAGAAATTTTTTTTTTTTAAAGAAAAATGATTTTTACTAATTTAATGATTAAAAATGATTTTTACTAATTACTAATTTAGTATACTATAAATATATTCTCTCTTATTGCCTTTTTATAGCGCAAAATAGAAAACAGCAAAAACTGATTTTAACTTCAATTAATATTATTATATATATATTAACGGAGTTATATATACTGATTACAACTATCACTTATACGATACTACTAATTATATATATATATAAATTATATTTTTTTAACGGCTAGCACCTAATATATGATGTATACCCATATATATATAGAGGATTACTACTACCACTACACCACACACATCAATGTGCCTACAGCTGAGTTGTCCCTTTACAGTTTGGGAATCATGTGGATGAAATTGAATAGACGCATGATGGAGATTAACGCACGACGATCATATTAGAAAGGGACCTACAAATTAAAGTGAATTCCGAACCACTACAAACATCCATGGTACGTCCATGACTCGAACCCGAAACCTGTGGCACCTAGGGCTAGCCAATCGTCCATCCGATCCCAGTCGTGAAAGATACAAAAAAGACTATATAGTTTTTATCATCGTGTTCCTATCCATTTTGGAGCAAATTCAACGTTTGACAAATCAATAGTTTATTTCTGGCCAATATTATTAAACAAAATTTTTTAAATCTTTAACTATATGGTCTAAATATTTATCATTCAGCATGACCTTAAACTAAAAATTATTTTTTGCAAGTGTTTGCATTCAGTTAGGTAGGAGAAGAAATAATACTGAGCATTGACCCAACCCTCCGACCATACAAAATTTTAATAACAACCAGATTTTTATTATAGTATTTAGCGGACTCAAATTCCAGATTATTGGATTATTGAGCACTAGCCACATCATCCAGTATCAGTACACATCCTACAATGAACCTCTAGTAACCTTGAAAGTAATTAAACTATGAATATTTTCCATACAGTTGAAACATTCTTAGCAAAAGTACTGCTAAAAAGGACATCCACTTTTAATTTTGAATAAGCTGACAATATTTAATTTATTAAAACCCAAACGGTACCCAAGTTCACTAATGATCCTCCCAAAACCCCTTAAATAATTCGAGAGAATTATTGGGCATATTACAAAATCATATTTAAAAAAACGAAAGGGATAAAACGCCTTTACTAACTGATACAAACGGCAAATACTAGTTTATGGCAAAGATGCCTCACAAAAACGGCTCCTTCAGATACTTGCAATCCATGAAGTCGAGTATTGCTTGGTCAATATTACTAAACAAAATTTTTTAAATCTTTGACTATATGGTCAAAATATTTATCGTTCAGTATGATCTTAAAATAAAAATTACTTTTTTTGCAATAGTATGTCTTGTAATACGTTGCGCTAGTTCTTACAAATTAGTAAAATGGATTTGATAGGTATAATCTTGCATGGAAAAATATTCATTGGAGTTAATCTGGAAAGTACCCACTTAGAATTTCATAATTCCTTCAGATACTTGTCAATCCATGTATGAAATCGAGTATTTCTTCGTTAAGCAAGGAATCTCACATGGAAAATCTTTATATATCTTAAAATTTGTTACATTTTTTTCTGAAGTTTATACGAATTCATCGCTCCTCAATATACTTAATAGGTGATTTATCAATAAAAGGAATAGATAAACAAAGGCACCTGAACTTCTCATGCACTGCTTTGAATCTCTAAAGTACACGAAACCAAGTCAAAGTGAAGCGAATCTTTAACTAACATTTGCTCGAAATTCGACGAATTCTGAGGAGTATCTGAAGGTGAATTTCGTAACTCCTTCAGATACACGGTCTATTTAACCTTCGCGTGCACAAGACGACTGTAGAGCGACAAACAAAACAAAACCAAACCTTCAGATATTTGCCAATCCATGTACGAAATCGAGTATTCATTGACGTGCCAAGGAATCTCACATGGAAATTTATTTTTTTGCTATTACCTTGTTAGTAAAAGCATTTTATATCTCTTAAAATGTTTTACATCATGAAGTTTACATGAATTCAAAGACATTCTGTATATTTAATAGGTGATGTAGCAATAAAATGGACAAATTACGAGAAAAACAAAAGCACTTCACTTCCTGCGCACTGTTTTGAATCTCTAAAGCACACGAAACCGAGTCAAAGTGAAGCGAAACTTTAACTAACATTTATTCGAAATTCGAAGGAGAATTCTCAGGAATATTTGAAATAGAATTCCGAGGAGTATCTGAAGGAGAATTCCATAAATTCTTCAGATACTTGCCAATCCCTGTATAGTATGAAATTGAGTACTGCTTAAATGTACTAAGGAATCTCATATGGAATATATATATATACACGTGTGTGTGTTATTTACCTTGGCAGTTAGTAAAAATATTTTATACGTATCTCGTAAATTTTTTTACATTATGAAGTTTACAATAATTCATTGACACTCAGTATACTTGATAAGTGACCTATCAATAGCACATTAAGGGGAAAACAAAAGCACTACACTTCCCATGTACTGTTTTGAATCTCGAAACCAAGTCAAAGTGAAGCGAATCTTGAACTAACATTGACTCTCAAATTCGCTATTAATAGTGTCGGACGGCACACAATGAAGAGGGGTGGATGGAGGAAGACGTCATAAATGAAAATTAAGAGGCGTAAAAGGGATTTAGTGTGCACAATCTGTGTCCACTCTATATGTTGGGGATTTGAGGAAAATTTACGGGCCCATCCATTGCCTTCGGTTTATTAGCATATTCATCAGTGGAGGAGAGCGTGCTAAGTTTAAAGCGGCTTGGCAGACTCCCAACAGGAACTATTTTGACGGCGAACAGGAAAAAGAGAGAACGGGGAAGGAGGCATGTATCGGTATTTAGGATTTTCTAATCATCGCCACCGATGTACGTGCTCTATCTCTCTTTCTGTATTTGTTTTATTTAGACGGAATAGTGTTCGGATAACCGGTACACCAGATAAACGGCTTTGAAACAGAGCTAACGTAATTGAGATGTTCGAGATCAGTTTTGCATGGGATATAACAGAAACTGTTGGAATATGCATTTTCAATATAATATCTTTTTCATAGATAAATTTAAGTTTTTTTTTTCCCCTTTAAGTGTTAAACACAAATTTACCATTTACAATCACATGCTTTTTTTTATACTTAATTATTTCATTTAAATTATATATAATAATATTATTTATATAAAAGAGTATTTTGTTTGGTTAACATCATAGAAAGTCAAGATTTGGTATTCAATGCAAATTAAAAAACAGAAATTTAAACTTATATAGAAATATGTATTATGCATATGAAAATAGATTTTATACTCATTTCATGCATAAATTCAATTTTATTATCAAAAACAGAAAAAATATAGGATCAAATATTTTTAATGAATATAAATGTATGTTGTTGTTACTAATCCCCCTGGTGCAGGAAAGCCTACACCAGGTCCAGAAGAAGACCCCGTCACAGGAAACTTAGCCATTACTCTTTAAGCGCCGTCTTGTAGTTGAAGTACAATCCCTAGTTCATTTAGAGACTGTGCTTCAACTATCAGTAATATTACCTTAAAAAATATTCCCTTCAACTAAAATATTACCTTAAAAAGTAAAGATGCAAGCAATTCTTTTAGAAGATGTAAGCAAGAAATGAAGCAAAAAACATGATTCGTGTCCCCCAAACATAAGTCCCTCTCTGTAAATAATAGCAGAAGTATGACCCTCTTTCAGAATAATAACAATTTATCGGGCGTCACATAATAAAATCCATATTTATTGCTACAATCCAGAAGCACCTCCTTTATTCTGCAAGACAGTGGGGAAAAGAAAGACATAGAATGTTAACACTTGATCTACAGATTGGTAGAAAGGGAACCACAATCAAATGAAAATAATGTTTTTCAGGTCAATGCCAATGATCATGCTTTTTTTTTTAACTGTAGTCAAAATATGACTACAGTTCCTAAATGAACAAAATATTGCCTTAAAAATGTAAAGATGCAAGTAACTCCTTTAGAAGATGTAAGCAAGAGAGGGAGCAAAAAACATGATTCGTGCCCCCAAACATCAGACTACCACTGTAATTAATAACAGAAGTATTACCCTTTTTCAGAATAATAGCAATTTATTGGACGTTACATAATAAAACCGATATTTACTACTACAGTCCAGAAGCACCTCTTTTGCTATTCAGCAAGATGGTGAGAAAAAAAGACATAAAATGTTAAAACCAGATGCACAGTTAAGTAGAAAGGGAATCACAGTCAAATGAAAATGATGATGTTTTTAAATTCAATGCCAATGGTAGATTTTGACTCTCTCTCTCTCTCTTTTTTTTTTTTTTTTTTTTTTTTTTGCCATTTATTGAGAAAATATTTGACAGTTGAAGCGTTCTGGTAGTGAGCGAGTACGGCTTTGGGGATTCCAGATATGACCAGATACCAGAGATGCGAAATCGAACCGAAAGCTACGGGTCTATATTCTGTACGTCGGAAAGTCCTTCCTATTGGTTGGTTTGTCGCTCTACGGTAATTTTTTTGCACACTTTAGGGTCATTAGACCGGGACCTACAGCTTAATGTGAATTTCGAACCACTTACAAGCATCCCTGCCACCGTCAGGATTCGAAACTGAAGCCTGTGACACCAAAGACCAGAACGCTAGCCAATTGGCCATCCGGTCGTCCTATCGGTTGGAGAAGGATAGGATGAAATGTAAAGGCTCCCCACACACAGACATTATAATAATAATCTTTTATTGTATCTCAGAACAGACAATCAATGGTTTGTCGAGAAAGCTCTACAATTCTGTATCGGTTATCAAAGAAAATAGTATAGCTCTATTTTCTACTACTCTGCAATGAGTTTTCTCTACTTCCTACACTACTTTAAAATAGATGGGTAGTAACTTTTATAAATGTTATATATAATTTTTGTACAAATATCTGCATAAGGATAGAGTCAACGTATTCAGTGATCTGTTAGAAAAGTAATAATATGCAAATACACGGAAAAAAATGTCTGAAGTCAGGAATAAATGACATGAATATTGATTTTTAGACAATTATGCAGAGATATATGCGGATCTCTACATAAAAAGGTAATCCATGTCAAATATAGATTGAAGTAATAGAAATTCTCGATTGTTTTGCACTGTTTTACTGGTTAGCGTTAAAGTTCCTTTTAACGGCATTAACGTTTTTTCCTTTCACGTATACGTTTATCGTCCACTAATCTATTGGATGTCTTATGTTCGTTTCTTAATTTGTTTGAGGAAGGAAAAATAGAAACAAGTTTTATCTTAATTTCAAAATAAAACCATTTAAATTTCACGAACGTAACAGCGAAGGACATTGAATAACTTTCTACTATGGTTTTCCTAACTACTTCATTTTCGTAGTTTAATGTCAACTTAAATATTTTCACAATTCATTGAATCGATTAAAGTTGTCATAAGACAAAGTCACATAGTTTAAAAGCAGGTAAACGGTGTAGATATTTTCTAGTAAAATACATAACATCATATTGTAACTGCATTTCCTGCTATTATTTTAAGAAAATATTTCTCAAAATTTTAAAAGGATATTAAGACAAATAAGACGCAATTCTTTAATAACATTCACCACGCGATAAAATGAAAATGTATTTGAAAGTATATTTAGAAAAAAATATATATATATATATAACCAAAACAAATTATAAATTATTTATATTTCATTAATTGATTATTTATTTATTTATTGTTGTAAATTTTAAAAATATTATAAGGTCCAGTATACATAATATTTATTCAAAATGTAGTCTTATTAGTTTAAGAGGTGCCGACGATGACCTAAAATGTCAATAATAAAGACGACAATGGTATACTTAATATGGCACACTGACCTTTATAAATCGTAAGCCCCATAGCGCCTATTCTTAGAAATTAATATACCGTACCTTAAATTTACAACTTATCGTTATTTATAATTTATTTACAAAGTGGCTTATGAACTCTCGAGTTATTCTTAAGAAGATCATTATTATATAATGATATATACAATGCCAACTTTTTAGGGACATTGATTGCCATACTGTACAATGACGATCATGACGTTGAAAGTAAACAATACGCGACATTCAGTAAAATAGATAAATAAACAAATGACCATTATGAAAGGGGGCACGAGAGACGTATTCAAAGGGGAGGGACGCATTAAAAATATAAATCCTCGAGCCAATTGAAGTAAAAAGCCGTTGTTATTGATATGGCTATTTGATTAATTTAAACTTTTTGTATTCGTGAGAGTATATTTAAAAAAAAATATAGTCAAAACAATTTTGATTTTAAAATTATAAATTATTTATATTCCACTAATTGATTAATTATTTATTAATTGTTGTAAATTTTTAAAATGCTGTAAGCTTCAATAAACATAATATTTATTCAAAATGAAGGACCCCTTAGTTTAAGGGGTGCCGGCGATGGCCCAAAATATCAATGATAAAGATGGCACACTGACCTTTATAAATCGTTAGCCCCTTAGCACTTATTCTCAGAAATTAATATACTATACTTTAAATTTAAAGATACAACTTATTGTTATTTATAATTTCCTACAAAGTGGCTTATGAACTCTTACGCTTTCTTTAAGAAGATCATTATTACATAATGGTATATACAATGTCAACTTTTTAGCAAAACATTGACGGCCATATGGTACAATGATGATCATTACATTGTTGAAAGCAAACAATACGCGCAAAAAGCTAAATAAACAATGACCATTATGAAAGAGGGCATTCAAAGGGGTGGGAGGGGCGCATCAGAAATACAAATCCCCGAGCCAAGTGAAGCAAAAAGCCGCCAAATGTAGGTTCCACGAGAAAGGCACTCAAGAATACCAGAGCGACCCGATCAATGTCCTGCCCCCTTCGTTCTATTCCGACGTTATCGCGTGGGCAGGGAGAAAGAAGGGGGGCAGCAGCACGAAATGGAGAGAAGGATTTGGCGCATCTCCACACGTCACCTGACTCTCCGACGTCAGAGGTAGGTGGACTAGAGGGGACCCCCTTTTCCCTTCGTGGAACCGCAACACCAACATGCAACTCCCACCAGGCTTGTGGGTGGGAAGTTCAGAGATCAACCAAATGTCGAAGAAAAGGCAACGGTCAGATAACAATGGGCTGCAAGTGAGCGCTTCATTAAGGTGGTGCAGCAGAAGGACTCTGTTAATTAAGTACGACCAAAGTGGTTTAAGACATCGGATAAGCTGTCTTAACCTTATTGTGTTTTCCACGTAGGAGTAAAAGGTTGTTTGTTCCAGTGCTAGATAATGAGTCTATGCATATAATTGAGCAGTTGAGTCCTATTCATAAATATAATTAATTAGTCATTTTTAAGAAAAAACTAATCCACAGCAAGCTTGAATATGTTAAAGTTAAAATGACAAGGTTCAAATGTAAGGTTCTCCAAAATAATATTATCATGCTAATCGCCATTCATGAGTGAAAAAGAGTTATTTATGATATTTTTTATAATTTATCAATAAAATAGATGGCCCAAAACTATTTTAGCACATAACAAGTAAATATTTTTCAACAGAGAAAAATATGTGGAAAAAATAAAAATTAATGATCTCCCTTCACTTTTTCTCAAATGCTTGGATTTTTTTTTTTTTAAATCAATAAGCAAAATTGCAACTGCTGCGAATAAATATATTATAAAAAAATTTTTTTAAAAGGTGTCCCTCTATGATACATATTCTCAAATATGCAAAACTGAAATTTTCAAATATTCCAAAAGCTCAAAACATTTAAAGATTTTTTTTTTTATTGTTTTGGTTTGTCGCTCTACGGTCATTTTGTACACACTTCAGGCTAATTAGATCAGGACCTACCGTTTAACGTGGATTCCGAACCACTCACAAACATCCATGCCACAGCCAGGATTCGAACTTGAAGCCTGTGGTACCAAACGCGAGGGCGTTAGATCCAGTGAAATAAGGCAGCAAACCCTTCGATTCCTAATCTATTTAATGATTTTTAAAATCCATTTATTCAATTTCCTATCTTGACAAATGACAACTTCCTCTCTGACACCCGGTAATACCAAAGTCAGAGCGCTAGCCAACTGGCCATCAGGCAGTTCATTTAGATATTAAACTTCATTTTAATTAATTATCTTGTTACTAAATAAATTACAAAAAAAACTAAAAATTTCGACAAAAGATAAGGACAGATTATATATATATAAACACGTTTTGACAAAAGGTTTTCAAGTTAAAATTTTAGGTTTTGAATTTAGCACTTAAGATTTATTATATAGTACGCCGTGCAAAACCATCCATACAGTCATTACTTATGTGTTAAATATCTTTTCTCATCCTCTCGAATGTTAAGCATTTTGATTCAAACAAGAATAAATAAACGAAGCGAAAAATAACATGTATCTGATATAAAAAAAGCCAGTTATTTAAATGAAAAATTTTTTTAATTAAATCACACATTTTTGTAATGAAATTTGAGTCTACACCAGAATGAGATATTTGAATAAGGAATTATTTAAGATTTCACATACATTTCAATGATTAAGAGCGGAGAAGTTTATAAAAATATTTAAAAAATTCTGTTACTTAGACTTTTATCCTTAAATCAAAAATGAATTTTATTAGTAACTTCATGTCCGGCGTACCATAATATCATACAAATTATTATAAACATTAATAATGACTTTTCATCAAATACGTAATTAAATAAGCACGTTAACGTTAATGGCGAAATTGAATCAGGATAACCACCCGGTCATTTGTTGTTTTCATTTTAAGATCGTACATGTTTTATAGACAGGTTAGCTGGTTAAAAACTACACATAAATATCCCTATTTCATACATGTGCAGAAATTTCAATAATTTTTTTAAAATTTATTTAATTAGCTGTAATTAATCTTACAATGAAATTATCTTGCAGATATATTTTTTAAACAAGTCACCAGCATTTCATTGCAATACACGCAGGCCAACCGGACGATCAGGCCGAAAACTGCAGATCATTTTGCCGTATAGAATGTTGCCCAAGGTGCACCACTAGGAAGTAGGTCTGCATTGCATTATTCTTAATTTCCTCCTTTTTGTACTGCCTTGCCATAGGAAATAATATTTTTTTTTATTTCCAATGGCAGGCTACAATAAGTAATAAAATAAAAAATAAAAAGAACACAAGGAACATGAAAAAAACAACGAGAATCGAAAGAAATCACATAGTGACATGTTTAGCCCATAAGGGTCCTAGCCTCCCAGTAACGACCCTACACAGTAGAGGAAACAAGTGCAGGGCAGACAGGAAGGTGAGATGAAATCATGTCCTCTCCAAGACTGCAGAGCATGCATATATTAGAAATAATATATATATATATATATTTCTAAACAATTAGCATTGATTCTTATGTGATTTTATAAAACTGCCTTTACATAAAATTGATAAACGTAAATGTGATTATGGCAATTACATTAGCTTATAAAAACAAGAAATATAATTTGTTATTAAGATATAAGTATTTTCAATCAAAACGTCGTTTTTTAAAAATATAAAATTCATTATTATTCCTGTTTGATTCATTAACATATGCTTGTCGCAAAATTATTACATGTTGTGTATTATCCCACTTGGTAGACATCTAAATCAAGCCCACGAACCCGTATGAACTCATGGATGGAGGGAAAGGGGGCAGCTTCTATTGATGAAGCACCCCAAGTCTGTCTTGACGTTCTACAGTCATATGAGACCGGGAGCTACGGCTAAAAAGTGAATTCCGAACTACTACAAACATCCATGACATAGTCGAGACTAGAACCCGTAACTGTGGCACCGAGCGCCAGACACTTTGCCATTTAGCACCCCCCCCCCACCCCCAAAAAAAAAAAAAAAATACTTACATAAGATAAAAAAAATTATTCCATACATAACACAATGGCAAAATATACGTTATAAATAAAATAATGCAATTTAGAACAAAATGGCTAGCAGTTTACAAAACGCTCGACTTCAATAATCTCAGAAAGAAAAAAATTTTCTTTTTAATTCGTAAATAGTTTTGTTTTTAGATTACACGGCGAATATTCCAGATATTTGCGAGTGACATCTGCGATTTCCTTGTAGAGGTAAAACAACCCATCCTCCTTCCAAGCATAAAAAATTCAATTAGGACGACAAACCTCTTATTTTTCAGAACATTCATCCTCGAATTATATAAACCTTCTTAAAAGAATTTCACAACATTCATCCCCCTGAATCTCGCACCAACAATTCTCAGCCGAAAAGAATTACCAGCTCGAACTGATTGCAACGTAGCAGAACAGATCCAAGAACAGGGAAAGAAGAAAAAAAAATGCGCCTGGTTAAAAAAATATATAAATAATCACACAGAGAGACGAGCCCCGACCCGATGTTCCTAGACGATCGAACCACGAAAATAACAATTACGTAACGCTCAGGCAACGTTTGGTAATGCTATTGGCATGATTCGCGCTCCTGAGCAGTCACTCATTTGGAGTGAGAAATTCAAAGAGTCAATCAGGTTCAAATGGTGCAAGTTCAGTTCATGGTTCGCGCCTCAACTAGAACAACAATCAACTCGATACTAAAAAATTCAAGGCTAATAAATTGTATTAATGTATTATTCTGAAATTAATTTAGCAATTAATTTCATAATTTATAACATATTGGACGTAGAATTCAAAACTGAAGCATGTGATACAGAATATTGATCTAAAATAATACAATTTTATTCAATCAGGTTCAAAAGGTGCAAGTTCAGTTCACGGTTCGCGCTTCAACTAGAACAACAATCAACTCACTAAAAAATTCAAGGCTAATAAATTGTATTAATGACAGGATTTAGCAATTAATTTACTAATTTATATCATTTTGGACTTTGAATTCAAAACTGAAATACGCGATACAGCTTTTGTTCTAAAATAATACCGGTTTATACTACTGTGACCAAGAAGTGATACCAATTATTTTTGTTTCAAAGACTCTTAATTTATTCTTCCAAATTTATTTCATCGCCTTCGAAGTAAACCCCACCGGACACAATGCACTAATGGCAACTTTGTTTCCCAATCCTCAATGCATGCTAAAAGGTCATCGACAGGGATGGTCTTCAAAGCGCGCGCCGACTCATGTTGAATCGCTTCAATCGACTGAAAACGGTGTCCCCGGAGTGGTCTTTTGAGTTTAGGGAATAGACAGAAGTCGCACGGTGTGAATACGGTGGTTGTGGAACGATATGGGTTTCATTTTTGGCGAAAAAGTCCCGAAGAATCAATGCAGTGTGAGCTGGCAAATTCAGTGTTTTCGGTACCAATCGAGATTGGACGCGTTTGAGGCCCAAAATGGAATTGACCGATCATTTTTGAAATTCCAACATCATCAGCAAGGTCTCTAATTGTAAAGCGGCGGTTTGGTCAGTTGATGGTCGACTAGAGGGCTCTTCGTCTTCAACGCGTTCTCTGCCTTCTTTGAACTGTTTATATCACTTGTAAACATTTCTTTGCGATATAGGAATGCTCACCGAATGGCTTCTGCAACATTCTATAAATTTCCGCAAACAAAATTGAATGCAAGTTCTTTGCTCAATTAATTTAGACATTTCAAAATTTCAGGAATCAGTTTTAGCGTCTCACAAAGCCAAGCGTAACTTAAACATTAATGAATATTTTGATGAAATATATTAATGAAATTTCACACAGATGCCAAGGATAGTTCAAGCAACTTAAAAAAGAAAAGAAAAATTAAAATTCCATAATCCCCGGGAATTTTAAATGAAAAATTGGTCTTATTTTTTGGACACAGTAGTAAGTATTTATTAGCATTTGATTTTGAATAAACAATCTACATTAAGTTGCAGCAACAACTCATTTGGAGTGAGAATTCAAAGAGTCAATCAGGTTCAAATGGTGCAAGTTCAGTTCATGGTTCGCGCCTCAAGTAGAACAACAATCAATTCGACACTAAAAAATTGCAGTCAAAACAAGGCTAATAAATTGTATTAATGATTAGATTTCGCAATTAATTTCATAATTTATAACATTTTGGACTTAGAATTCAAAACTGAAACACGTGATATAGATAATGTTTTAAAATAATACGATTTGATAAATATATATTTAAATTCGAGTTTGACACACTACTGGCCATTAAAATTGCTACACCAAGACGGCGACATGCTACAGACAAATTTAAATGACAGGAAGAAGGTGCTGTAATATGCAAATGATTAGCTTTTCAGCGCATTTAGACAAAGCAGGCGCCGGTAGAGATACCTACAATGTGTTTAAATGAGGAAATTGTTGAGCCGGGAATTGTTGTCACACACAAATCGCATTTGAACGTTGTTACCTGGTGAAATGTTGTTGTGATGCCTCGTGTCAGAAGCAGAAATGCGTACCAGCACCTTTCTGACTTTGATAAAGGTCGAATTGTGGTTTATCTTATAGCAGTATTGCTTCTCGCGTCGGTCGAGATCCAATGACTATTAGCAGAATATGGCAGATAGGTTCAGGACGGTAATATGGAACGCCGTAATGGATCTCAAAGCCTCCTCCCCCTCCCCCATCACTAGCAGCCGAGAAGACCGGCATGTTACCCGCATAGCCTTCATGGATCGTGTAGTTATGAGCCCTGAGTCAAGAATTGGGTTCGTTTGCAAGACAAGTGTCTGCACGAACAGTTCGACGATGTGGTCCACGACAGCTTAGAGTCCATGCAGCAGCATGGACTCTAAGCTGTGTCATCAGGTCCGTCATCTAGCGTGATGGTATGGGGGTGCTATTGGATACACGTTTCGGTCACCTCTTGTTCGCATTGACGATACTTTGAACAGTGCAAGTTACATTTCTGGTGTGTTACGACCTGTGACTCTACCTTTTATTCGAGCCCTGCGAAACCCTACGTTTCAGCAGCATAATGCACGACCGCACGTTGCCGATATTGTACGGACCTTCCTTGATACGGAAAATGTTCGGCTGTTGCCTTGGCCTGCACGCTCATCAGATCTCTCGCCAATAGAAAACGTCTCATGTATGAAGAGTGACTGGCTCGTCACCATACGCCAGCCACTATGGTTCATGAGCTGTGGCATCGTGTTGAAGCTGCATGGGCATCTGTACCTGTACATGTCATCTAATCTCTGTTCGAGTCAATGCCCAGGCGTATAAGTGCTATTACTGCCAGAGGTGGTTGTTCTGGGTACTGCCTTCTGAAGATCTATGCACCCAAATTTCTTGAAAATTTAATCACTTGTTATTTCCAGTATAATATATTTGTCCAATAAATATCCGTTTGTTATCTGCATTTCTTCCTAGTGTAGCAATTTTAATGGCCAGTAGTGTATATCAAGATTCAGCAGACACTCATTTGGAGTGAGAATTCAAAGAGTCAATCAGGTTCAAATGGTCCAAGTTCAGTTCATGTTCGTGCCTCAAGTAGAACAACAATCAACTCGATACTAAAAAATTGTAGTCAAAACCAGGCTAATGACTAGATTTAGCAATTAATTTCATAATTTGTAACATTTTGGACTCAGAATTCAAAACTGAAATATGTGATACGATAAATAATACGATTTTATAAGTATCTATTTACATTCGATTTTGAATAAAGAATCTATATTAAGATTTTTAAAAGTGTCTCAAAATTTTTTTTAAATTTCCGTGCAGAAAATCTGTGAAAGTTAATGCAGTTCAAAATCTTTAAAAATTAAAAATTTCTGTAGCAGAAAATGTCTCAAGGTTACTGCAATTCAAAATTTAAAAAAAATCAAAATGACTGTGTATTTAATTAGCATTAAAAAAATGAAACAAATACACAAAATTAATTTCTCAAAACATAATATTTGAATTCTCTTATAATTATTATATTGAAGTTAATATCTTTATAAAATCAAAGTTCGTTAAACGAAAATGTTTTTACCCAAAGTGGGCGGAGAAAATGTCGCGTCTGTACTAATGTAATAAATCTTTCTCTTACGTCACAGTAGATTCTAAAAATACTTTTAATTTAGTTATAACCAATGGCTTAAAATAAGCATTCATTTTTAGCCATTGTTAAATAACAATTTGTATTTTTAGCATTTTTAAATTTTAGAATTTTCCAAAATTATATATACTGAATATAAAATTATTTTAATATTGATTTTTTAAAATTATATATATTTAAACCTTTACATGGACAGACTAAACAGTTTTCTTCAAAATAAAAAGTAAAAATGTAATAGCGATAATTTGTGCATATTATAATGTAATGTCTTACCAAATGTCAATCTTTTAATTATTCAAAAAATTGTACATTAATTGCTATTTTTCGCTAAAGCTGGAGTTAGTTATCTCAAAACCGAATGGACAAAAATAGCTTTATATTAAAATTCCTTAGAGGATTTAATTTTTTCTGTAATCTATAATCAATCCAAAATTTTTTCTTTTTTCAATAGTAGTTGGCATCCCTGATTTTGTACAAGTCCAGTTATTATATTTAATATCAGAGTTATATTTAATTCATATTGTCCTCCGTTTCCAATACTTAATACTTTAGCATCCCTAAAAAAAGGACTCTTCTTCTTCATTGGCGCAGCATCCCCATGGTGGGCCAACAAATTTAGTCATAATGGAATACAGTGAATATTTTTACAATCATCAAGAAATTATTTTAAAAATATTAGTAACACAAATCAAAACTATATTGAAAATAACACATTTTTGAAATAAAACTTGAGTCTATTAAATGTCTTCTTGGTTTAAAAATACGAAGGTTTTCAGATGAAAAACTAATGTCTTATGAAAAATCGAACTTGAAATCAAGTCACGCAAATAAGAACTGAAGAAATGATAACGCAAAATATAAAATTTTATATAATTTTATTTTTCATATTTAAACATATGCAATTCGATTTTCAAAAATTTTCATATACTATGAGTACAATGTGTTATATATATATTATTTTTCATATTTAAATACATTATTCATTAACGTAATTCACATTTTTCAAAAATAATAAATTCTAGAGATCATTTCATATACTCTAGAAATGCACAAAAGATTGATTAAGTCATGAAAATAAGGACTGAAGAAATGATATCGCAAAATAATCTCTAATTCATAACATACGGAATTTGATTAGAATATCAATATAAACTAATTTATTCATTCGTGTGCCATAGCTGCATGATAGATTGTCCTAAATGTTTAGCAGTGAGCCAAGGTCATACGTTAAAGGTTGAGCAACATGACATCTCATATTATGTAGAAGACATAGCAATAGAAGAACGGAAAAGGTGCTGCTGACGAAAAAAGGAGTGTTCTCGACGTTTCTGCGGAATTCTAAATGGCCATCAGGTACGTGATTTAAAAAGATAACCCAGTGAAACACAGATCACCAACCGCTTCCATCGAAATGGCGATTTTTTATTGCTCGCTTCGACGCATTGTCAGCAGGACAAATATGTGTTCACCTGCTGTCCAGTCGAGGCTTTTAACAAAAGCACACGTAAGCCACAGCCATGCATGAATGCAGCGCACAGATAAGTGCGTACACCTACCACACAGCCTGGCGTGATAACAAACTAGTGCAGCGAGATAAAAATGAGATAGCTACGCTGAATTTTCAATCAACTATCACTGGTACTGAGGGAAAAAAATTAAAATATTACAGATTAAATGGGATTCTTTAAAAGAGCTGCATTATCTGACGCTAAACATTGAAAAACAATTTAAGCTCAAATACGGTCAAAATACAAAAGAAAAAAATTATGCTCACAAATCAATTTTGAACAAGAAAAAAAAAAATAATAATAATGCTTGAAAAGTTAATCAAAATTCAAAAAATTAATCAATAGATTAAAGAGGGTAAAATATATGAATTTACAGATTAAAATGTTTGGTAAATTTTTATAGATTAAATTGAATATAACAATATAAAAAAATAGGACCATAAATAACTGAGCAATAAATATATTGAGACTCTTTATATAGCTAGTTCAACTTAATTCAAAATACTTAATGTGTGTCTTTATATATATAATTCTTGTGTACATGTATTTGTCACTGAACTCCTCCTAAACGGCTCGGCCGATTTTGAGGAATTTTTTTGTGTGTGTCTGGCAAAACATGGTGAATGTTTTTATGATATCCCCTTTGTTATAAGTCGCCACTAGATGGTGCTGCAGTATATCAACTTCTATACCTTTCAACCCATCGCTATGAAAATTGGTAATAGTATATATTCCAGTATGGAAAATAGTTTCACGCTATCCACTTTATTGTTACTTGCCACCATATAGTGCTGCAGCATTTCATCTAATATACTGTTTAAACGATATCCATGAAAATTAGTATTCACATATATAATATTTTTTTTTTTTTTTTGGACAGGACAACGTATGTAAGGTTCTGCTAGTATTTTATAAATATTAATTTGAAATGCCATACCATGAAAACAAATGTCCATGACGTTCAACTATAAGAACTTATACAACAATTAATTGAGAAATATTATTATTAAATATTACTTATTTTTCTTCATATAAGATAAAAACATCGTGACTCAAACAATGTTAAGATATTTTTTTAAAAGAAAATGGAAAATCTATTTACTTTCTTTTCAAAAGTCTCATTAAAACTCTACATTTAAAATAATTTAAAAATTAATTTCATAGGAAAACTTCGGTTTAACACCGTCAAATCAAGTTAAACATTTTCCTAAAATAAAAAACAATATAAATCTAATGTCACATTTAAAAAAATGTAGGCTTATTTACGCGTACCAAATTGCCTCGCCCACTATTAGTTTGAAGATTAAGGAGATGGTTATGGTCTTTAAAAAATATTAAAATTAGTTGTTTTCATTAGATTGACATAATTTTTGTCTATTTCAAAATTTATGTTAAAAGAAAAATTTCGTCAACAGCGAGTTCAATTCATTTAGTACCCAATATTCCATAGAAGCACGCCATGTAGTTATAGAAAAAGTTTTTGAAGTTAATTGGTTCAATTTTAATATTGTTTTTCACATTTCAAGACTTGAGATCAAATTTATGTTTTTTTTTTATGTTGTGATTAATCTTCAGTATTCTGCAGGGCGGGGCAGACATACCATGAGTAGTCTATTCATGGATGGAGTGAAAGGGGGAAGCTTCTGTTGTGATAGAACACCTGTAGGTAGAAGTCTGACTTGGCTCCGTGACGCTCTTACAATCATATGAGACTAGGACCTAAGGCTTAAAGTGGAATTCGAACCACTACAAACATTTATGACACCGCTGGGACTCGAAAAGAAAACCTGTGGCACCAAGCGCCAGAACGCTAGACACTCGGCCATTTAAGCCCATGAATTTTTTATTCTTTTCGTAAATGATGATGGTTTAGATATAGAATCACAAACAAAAACATTTGCATTTTGGGTGTAAGAAGTAAAAAACGTAAATAAGTTATTTTTACTACTATACAAGGTTTCTTCTATTCTCAATTTTCAACATGCTGTCATATTGACCGATCATGTCAGAATATTGTTTTCAAATGGCTGAAGGAACATCTTTCGGAGAAAGATCAGAAAATATATTGTCATGAAAAAGCCACTTAAAAAACATTAAGGCACACATTACGTGCCGCGACCGTTCTTTATTTAGAATAAGAAAACAAATTTATGACTAACCAATAGAATGCATGCCAGTGCGCATCAAGAGATTAGAATCGACAATGCTCAACTGAACAAATATGATCCAGCGCATACGATATGAAACGTCACAGTGCCGTTTGGTAATAGAAAATCGAACAAAACAGAAAATTAAGTTGTCTAAGGGTGTTTAAAGTACCAAACAGGATTTCAAGGGAATGTCAAAGGTTTCGTCAAATCTTGTTTGTCCTCCAAAATGGCAAATAAATCTCATTTGTAAATCAGGGATTGCAATAGATTAAATGGAAAAAGAAAGAAAAACTTTTCTTCAGATGAAAGCAATAATAAAATTTTTTAGCAAATCATTGTACCTGGCGTGTTTTAAGTGGATTTTATTGAGTTTTGTACGCCATAAGATAGATTTATCACTGCATGTGTGAAAGTAATGCGAATTTATTATAGGAAAAAAAAAATACTTTCATTTAAAATTTCGGCTAGATTATAAGTAAAAACAAAATAGAAAAAAATTAAACATAAAAACAATCAAGTAACAGTTCAAATATATCAACCCTATAAATTTGGGGGTGAAAAATTGACTTCATTTAAATTGTTAAATTTAGCAATTTTTTTTCCTTTTCAGGCATTTATTCCTTATATTATTAGATAACTTTTTAATTTACAGACAGAGAACAAAAAATGTACGTACTGATGTCATAGCCAAGCAAAATATAATT
The DNA here is from genome assembly GCA_021605075.1 of Caerostris darwini. NCBI lineage: Eukaryota > Metazoa > Arthropoda > Arachnida > Araneae > Araneidae > Caerostris > Caerostris darwini. The sequence continues at coordinate 175,036 of BPLQ01004890.1, read as the reverse complement.
CAGAATTTATGCTTGATTTCGATGATTTCTTCAGACTATTATTTTATATATATATTAATGTTTACGAACAAATAAAATAAATTAACAATAATTCAAAGAAACATCCTATTCGACTATACAGAAAATTTTCAATTACTTTCAAAATCACTTAATTGTGCAGATTAAAACTCAAAACATTAAAAAAAAAAAAAAAAAACAATTTATATAATTATAATGATCAAAAGAACCTTCCTTCACAAAAGTTAATTTATAATACAGATGCAGAAAAACGCCAAAAATGATATTATATTACTCATTTTTTTTTTTTATATATACATATATATAAATAAAGGTTTCGAATAAAAATAAATTTACACAGCTAACCGTTACTCTGAATTATCTAATTACCAATTATCCCTGAATTACTAAATACTAATTATCTCTTACTCTGAATTATCTTATTACTAATTTAAATAAGACAACTCGAAGGTATTTGAACGATGACTCTAACTCGCATCTTTCATCTAAAGTCACATCCACACCAGAGAACAAGTATTTCACGTGAACCACTTATAAACGATTTGTCTCAATATGGATGGAACCCTCGGGGTGTCTCAACTTTCTCACTCCGTTTCAGAATCGGTTTTTCCAACACATCAGAAGGATATCTCGCCGACATCATTTTCAACTAGCTGTCATTCGCAGACAGAGATAAAACAGCTTGTTTCTCATAGTCTGATGGAGTCACTCGGAACTAGAACTACTCACTTGTATCTTTCTCATTTCTGGATGCGGCCTAATTTTACACACAAAAAAGTTCTAAGAACTATGGAATTACGATATTTTTAACTAAAAATTCCTACGTTGTGCACTTAGATAAATAGTGTAATAATGAATAGTAAAAATGACTCACGTTTGGGGTCCGGCCTTCTGCATGGTTTGGTGCATCTTGCTAGTCTCCCCGGTTTCAGCTTCGTTTTGAGAATCCCCCTTTCTGCCCTTCTGGTGGCGCAACAGGAGCAGTCTACCGAGTTCCTCGCACCATATGGACAGCAGGGCTGCAAACACAATAAGAAACAACATTAAAGCATAACATCTATTAAAATCTAATAATAAAACAATTCCTAATGGACTATATTTTAATTAAACAATATTGAAAGATAAAGAAAGAAATTCAAAGCCAGACTTTAAGGATAATGAAATGCTAATAAAAAAATCAGGTTTAACACTTAGTTATTGACATTTTTTTAATTAAAATTTATAAATATGAATACAATTTAAAGACATACCAAATATGTTCTATTTTTAATGGTACAGAAATACATAAATATATGCTAAGGCGGAACAATATATGCATACAGAACAATAATAGTAATAATAAAACTATCCGGTTAATAAATTTGTAATTTTTTTTAAAAACCACCCAAAAATCGATGCAATAATATAAAATAAATCATAAATGAATTTTTAAAAATTCAAAACAATAAGCATACGCGGGTTTCAATTAAAAAAAATAAACATTTTTGTACATATTTTCAACACGATTACGTAGTTACAAAAAACATTAAATTCTCGAAATGTTTGCAAACAGTACAAAACCATTATCATTAGCGGACAACGCACATCAAATGCTCATAAAAGACCTATAATGCTCATAATATCACTTCTCGATTTATGTTGATTTTTTTTTTTTTTTTTATATTAACAACTAAATTTCATTTTAACATCCAATCATTTTCCCAACTCTTTTAATTTAACGTAATCGCAGATTAAATGTAAAAGAGATGGAAAGGATTTTTATACAACTTATAATGTCTAATTTTCCTCCTCCTCCATATCACGGATCTTGTATTGAACTTGTTGTACGGAGCATGTTGTATGGACGAACCCAGAAAACTCCACCGGTGCGAAAAGCTTGAACACGCTGTCCCAATCGGTTTTCTTGTTTCTGAAAGCAGCAACTGCAATAAACATAGTTAATGGATCCAAACATTATGGCTTCTATGTGCTGTCTACACAATACTACCAAGCCATGAATTGGACATTGAAATGTAAAAGTACATTCTGAATTTTCATTGATAACAAAATGATTTTCCAATTATTATTCAAGATCTTCTTGAATTATATTTGCAATAAAGGTTGTAAATATCTCCTTTGCTTCATCATTGCATATAATTTAAATTCACCGAACATCATTCCGAACATCCGATTTTATTTAAAAGATAAATTCCTGAATTCGCTTGAATTTAAAAAACCTTCATAAATAGAAAAACCTGAGCTTTTTACATAATAAAAATAATAATTATATTTGAATGAAATTTGAAAACCTCACAAGTAACAAATAGAATTATAAAACAATATATGGATGTATTGTGCTTACAATAGTTAATTTTTTTGCTCTGAAGACCATAGATTATTATTAATAGGAATCCTATATAATGCTTAATAATACTCCTATATAATCCTTAATAATACTTCTAAATCACGATTAAAAGGACAAAGTATATTAACTGTATTAATAGAGTTTGAAGATCTCAGTATACAAGACTATAAAATTATACAAATAGATAAATAAAAAACGTCATTTAAAAATTATCTAAATTTATTCGACTCATATAATTGAAAGAAAATTAATGTTTAACGTAAAATAAAGTAAATGTAAAGAATGTTTAAAGCATTTAATTATGACAATATTAATTAGTCTGTTCAAGCATTTGTGTAACATACACTCTGAAAGAAGAAGGTAGAAAAATGAAAAAGAAAAACAACTAACTCACATTAAGGAAAATATAGCAAGACTATTGTTGTTTCTGTAATACATGGTAATATTGGGATTGCACAAAATCACAAATTTTAAAGCTTATTATCAGCAGCTAACATTTTGACAACTGATTGACAAAACCAATGGGTACGATAAACAATCAATTAGAGATTTTTGGAAAATACCATATTATGAATAATATAGGCAACATCAATTTTTCCTGAAAGGAGATGACTAAGAAATATTTGAAATAAACATAGAAGAATGTAAAGTCGGAGCTAATCAAGGATGTCGGCACAAGAAAATCCATTGTTGACGACAATGAAATTGTCACGCTAGCTAATGAAACGGGGTTGGATAATATAAATGCATAGAATCGTGAAGAATTATTGCAAATTAAAACTGGTGAAAGGTCTTTCCAAAGGCAAACCTAAAGAATTAGTCGAGCAACAAGTGCATGAAGATAACGACATTAGTGTTTCTGAAGATTATGAACAAAAGGAAATTTCAGCAGAATTCTAAAAAAAGTTCAGTCACTATAACATAACCTATGGATCAGTTTAGCCAAAATGATTTAAATTTTGATATAAGTTCAAATGCAAAACGAAATGCATGTGATATCTTGCTATCGTCAACTACTTGATGAGCGAAAAAGGAATAGGCAAACGAAGTTTGAGTTCTCCACATAAAAGTCAGACATAAAGAACCTTTCTCGTTACAAACATAACGTTTTCTAAAAAAGGTTTTTCGTCACAAACGCAATTTCTTTATTTGAAAGTTTTTTTTTCATAAATATTTTATAAGAAATCGATTTTTGAGGCAAATAAGCCTATAATTAAAATAATAAAAAAAGTATTTAATATTAAATGTTGCAAAATGAATAATCTGATAAATTTTCTTATTCTCTGTTCTGTTTTCACTGATATTTTATTATTTGTGTCTTAAGATGACCTCGTTTAACACTTTTCGCTTAGCGCGGGAATTTATTCTCCGAGTCAAATTGCTTCTTACTATACCTGATTGATTGTAACGAAATTTCGTATGCAAATATCTTTTGATCCAACATGCAAATGATTAATTATTTGGAGGCCAATGAATGAATAGTTGGAGCTCCAAAGCAATAAAGATCAGCTTTCGGATATTGCGCAAAAGAATAGAAATTGAAATTCTAAAGTATAAACTGCTATTCGGATTTAATTCCGGCAACTCACTTTGATTATATCAATGCCTCGCATATAGTATGAGCATATGCTATTATCCGAAAAAGGACGTGCAAATAGGCTAAAGGAAGCAAAATTGGGAAATGAAAGAACCACCTGAGATATTGATTGAAGCGTTTTGGCAGGAATTGTTGAAATATATCAGAGAGCAGCATCAAGAAACGAGACAATATGGGAACAAAGCGATCACATACCACCATACCACATAATTTGTCATTATCAACCATCAGACTTCAGTAGCAGGACCTTTGATAGAGAACGCGATCCGAACGCAACCATATCGGCATCACCCGTTCACCAATACACACGGAAAAGCAGGAATCTCATTGACTGGAGTGGAATTGTTTCCAACGATTAATTCCATTTCAAATTAAACCTCAATTACAAACATGCATATAGAGAAATTCAGGACAGGATTTGGTCTCTTCGGTTGCCATCCGTGGCAGCATGGCCGTGAGCCTACGTTATTCAACTCCCATGTTGTCATTCCTTTTTCAGCATTTCAGGAGTACATTTCAACAGGACAATACATGGTCGTAGGCGACAATCGTTTTGTCCGTTTGTCTTCGGGCTTTTTAATAAGTTTTCTTACGACCTAGATCACCAGATCTCTCCCAATACAGGACATTTTGGATTTGATGAGCGAGTGCCCCCAATCGTCCAAAACTTCCGCCGATCTAGCAAGACAATTGGAGAGAGTTTTGCAACAAATCCCGAAGAGGAATATCCACATTAACGAATCAATGTCTGGCAGGATAACACAATGCATATTATGAGTCAGAGATGAAATTTTGATATATGTATCTGTATCTTTTTCGGGGGGGAAAATGCAGCATATCTCCCAATACAACACATTTAAGTTTTGATGGGCAAATGCCCTCAGCAGTTCAAAAGTGCAACTATCTAGTACGGCATTAGGAGAACGTTCTGCAACTAATCCCAAAGACGAATGTCCAAATTAACGAATCAATGTCTACTATGCATATGAGTCAGAGGTGAGTCAGCGCCATATTGATATATGTAGCTGCATCTTCTTCGAGGAAAAAATATACAAATACAGCAAATTTAGGTTCTGATGAGCAAGTGGCCCCAACCGTCCAAAAGCTCACACCGATCTAGAAGGCAATTGGAGAGAGTTTTGTAACAAATCCCGAAAAGTGATATCCGCATTTACGAATCAATGTCTAGCAGAATAACACTATGCATATTATGAGTCAGAGGTGACCTAACGTCATATTGATATATGCAGTTGTATTTTCTTCGAGGGAAAAATACAGCAATACAACACATTTAGGTCCTGTAGAGCAAATGGTCTCAACTGTCCAAAATTCACAGCGATCTAGCACGGCCATTGGAGAGAGTTTTGCAACAAATCCTGAAGAAGGATATCCAAATTAACGAATCAATGTCATATGATATGTCAATGAGTTAGAGGTGAGCTAAACGTCATATGATATATGATCAGATGTATCTTCTCCGGGGAAAAAAATACAGCACATTTAGGTTATGACGAGCAAGTGACCCCAACTTTCCAAAAGTCCTTCCGATCTAACACGGTAATTGGAGAGTTTTGTAACAAATCCCGAGTCTAATGAATGGGTTATTAAAGAATTCTCCTGCTAGACAATGATTCGACATTAACGAATTAATGTCTAGCAGGATAAAACTATGCATATTATGAGTCAGAGGCAATCAAAGTCGTATTGATATATGTAGCTATATCTTCTGCGGGACACACACACACACAAAAAGCATCCAATACCATTAATTTCATATTTTACCATTAATACCATTAGTTTCATAATTTTCATGTTTCCTTTACTGTATACACTTACATCTATTGATTTTATCATTTGAAGGAATTCTATTTGTTACTTTGCTGTTGTTGTTTTTTACAGTAACTTTCGTATGAACAATAAATCTATTCTAATTTAATTGTTTCAAGACAAAATAAATTAAAAGCACATTTTTTTCCAAAACAATAATCGAATAACAAGAAAAAAATATACTATATAAACAAATATTACCGGATATTTTTTTTTTTTCAATTCATTGCGCACAAAGTGAATATCATGAATAATATGATATTCACAAAAAAAAAAAAAAAAAAAGCTACTTAAGAAGTGACTTATCATGAATAATATGATAAGTCATTAATAAATGATAATATAAACCATCTTTTCATAGACAAAAAAATAATAATAATACAGAATATTTAGTATATGGTAACAAATTTAAGACGAAATTTCCGAGTACGTGAAATACTAGAGTATGGAAAAAAAAAAAAAAAGGAAAACGGATGTGTAGTTACACAACACCTGAAAACATCAAACAGAGAACAATGGGTTTGTGAGTGGTTAACCGCATCTTCACTTTGACAAAAAGATTCCGAATTTCGAGTCGCAGCAGTTGCGTCAGATGCGACTTTATGGGCATCTTACTTTTGCCTCTTTATTATTGCATGCTAATAATTAAAGAAAAGGTTTCACAACGAAGGTAACTAAAAAATATATAAAGGTCAAAATTATTCGGGCGCCATGAAAAAAGACAATGATGATAATTCTGATTTCAAAACAAATTATGAAATATGGAACCTTAAGTAATTTCTTGACACTTTTTCTAGTTTTATGGCCTTCGTTTTGTGAGGATGTTTTCTCAAAAAGATTGAAGTAATATAGATGATTTCATATTTTTTTTACTTTATTGTTATGATATTTGCAATAACAACGTTAAAAGTTATAACGACCTAAATGTAATAGTATTGGTAAAACTGAATCCCTGAATATTCATTTATCGATAATTTATTTGAAAAAAAAATTCGACGAAATATTTTTCGAAACTGATTAATTCATTTTTTGGAAGGGATGATTTTATACTCACTACCACCATTTTAAACAGTTCAAATTAAAGAACACATAAAATGTTAATAGACACAAATGCATACTATAGTTTTAGTTCGGTATGTAGCCCTACTGCCGTTTTTTCACGATTTGGGCTAATTAGACCGAGACCCACAGTATAAAGTGGATTCCGAACCACTAACAAACATCCATGCCACCACCAGTATTTCGATCTGAAGTCTGTGGTACCAACGACCAGACGATTAGCTAACAGAAGGAATTATTCATTTGCATCTGCAAGGGAAGTAGGAATGGCAGTCTGATCCAGACTTCTGTCATTCTTCGCCAAAGAATCTGAAATTTCATTCAATTCCAAATCCAAATGAGCAGGAATCCATTGTATATATTCTGTGCAAGCAATGGATTTGTTCTGAAAGAGACATAATGTGTTCAAGATCATACTTGGAAAAACTTTTATTAAGAGCCTATAATGGAGATCTTGAATCAGTGAAGGCAGTAATTCCATTCATTTGTTGTGATGAAACATGGCAGTAATTTGAATATTACATTCAGAACAAAAGTGTTCTTTAAATCCAAAAAAAAAAAAAAAAAAAAAAAAAAAAAATCAAAATATTAGCCTAAGTAACTTTGAAGGAAAAAAAAAATAGAATAGAGAAGAAATAAGAATAGAATAGAATTCAGGATAATAGTCTATAGAATAAGTTTGTAACGATATACCATCAATTAAAGGTAATGTATAGAACATAAAATAAATCTTTTTATTTAGATTGGTCTATTTACATTGCAATGTCAATACTTTAAGACGGGAAAACATTAATATGATGTACATGTAGTAGGAACGTTGAGGTATTTTTCAGTTGCACCTGCAATATGACTGATGGTGGACTTTTTCTCTGTTTCCATTTCTCCGGCTCTTTTTCTCTATTTCTATTACTCTTTAAGAATAATTTGTGTAATATTAAGTGTGTTTTCTTCTATAAATAAATAAAGTCATTTAATTTGATAATGACCAAAATAAATGACTTAATTTATCGAAAGATAACGGAACTGAAAGCACTTGTTGAATCGGAAATTTTTTGACTTTCTTGAATCGAAATTTGAATAGATTTTTTAGAAGATTCCACGTCTCTGAGTTATTTGTGAGAAGTATTAAAAAAAAGAATGAATTAGGGAACATGTTGTCTCTAGTTGTTTGTAAAAAAATTCGTATTGAAAATCGATTTGCCACACACAGTAAAGAAAATAAAGTCTGATCTTGAAAATAGTGGTATTTCAGCATCATAAAGAACTGTAGAATTCAATTTGCAGGTATGCAAACGCAGTTGACACTACACATGAAATCCAAACGTTTGTAGTGGAAGACGGATCATCAGGATTAAGATATGCATTTCTGTAAATCAATAATTGTTATTTATGATTCGTGCTCCTTTTTATAAATCTTCTTCATTGGCGCAACGGCTCCATAGTGGGCCAAGGACGTTCTGCCTACTGCAGATTTCGTGACAGGAGACATTTTCCTTTTAATGGGTAGGGTTGTCAGCCGTACGCTCTACAATCCTATTAGACTGGGACCTGTGGTGTAAAGTAGATGCCGAACCACTACAAACATCCATGTCACCGCCGGGACTCGAACCGAAACTTGCGGCCCCGAGCGCTAGTTTTATGAATCCAGCATTGTTTATTTGTTCCTGGAATTATTTTAGTCTTCTTTTTTTAATTTTTCTCTTTTATTAATATCTATTTATATTTTTAATTGTTGTCTTTTATTTATTTATTTATTGGAGGGGAGGGGCTCTGCTTCAGCGATGAAGTACACCAAATTATGGCCCATAAGGCAGAGATTGTCCAGAGACTACGTGGTGAAAATACTTTCCAAATTGTATCATTCCGCCAGTGAAACATATTACCAAACTATATTATGTTCAGTTGATAGTGACAAGAGTGCTGAGTGCCTTTACTTCGTTGACGGTATTGTAAGACAGGTACATTACTTCCGCTAAGACATTGGTTCCCACATGGAATAAATATCTTGTGTTTTTATGCGAAATAGAGCTTCCTGATATACTGCTCTTACTGTAAAAGCCTTTATACTACAAGGAAACATCCCTTTATTACCTAAACTAAGAAATTCACAGGATATGAATCCATTTGAGAATATGTGGGAATTGGTAAAGAGGGAATTGACAAAGGACATGATAAGCAACTTGCCAAGATGATTGAAAGGATTATTTACATCTGCAAGCATCATCCGCTATCAACAATCAAGTATCAATAGCATACCAAAAGAATCGCAGGCCTAAATACAGCCCTATTAAATATTTTTTAAGAAAGAAAGAAAATAACTTGTTATCACTTCCTTTGTATTTGTTTAAAAATAATAATGAATAATGTTTAACATTCAACCTTTTCGTTATTTATAATAATGATTTCATCTTCACGCTTTGAGCTTTTTCTCACATTTCTTCTAAGAAATAATAAGGCCACTTTGTTCATGCACACATTCAAGATTTTGTCTTAGGGAGCTCAACAAAATAACTATTATTTAATTAATTTTTTTTATTAGAGAGTTTTTGCATAACGTTTTTTAACGTCCGATTTTTTTTTTCCTAGCGCGCATGCTCATAGGAAACATTGCACCTATTGCACATGCATATCTGTAATACTGCACTATTGAGCTTATCCTATGAGAATGCGTTCTAGGAAGAAAAAAATATCGGACGATAAAAAAACATTATGCATGTATATATGCATATTCTATAACGAATGTATATATGCATATTGTAAGAGAAACAAATTCTTATTTGATTTGAGATTTGATTATTCAAAGATCTATAATTAATACTTTTAAAATCCATGATAATCTTCCGTTTATCAATTTTAACCCAACCATTTAATAATGTTTTAATGATATTTCCATTAATTGAAGTATTATTTTCTATTTGCAGGAATAATCCGCACTGCAAACCACCCACAACTTTTTTTTTAGTAACTGTACATAATTTTACGCAATGTTAATAACATTTAAGCACACAAACGTTAATAACATTTAAGCACACATTTCTACACAGAAGATCTTAACGTTCTGAACTACCAAATTTAAATTAATACTTTAATACTGCGACAATGATGTAAAAAATCTTTGACTTCGAGTTACAAGACAAAGTTGGCAAACAAACATCTAATTTTCAAGACAAAATATATGTTTTATCATCATTACTATTGTTCGGTGGAAAATTATACTTCTTTATAACATGTATTACAGAAATTTTTATTAATGTAATGATTTACTTGCCATTCCTTTAATAGAGAGTTTTTGCATACCGTATTTTGGACGTCCGTTAGCATTTTCTCCCTAGCGCGCATGCTCATAGGAAACTGCGCATGCGTATCTGTAATAATGTTTCCTATGAGCATGCGCGCTAGGGAGAAAAAGCTAACGGACGTCCAAAATACGGTATGCAAAAACTCTCTTAATGTTTTTATTCAATTAGTAATTCTTTTTATTTTATTAATAATTTGCAATTATTTAGATTATTATTATTTCAGGTAATTAAGATTTAACTCATTACTTTAATTATTATTTATTATTAATTTAATTTGTGCAGAAATTATTTTTAAAGATATAAATTCCCTCTTTTATGGCTAACTAATATATGTGATAGAAATGACATAAAGAATGATGGTGATGAAACTATCTATTATGAAACTGCTATTATAATAATAAACCAATAGTACTGGCGCTCGGTGCCACAAGTTTCGGGTTCGAGTCCCGAATGTGTCATGGATGTTTGCAGTGGTTCAGAATCCACTTTAAACCGTAGGGCTCGGTTTAATATGACTGTAGAGTGCTGTGCGTAGAGCTGACCACCTTGCCCCGTAAACAGAAAACATATCCTGTTTCGGAATCTGCCAGTAGGCAGACGGCCATGGTCCAACATGAACTATAGTGCCAGGGAGTTAGTTTGTTAGTACTAATGAATCAAAATAAAACAATCCCCTTTTCAGGCATTTTAACAAAAAAAAAAAAAAAAATGAATATTAATTTAAATCGTCATCATCAGTGGCGCAACAGCCCCATAGTGGGCCAAGACCATCTGCTTGGTGGCATATTTCTAGACAAGAGATGTTTTCTTTTTACGGGATAGGGTTGTCAGCACTACGCCTAACGCTCTACAGCCATATTAGACCGGGACCTACGGTTTAAAGTGGATTCACTACAAACATCCATGGCATCGCCGGGATTCGAACCCGAAACCTGTAGCACCGAGCGCTAGTCTCTCGGCCATCAGGCCCTAATTTAAATACCTATTTCATAATTTATAATATTATGTAGAAAAATGTTTAGCATAATTAATTGCCAAATTTATAATTTTACAAGTAATTTTAAAACTGGTAAAACTTTAAAGTTATTTTAAAGGCAATGAAATAGTAAAATTTTTGAAAAATTAAAATATATATATTTGTACATTGTGTACTATGTAAAAGTATGTGTACTCCTTATTTATACTAATTTCAAATTACAAATATGTTAAAAATTAAAATGTTTCATATTCGAGCACTTATGTGGCAGAAACTCTCGGGATGTTTATGCACTGTTATTTAACTGGGCAATAAATTCCCACCTATCAACGACAAGGCAGGGTGTTAGTTAAGTTCTCTCTTCCAAGGGAGGGCAAGGTGCAAATTGCATGAACTTTAGCTCTTTGACATCATTTTCTACACACATCTGGGTGGATAATGTGATTCATAAAAGCTAAAGGACACCTATGGATGTTGCAATGCTTTGTAGAATGTTTTGGATCTCCACGACCTTGGACTTCAAACCAGCTGTAGAAAAAACTACAGATAGAGTGTGGAACATTCCTTTCGTGATTTTTACGATTCTGCGGTCATGAAAAAGATACCAGACAAAATAGAGTTAAAATATCCCATCCCCTCCTTCCTTTTCACATATGTTTATAAAAACATATATGCTAATTTGAATAGATTGGCTATTGATAATTTGAAATATTTTACTAAAATAGAGCAATATCACATACTCAATCACATATAGAAAAAATACATTCATTACAAAAAAACTTTGATAAACATGTTCACTTAAAAAGAATGAATTAATATAAGAAAAATATACATATATCAGTGATATTTTATTTAAGGTATCCTATAAGGAGTAATTTTGCAGTTAAGAATCGAATAAATGCATATCATTAACAGACGCGCAACAGCTCCAAGGCCATCTGTCTGCTGGTAGATTTCTAAACAGTAGATGCTTTCTTTTTACAGGATAGCATTTTCAGCTCTACGCCCAACGCTCTACAGTCATATTAGAAAGGTACCTACAGTTAAATGTGGATTTCAAACTACTAACAAGCATACATGCCACCGCAGATTCGAATCTGAAACCTGTGGTACCAAAAGCCAGAGCGTTAGCCAATAATAAAACCTGTCGTGTAGAAAATGTGGTTGGAAGTCTAACAAGAATCATTTTTGCTGAGATCGAATCCATTAAATGCGTAATATAATATCAAAATGCTACATTCGCTGAAATTTGAAACTTTAATGATTGCATATATAATGTGTAATTTTTAATTTTATTTTTTAATTTTTTTTTTAATGTTTGGTTTCTTTTGTCGCTCTACTGTCATTTTGGATAATTAGAGGGGAATACACTTTAGGCTAATTAGAGGGGACCTACAGTTTAACGGGGATTCTAAACCACTAACAAGCATCCATGGTACCGCCAGGATTCGAACCTGAAGCCTATGGTACCAAAGGCAGGAGCGCTAGCCAATTGGCCATCAACCTGCTTGTTTTTTTTAGAGAAGTAGGGTACTTATCCAGAATTTGACCTTTATTTTCATAGTTGTCTTTTATAAAATCGTTTGCTGTTTTATTATTCGCATTAATGTTTAATTTATTTTTATTTGTTTTAAGCGTTTTTGTCTGATTAAAAAATTTAGGTGGTGTTTAAATCGAGTTTTTTTTTCCAAATATGAATGTCTTTTAATTTTTTTTATCGGATTTCAAAAATTATTTAGGCACTAATTTGCAATATTTAATACACTAATCATCCTTCAAGGTTTTAAATGAGAAAAATAAAGCGTTAGATAAGTTTAAAAAAATTTCTGCCTACCTAATCTACAAAGTGACTGTTCAACATAAAAAAATAATAAATAAATAAATAAAATGAAAATGGCTAAAAACCTTTAACATTAAAAAATAAGGTAAATAGATAAGCTGTCTAAAAAGAGTACAAAGGACAAAGAACAATTAAAATTTACTTTGCACCTTTCAAGGCCTTAAATAAGGCATATCTATGAATATGCATTTTCACCATGTAAAAGTGATAACGATATAGAGATATATGTGATATGAGAGGCGCGTGTTGTTTTCATAAAGGTTAAGATTTATCCTGAGTTAGTTTATAAAAATTACACTCGTAAGTCACCGTAACTCATAACTAACAATTGATTAAATAAAAAGGTTAAAATATATCTTGAATTAGTTTATGAAAATTACATTCATAACTCACCATAACTCATAAACAACAATTTATTACCTAAAAGGTTAAGATCTATCCTAAGTTAGTTTATAAAATTTTTACTTGTAACTCATAACAACTAACAACTTATTACCTATAATTTGTATATTAAGGTAAAAAAAATATTTTAACTTCAACGTAACGTACCGAAAATCGAAGAATGGAACGTATCGCAAACGATTAGAACTATTTTAACAACTCCATGAAAAACTGATTACAAACATTATAAAGAATGTATTTCTAGTCTGAACACAATATACGGAGATATATATATCAGAGATATATGATACGAGAGGCGCGTGTTATTTATATAAATGTTAAGATCTATCCTGAGTTAATTTATAAAAACTACACTCGTTACTCATAACTAACAATTTATTACTTATAATCTGTATATAAAGAGGGAAAAATTAATTAATATTTTAACTCAACTTAAATCGAAGAATGGAACGCATCGAAAACGATTAGAACTACTTTAATAACTCTATAAAAAACTAATTACAAATATAATAAAGAATGTATATTTAGTCTGAGTACAATATTAGGCTCTTTATTCTGAAAAACTTGTAAATGTTAGAGTAAATTTAACTGAATAACAAAAAACTATTTTTTTGACACTGAATGCAAGAAGTAAATGTATCATATCTACAGATTTTCCATGAAAGATTAATTACAAATATAATAAATAATGTTCATTTAGTCTGAATACAATATTAGGCCCTTTATTCTGAAAAAAATCGATAAATGTTAGGATAAATTTAACTGAATAACAAAAACTATTTTTTATGCTTAATCCAAAAGGTAAAACTATTACATCTACAGCTAAACTTATAGCGTTTGATTTTTGTAAACAATTTTAACACGTCAATTATCCTCACTCTCGCATATTACACACATTTCCTCCTACTACTTATGTACAACTATGTTCCAGAATCTTCACTAAAAAGTGAAAAAACCTTGAACGACACGAATAATAAATTTAAGAAAACGCAACAGATGAGGAATGGGAAAAAAATACCTTAAAAAACTAACAGGGAGGGAAGGTAGTTATACCATACCGATTAGCTAAATAATTTCGACGCAATTTTTTTCCATACTAAAACAAATATGACGCACACTGATTATGAGATTTCGTGATGATGAGTCCCTTTTATGGGTCACCCAATAGCTTAGCAGTTTGATATACGAGTACTACATGGAGACATTGAAACGACACGAAAAAATTGTCAAGAGGAAAAGCAAAGGGAATCGTCACATGAATGCGACGACGCAGAATTCGCGACACACAGGATAAAAAGGTGCATCATTTTGTCAAGGACATAACACCTGTTCTCTGTTACCCAATAAGAGAAATATTGCACAATAAGTAGAGAAGAAAACGCCACGGAAAACGGGCTCAGCGAAAGAGTGAAAAAGAAAAATCAGTTTTTTCCTTCAAAAAATGCACATGAAGGTCCTTTTTCGAAACCGAAAAGTTCTGGTGAAGACCAGTGAAATCTGGCATTTTGCCAGAGGGGAAAATAATAATAATAAAAAAAAAAGTATCCTATTCCCTATCTCTCAGAGATTTCAGATTATGATCTCTATCTGATTAATAATGTTTTGGTTTGATGTTTAATTCTGTTAAGATATTTTCATTGTCGTCGACTGGATCGACCATGGCTGTCTTGGTAAAAGTGACCACAAAAATTTATTTAACCTGCGAGAGATATATATTTAAAATATTTATAGAGAAAGAGATAAATATTTTTTAAATAATGAAACGTAATAATATTTTGTAAAACAATAACGTGGACACGATGATTAATTTGAAAATAACCTAAACTAATTCTACAACTAACTTAATTTTTTTTTTTTTTTTTTTCATTTTGCAAGACAGCTTTCAATAGATACTTAATCTTAACAGACAGAACAGATATGAACACGACACATAATTCTGATTAAAGATCGTTGTAGATGTTTGATAACCAAATGAAAAATTTAATTATAAATATAATTATATCTCCAAAACATAATAAGCGGCCTGATGGTGAATTGGTTAGCGTTGTGGGCGTACCAGAGGCTTCAGGTTTGAATACTGGCGGTGGCATGGATGTTTGTTAAGGGTTCGGAATAGGATCTGATAGCCTTGGCGCTTGGTACCACAGGCTTTTCAGGTTCGAATCCTGGCTGTGCAATAGATATTTGTAGTGGTTCGAAATCCAATGTAAGCCATAGGTTCCGGTCTCATATGACCGTAGAGCGTCACAGAGCCAAAGCAGACTTTTCACCCACATCATTCCCAACTATAAAGAGGCAATTCAGCTCTAGTAAGATGTGATGTGATGTGGTGAAGTAGTAGTAGTAGTCCGGAATCCACGTTAAACTGTAGGTCCCGGTGTAATTAGCTCAAAGTGTGAAAAAAAAATGTCCGTCAGCGACAAACCAAACAAAAACATAATAACATAAATATAACGATTTCTTTAAGAACTACTGAAGTGAATGTATAAAACACGTATTTTTTTAACCCATACTTAAATTATTCAATCTGAATCTATACTATTTAAAAATTGCGAGTAAAAATTTAGGTAAATAACAACTATAAAATTTCTTTGGTTTGCGCATGTACTTAGTTTTGTGTGTGCTCGCATGCTAGAAGTGGAACCCAAATTTTAATATTACAACTTTTTATGTCAATACCAAAACAATAACACAAGGTCATTTGTTATTTTAGCTACTCAAAATTAAGCTCTTTTGATTGAGGACAAAAGACTAGAAAAATTCAAATATTTTTCGTAATCCATAAAACAGTTCATTTTAGCGGTAGTTTGTACTGATTATCTTGAATGAATGAATAACCACAATATCAGCAAAAGAAGTCAATATCAAAGCAGAAATTTACTCGTATGTCCTTTCCCAAGAAAAGCAAGGAATTTTCTGCGATTTGCGCATATATTTGGTTTTGTGTGTGTGCGCATGTTAGAAGTGTAATCCAAATTTAGGTAAATAACAAATATACAACTTTTATGTCTATGCCAAAACAATAACACAAGGTCATATGATATTTTGACTATTCAAAATTTAACTGTTTTAATTGAGGACAAAAGACTAGGAAAATTCAAATATTTTTCCTAATTCATAAAACAATTCTTGATTATCTTGAATGAATAAAGATATCGTAATACCAGCAAAGAAGTCAATACCAATTCAGAAATTTACCAGTATCTCTTTCAAACAAAAGCAAGCAATTTTATATTCAAACGGACTAAAGATTTCAAGCAGTTACATTTATCGCCATCTATTTCTTAAAAATCTTATCTTCTACTGGAAAACAAAAAGCTTTTTTTTAAAAAAAAGTAAGGATTTCTTAGTACGAACTACTAAAGTGAATGTATAGAAAACATTTTTTTAACCCATACATAAATTATTCAGTTTCAATTTATACTATTTAGAAGTTTCAAGTAAAAATTTAGATAGATAACAAATATAAAAATTTCTTTGATTTGCGTATATCTTTAGTTTTGTGTATGTTAGAAGTGTGCTCAGATTTCAATATTACAACTTTTTATTTCTATGCCAAAACAATAAGATAAAATTATTTGTTATTTTGACTATTCAAATAAGAACAAAAGGTTAGGTTTAGTTTGTTTAGTTAGTCGTTTTAAGGTAATTTTATGCACACTTTGCGCTAATTAGACCGGGACCTACATTTTAACGTGGATTCCGAACCACTCACAAACATCCATGTCACTGCCAACATTCGAACCTGAAGTCTTTGATACCAAAGGCCAGAGCGTTAGCCAATTGGCCATCAGACCGCGCACTTTACTTTTATATTAATATGTTTTGAAGATATATTTATAACTAAAGTTCTATTTAGCCCGAAGCCAACCAACCCTGTGGTACTAACAGCCAGAGTAAAAGGCTAGGAAAATTCAAATATTTTTTTATAATTCATAAAGCAATTCATTTTAGCCCTAGTTTTGTATTCAATACAACTGATTATCTTGAATGAGTATAGATACCACAATACCAGCAAAGAAATCAACCCAATTCAGAAATCTGCCAGTATCTCTTTTTCAAACAAAAGCAAGCGAATTTAGCATTCAAACGAACTAAAGATTTCAAAGCGGTTACATTTCTCGCCTTTTATTCCTTACAATCTTATCCTCTCGACTATAAAACAAACAAAAAAAAAAAGTTAAAACAAGAGAAAGAAGAAGAATCTCCGAAAACCCTTTCCCTGTTTCATTTTTCCTTCTGGTACGAAAATCCATTCCTTCGATGCGTCGAAAAACTGCATTGACGTCATGATAGGCTCCACAGTCAAGGGGGCGACGTCACAGGCAATTGCAACAATAACAGAAGAAAATACGAAAGAACACACACACGAAGAGAAAAGAAGACAGTAGAGAATACCATGAGTAAATAGGAAGTGTGTGGGGGTGGTGGGTGAGGGAGAGCAAAAGCTCCTTGACAAAAACGAGACAACCAAGACAATGATTTTTCCCTTTTTCTCTCTGTCCCCGGTTTTGCTGTCAACTCTCTTATTTCACGAGACAGCTTCAACTTCTAGATTTTATTTTGTTTGTGATTTTTATCACTCTTTTAACTCTCAATCAAAATCACATACTAAATTGAACAGCGGCAGACACATCTCTTTAGGTTCGTTCTCGCAAAAAAAAAAAAAAAAAAAAAATTTTAAAGGGTGATCGAAGGAGATGTTTCAATTTTTTGCTTATGGTTAGAGTATGAGATGACAGGAAAAAATTGCTTATATACTCATTTTATAAAGAGAAATAATCCAAGTAGATACTGTTTCCGAATACCGGACACTTTGGTGAGATAATTGGCTACCGAAATGTTAATGTATAAAATAAACTGAGCCTAGTGCATCACAGGGAGTGTGTGCTAAATCGTACCCCCATTTGAAAAAGATACCTTCAAAGATGACCTTTGAGAAATTTGCACTCTCTTCCTTTATTCAACAAGAGGAATTTCTGACCTATTACATAATAGTATCCCTCACCGGTGGATATAAAAATCTTCGATTCGGTTTCGAACCCAGATTGCGCTATGTACTAGGCCGCTCCGATATGGGCCACTTGGCTCAAATATACATTAACAGTCTGCAATATTTTTTTTTTCTTCTCAATGCAGGTATTTGACTTGCTATTTGTCACTGTTATAACTCATTTTTAATATTATTCACGGTGGGTTGCACAATATTACATGTATAGAAAAAGATTGAAAAATGTCCCCGTCTTTTAGTATCGGATTTAAATAACATGTGAAGAAAACACCAGAGAGAGACAGTCATGTTTACTGCTGAAATGCTATTTTAACCATTTAATTAAACGGATATCAACTAAACATAACCAAAGTTTCGAATCCCCATTTGCAATTTAAGAAACCCAACCATGGTTGATCTAATTTGTAGTCAATGATACAAGACCTATTAGACCAATAGACCCTAGAAGAACTAGGTACGATATATTTGTCAAGACCCTATTAGACAAATATATCGTACCTAGTTCATCTTCTTCATTGGCGCAACAACCACATGGCTGGCCAAAGCCAATCTGACTACTGGCAGATTTTTGAGACAGAAGATATTAGAGAGTTTTTGCATACCATATTTTGGACGTCCGTAAGCTTTTTCTGCCTAGCGCGCATGCTCATAGAAGATTGCGCATGCGTATCTGTAATAATGTTTCCTATAAGCATGCGCGTTAGGGAGAAAAAGCTAACGAACGTCCAAAATACGGTATGCAAAAACTCTCTATTTTCTTTTTTTGTGGGTCAGGGATACCAGCTCTACGCTCTAGGGCTACGCTATACCCCAGCCCTACGCTACGATCCTATTAGACGGAAACCCACGATTTAAAGTGGATTCCGAACCACTACAAACAACCATGGCACCGCCGGGACTCGAACCCGAAACCTCTGTCACCGAGTGCCAGTCAGTCGACCATCACCATCATAACTTGTTCAGCAAGTCATAATTCAACAGAATTTTTTTTTTTTTTTTTCCAATTTTTCGCCCTAAAACTACACAAGCAGTTAATATATTAGGCTATTGGTTGCAAATACGTTTATGTAATTATTGGTCTTTGAGCCATCACCTTTCATCTGAGCCATTTGACTGAGCCTGCCTCAAGTAAAACTCTTACTGTAAAATAATTATAAATATTTGTAAAATAAAATGCTAACCGTAATATTTCAAATTACATTTAAGATGATTTGTTAAAGTTATTTATGAAATAGAATTTCTTTAAATGTTAAATTAATACCTCAACTACTATTTTAGAGATGGGCCTGAATGGCCGTGGCTGGCTGGCGCTCGGTACCACAGGCTTCGGGTTCGAGTCCCGGCGGTGCCATGGATGTGTGTAGTGAATCGGAAACCACTTTAAACCGTAGGTCCCGGTCTAGTATGATCGTAGAGCATTGCGAGGGCATTGTTACTCAGAGTCCGTGGCTGCTCTTCAAGTTACACATGCCCCCTGGGTAATGCAAAGTGAGTAACGTCTGTGCAGCGTTTGCCTTAAGGCATCCAAGACCAAGCTGTCTAAGTGTTTGCCAGCTGCATTGGAAAGAAAAAAAAACTATTTGAGAGATATTAAAATTTGGAAAAGAATTATTGAATAATGACGATTTCAAAGATTGTGACTATTCTTTAATTATGAAATAGTGACGATTAACGTTATTAGTAAGATTTCCAATGAGAATGATGGCATATTTCAAGGAATTTTTGTAATGTAAGAACAAAAAATACACGATTCTTCCCTTCCCAAGAAATCCGACATTTTACGAGTTCTTCCATATTTCACCATAAATCACATTTTCCCTTTGCACGTCATAGCTAATTTTAGAATAATTTCGAAATATTTCCTATGAAAATCAAATATGCAAAACCAATTCTCAGTACTTTGCGACTGTCTGCGACTACAAATTGGATTTCAACCTTGATTTCAAAAGCAAAGCCTAAAAGATTTCTTCAAGTAGAAGATATTTATGAAAATTTCATTTTGCCCCTCTCTATTTGCCGCTTTTAAATTATTATTATTATTACTGTTTTTAGTATTAACTAAAGTACATACAATAATTACAGTAATATATCTTTTTAAATCATTTATTGAATAAAAAAAATGGGATTTTTTAGTCCTGTGTATTATTTTTTAAGAAATAACAATCCATTATCATAATTAATGTTAATTTATAATGCATTTTTCTAGATTTGGTCTGGTAATTTTTTTTTAACTAGGTCATTTTTTTTGCACACTCTAGGCTAATTAGACCGAGACCTACAGTATAATATGAATTCCAAATCACTCACAAACATCCATGCCGCCACCGCCAGAATTCGAACCTGAAGCATGTGGTACTAAAGGCCAGAGAGCTAGCCAATTGGCCATTAGGCCACGCATTTTCTAGAAATTATTATGATTGTACGGAGTTCTTATTCAATTTATGCATCTTTTCTTTTAATCTCTATAAAAGAGTATGAAAGAAAATATTTATAAAAAATTTATGTATAAAATGTAATTATTATTTATTAATCTTATTATTATTATTAATATCTTCCTAACAAGAACCTCTTTAAAGAAAAATCAATGTTACGTATATGACATAAAAAAAATTAAAAAAAAATTTTTTGTTTCATATTAATATATTAATTGAATCCATTAAAATTATAAAAGATTTTTTTTTCTCACGAAAACACACCTAAATCAAATTTTCTAAATTATATGATAAGTTTTAATCCACAGAAAATAATTGTTTTTCATAAGAAAATTAAGTCATAAAACTTTTTCTTTTGTCTACAGTATTGGTGAAGTTTTCAAATGATTATAAAAAGTTATTTGAAAAATTTTGTCTTAAATCAAGCCTTATTTTTTTTAGTATTAGCTAGAGCCCATTTTACAGTAATATATCTTTTTAAATCGCTTATTGAGCAAAAAAGTGGGATTTTTTAAATCTTATTTTTAAGTAATAGCAATCCATTATTATAATTAATGTTGATTCATAATGCATTTTTCTATTATAAACTTAAATATTTAAGTCAACAATTAAAATTATAAAAAAAAACCTGTCCCAAAAGGCCAGTAAAACTTTTTATGTCCAATAAGGATCAAACACCATATAGACCATCTCAACGACTTAATCTAATAACAAACTGAAGTAACAACTCTAAATAAATTCATCATTCATTTTCTAAAATTTTCTTTTAATCCAAAGAAAATAATTTCATAAGAAAATTAAGTTGTAAATTAACAAAATCCGCTAATGTCATTTTATAAAATATTTACATTTTTTTTTTATTTTCTTCTTATAATTTTTTAACTACAACGTCATAAAACTCTTTCTTTTGCCTGCATTATGTTTCTTTTGTCTACAAAGCATGTTTTTAAATGTTTATAAAAAGTTATTTGAGAAATTTTATCCTAAAACAAGCCTTTAAATTATTGTTATTATTTTCAGTATTAGGTAAAGCCCGTTTTACAGTAAGATATCTTTTTAAATCAAAGAAAAAAAAAAAAAAAATTTGTTATTGAACAAAAAAAAGAGGGATTTTTTATTAATCTTATACGTTATTTTTAAGTAATAACAATCCATTATTATATTTAATGCTATTCATAATACATTTTTAAACAACTAAAAATAAATATTTAAATTAATTACTTAAATCAACAATTAAAATTATTAAAAAAAATTTAAAAAACACTATCCCAAAAGATAAGTTAATCTTTTTATGTCCAATAAGGATCAAACACCAAACACTTAATCTACTACCAAACTGGCGATAAACATGGCGGAAAATGAAAAATAAAAAAGTGATTTCTCATCGCAACATCTATCCCAATACGAGCAGCCTTAAATGATTGACGAGGCCGGTGCCAACAATAACTCTTCCTTTTTCGTCGCCAATAGGGGCAACACAAACAGCCGATCGAGCTGCAGTGGAATCATCTTTTTTTTTTTTTTTTTTTTCGAAAAACATGTGCCGCAGGTGGTTTATATGCAAACACACACATACACACACGCCACAGAGTCTGTCATTGAGATAGGAATAAGGATGCAGCAGCAAAATGGAGGAGAGGGAGGGTGGAGGAAAAAAAGAACACTTTTACGCCAAGACCTGTTGCGCGTCGAACGCGTGCGCGAGCGGTTTCCGGGTGACGAAACGTTATCGGAAATGACGCGCGTGGATGGGATGAGAATGGAAGGAAAGAAAAAAAAAACAAAAAATAAAAATAAAATAAAATATGACCGAGAATGCTTTAATCTCAACCCTTTAGAGACAGAGGAACGTGCGTTGAAAATTGGAACGTCAGAGAGGGGGGATTATTTATAGGATGAACTCCACAACGATCGGAGAAGCTAAAATTAGTGAGGGATTTGGAAAAGAAAGGTCCGCTGGTTTACGTATGAGGAGTCTTCTTCTTTGATAAATACAACACGCTGCTGTAGCTGTTCGCAGAATAATATGATCGGGTGTCTTTTAAGTACATGTAGTTGTTATTTGGTGTGGCGATGCGATTGGGGTTGTTTTTTGGGTCGGTGCAAGTTCTACCGCGTTCGTAGGAAAAAAAGATAATATTAACGTTTTTGTTAAGTATCTTTTGTGTTGAAAAGTAATTGTAAATGTTTAAGTAGAGTAAAGTATTTTCCAAGAAGGTATCTCTTTGAAAAGTGAGCTGAAATTACTCTAAATTTATTAACAGCAAAATGCCTTTGTAGATCAAGATTTTCGAACTTGAAGGTATCCATCAAAATTCCTTAAATAAATAAGGAAATGAATATTATCTTGTTAAAATATCTAATTATAGTTAAATGTTAAAGATAAATCAAACATAATTTGCATTAGCACTTACTAATAAAAAAATTAAAACTTATTTATATTTTATAACTTCTTTATGTATTTTCTAATGCACTTTATTACTACAATGAGTATAGAGAGTAAAGAAAAACGCATACAGAGAAAGAAACAACACAGAGTATAAAGAATATAGCTTCAAAATTTAAAAATTTCAGAAAATTAAAATTTTCTTCATCATACAAGTTTAAATATAAATACTAAAAGTATATAAATTTTTTTTTTTTTTTAAAGCCGTTCCCATAGATATTTTTTACAACCTCCGTTTAATTTATTTCACCATAAGCATATAATCATCAAAGACATTGACATCAATATGTTTTATTTACTTCCATAAAAGCATCACATTTATTGACATCAATATGTTTCATTTACTTTATAAGCATCAAAGGTATTGACATCAATATGTTTCATTTACTTTATAAACATCAAAGGCATTGACATCAATATGTTTCATTTCTTCAATATATGCATACAAGTATCAAAGGAAATGACAATATGTTTCATTTATTTTAATACAAACATCAAAGATTTTGACATCAATATGTTTCATTTACTTCAGTATAAGCATCGAAGGCATTGACATCAATATGTTTCCTTTACTTCAATATAAGCTTATAAGCATCAAAGTCATTGACATCAATGTGTTTTATTTACTTCAATAAAAGCCTATAAGCATCAAAGGCATTGACATCAATGTTTCCTTTACTTCAATAAAAGCATCAAAGGCATTGACATCAATGTTTCCTTTACTTCAATAAAAGCATCAAAGGCATTGACATCAATGTTTCCTTTCACTTCAATAAATCAATGTGTTTTTAGCGTCAAAGGCATTGACATCAATGTTTCCTTTACTTCAATAAAAGCGTCAAAGGCATTGGACATCAATGTTTCCTTTACTTCAATAAAAGCATCAAAGGTATAGATATTAGATATTAGGTAGATAGATTAATTTAACATTTTCAATGACTTTCGTAATGTGAAAAAAGATTTAACTTTTTTCATTTAAATGTTATTCATTCATTTTATATCGAAAGCAATTCAGTAAATTAGAAAAAAAAATGTAATAAATAAGAAAAAAAAATAATGTCAACAACTGAGACGATGAATGTTAAAGATAAAGGACGAATGAAAAATATCCGTAGATTCACAATGTTATTTATTTATTTATTTTTCAGAAACTTTGAAAGTAAATTACAAAATTTTTGACTCTTTATGTTTTTAGGCTAGTAACTTTTTAAAAGTCATTATCCTAAACCTAATGTTTATAAAATCTAACGTTTATGTTTATTATTATGTAGGTTTGGTTTGGTTTGTCGCTTTACGGTCATTTTGTGTGCACTTTAGGCTAATTAGACCGGGACCTACATAACGTGGATTCCGAACCACTCATAAACATCCATGCCGCCGCCAGGATTCGAAACTGAAGCCTGTGATACTAAAGACCAATAGCTGGCCGTTACCAATTATAAAACTTGTCGTGAGGTTTGGTTTGTCGCTCTACTGTCATTTTATGCACACTAATCTGGACCTATTGTTTAACGTGGATTCCTAACCACCAATAAACATCCATGCCAACGCCAGCATTCGAACCTGAAGCCTATGGTACCAAAGACCAGAGTGGTCCAACTGGCCATCAGGCCGCGCATTTTTTTAGAAGTTATTATGATTACTCGGGACTAATTAGCCCGGAACCTACAGCTTAACGTGAATCCTGAACCACTAACAAACAACCCTGCCTCCGTCAGGATTAGAACCTGAAGCCTGTGGTACCAAAGGCTAGAACGCTAGTCAATCTTTTCAATGTTGAGGGATTTTATAATAAATAATTTTTTTAAGACATTTAATCGTGTTTTGCAAATTAGAGTAATTTTTTAACATAAGCATAGTGCCAAATATCTCTGAAGTTTTCAATATTTTTCTAGATAAATATATAATTATTAAACTTTTAAGTGATGCAAACATATTTTAAAAAATTACACAATCCCTTAAATTATTAATTCGGCCTGAGATAAAATAGAAACCTAATGGCTAATAAATTCCAAACTTTCACCATAACATGTCATTCAACTGTCATATAACACAAGCAGAGTTTAACTAAAGCGTTAAAACGGATATTTTACGTCTCGAAAAGCTCCAGTATGCAGTTACCAACGTAAAAGTACATCCCATTTTGTCTCTCTTTTTGATTCCAGTGTTTTCGATACTGTGACATTTAAGAGATTAGCAGTTGATTTGTTTGCAATTCACAGTAAATTCAGTTCCACTTTTTATTGCCTCGTACGATCTATCGCAATCTGTTTTCCAGACGTCAGAAAACATCGAAACGCGGAAGAATCCACTTGTTCAATCCGCACCTGTCTCAACAGAAAGGGATGACAAAACAATTTCAAGGAAAGTTTTACCTCAGCTATTTTTCAGTTTGTTTGTTTTTTCTATCATTTATTCGAATTCCGCAGCAGCGTTGATGTAAAAGCGAATCAATAGTCTTTCTCTCCAAGAAGACTATTAAATGACCTTTCACTTTTTCTTGGCTAGAATAGTCATCGAAAATTATTGTCAAGGTTTTTTTGTTAAAAGAAAATCCTTGATACTTCTACAGCGTACATTTTAAATTACACGTAGTCGTATTTTAATCCAAAAATCACCTTCAATTGATAAACTGTAATGCTGCAAATATTATTTATATTTTTAAGCACTCTTTTTTTTTCTAAGGTATAACATAAATGTCTAGCGCTTGGTGGGCACAGGTTTCGGGTTCGAGTCCCGACAGTACCATGGGTGTTAGTAGTGGTTCGGAATCCCCTTTAGTTCCGGTCTAATATAACTGTAGAGCGTTGGGTGTAAGGCTGACAACCTTATCCCGTAAAAACAAAATATCTCCTCTTCAGAAATCTCCAGTAGGCAAACGGCCTTGGACCACCATGGGGCTGTTGCGCTGCTGATAATGACGATAACATAAAAAAATAATAATAATATTCTCCCTTCAATTTTCAGAAAGATGTCCTCTCTTGTTCTCTTATGAATACAAGTAATAGCTGACTTTGTGGTATACCATGGATAACGATTAATCTGCTACAAATTTACAGTATCATCTGCGAATGACCTCAGGTCAGGTGTATAGCCTTTTAAAAACATTGCATTGCCGTTTTTTAAATCTATATTCAGCCTGATAAATTGATAATGATTCCTAAAAATTAACTACTTTAACCGCGTTTCCTCCTGTGGTGTTCAGGAGAAATGGTCAATAGGCTTCGAGACACACCCGAGAGGAAGTACAGCGCAACCACGCGCTTCTGTTGAGAAATGTTTAGTTTATAGTCTGTCATTTCGACAGGAAATATATTTAACGCAACCCTGTGCAATAGTTGGACTACAGACTTTCACCCGGAGAGGAAATATCTTTCGTGCCCCCTGCGCGCACCTGAGTATCGGGTTTTTACCTTAGAAGTGGAATCCTTCCACGAATCTGCAATTAAATGTCTTTAAATGTATTAAATATTGTCTATGCCTAATTGTATGTGGGTGGTGTTTGTGCGTGTGTAAATAAAGCTGTGTTTTCTCAAACCTGTGTCTCCAGTATCTCAACGCCCCCCCCTCCCAGTACAATTTGGTAGTCCAACCTGCACACTACACTACAAATAAAATTTTAAACAACCAGAATTTTACTGTTGTCGTACATTGATGTGATGACTCTCATGTTCCAAAAATTAAGAATTAACTTTTAACGATGTAAATATTCAAATATTTATATTTAACTACAATTCTTTTTCAGGATATTTTCTTTAAAAAAAAATCATATATAAATAACAATAAGTGTTAGGATGTTTTAAAAAATTTTCTAATAAATTCATATATAAATAAAAAAAAATACAAATTTTATAAAAAAAAACAATTACAAATTAAAAATCAAATCTGTCGCCCTTAATACTGATCTGCAAAAAATATTACACAAATTTAGAAATAAATAATTCATTAAAGGAAATAATGGGTTATTCATGTGACATGTTAAATTTACTATTGTAACGTATTAAAATGTCTTGAGAATTAATTTATATTCAACGACTAAGCTACTTGATATATCACACATATTTGTTAAGGATTACACGAGCTTGTGCAATACGTTTTCCAATAATGACCCATCACGTTCCATGCGATATTTCAATGTTTAAATAACAGTTCTAATTAGTGCTATATTAGACAAAGCACAAACTTTTTTTTTTAAATAACTAGAATGAATTTTGTTATTTACTATCTTACTCTTATCTATTAGTAAATGCATAACTAAACGGATGAAAACTACGAAATCCAAAATGAAGTAATTTCATTAAAGAATTTCAAATTTGAGAATTGAGCCCGACTCGTGGCTCAGTGGCAACACGCGTCGCTGGTGAGCATTAAGGCTCCTCTTCCCACCGAAGTGAGAGACGTGAAGATTCAAGCGTCAAGGGAGAAAATTTTTTCGACCCCTTCACAGCGAAACGCCAGAAATAGCATTACGCCTAGTGAAGTTCCGCATCGAGTTGAAAGTTGGGCAACTCGAAGCGGCGGATTTCAAACCGGTTTCAGACGAACGTGGTGAGGCTAGTGATTGGTCAAATCTTGTCGCTTAAATGTTCTCACCTCGGTGGGCACGAGCCTTTAGGGCGGAGGTTCAATCCACAGGCGGCTGTGTTGTAGATACTATTTCAAAAAAACGAGGAGACTCGATGACGTTTGTAATGTTCAGCATCTTGCCTCGTGAATCGGACTACCTGGTGGGAGTTTTCCGGGTTTCCTCCAATACGATATTCAAATGCGAGGTAGTTATCCCTACTAATCCTCAAGGGAAGTCACTACCCTCCTTCAGCGACACGGAATCCAATTAGACTTCTACCTACGGGTGCTCCATCACAACAGAAGCTGCCCCCTCCCCTTTTTCCCTCCTCCATGAGACCACATGGGTTCTTAGACTTCGTCTAGATGCTGCTGTCGACCAAGTGGGATAAGAAACAACATATTATTTATTGAAAACGATCAACGCAAAGTTAATCTGTTATTTCGAAATAAAATAAAAAATAATTTTTTTTTTAATATTTGAGGGTTAAAAAAAAAAAAAAAAAAACTTAAATTTATTTATTTATTTATTGTATAATACCGAAATCCATATTTAAAAAAATTATAAGTACTCATAATTAATCATACAATTAAAATTATACAATTATTATAATACAATTAAAATTATAAGAAAAATAAGTACACTTTTAAGTTTCAATTGAAAATTAATATTCCTTAGTAAATAAAACCATATACAAAGAATGAATAGACAGATTTGAAGATACAATTTTCAATAAACATTTTTCAATAATTCCTTTTACATGTCTTAAAAAATAAAAATAAAAATTTCTAAAAAAAATAAAAATTTAAGACATTTTCTAAAAAATGTTTTAAAAAATTTTCCTGAAAATTTCATATTCAGGAAAATTGAATTTTTTAAAATTTCCCTCATCCAAGGATATAGGTATGTAATTATTTCTTATCGCCCATAACTTTCCTTTCTAATATGTGAAATGATAATATTCCATGTCTTACAAACTATTTTGAATCTCTAAATAATGGGATGGCAACAACTATAGGAATCTGTACATGTTTTCCCTTTTTTATTATTTTTATTTTTTTTGCGTGCATATACGTACAAAAGGTAAACTTGACAAATGGCAAATAACAGCGTAATAATCTGTCATATAATATATCAAACATATCTGACATCTAGTGTTGTTTCTTATCCCACTTGCTATACAGCAACATCTAGACCAAGTCCAAGAAAAAAAATGTGGTCTTTTGGCTAAACACCATATAAAAAAAACATGGGTTTTTTTTCCATGAATCCGTGTGGTCTCATGGAAGGAGGAAAAGGGAGGGGTAGCTTCTGTTGTGATGGAGCACCCTTAGGTAGAAGTCTGATTTGGCTCCGTAGCGCTGAAGAAGGAAGGCAGTACCTTCCAGGAGGACATTTAGAGTGAACTATTCCTGCGTTCGCTTATTGTATGGGAGGAAATCCGGAAAACTCCCACCAGGTAGTCCGAGGCAAGATGCTGAGCATCATAAACGCCATCGAGTCACCTCGCTTTTTGAAAGAGTGTCTACAGCAAAACCGCCAGTGGATTGTATCTCGGCCCTAATGCGTTATCACTGAGCCACGAGTCGGGCACGTAACTGAATTATATCGTTAATTATTATATTGTTTTATGCCATATTTTTAGAAAGGATCAGTGTATACTGCATTAAAAAATATAAAGAATTTTTTTCAAAAAATGTATGATATGTAATATATGTTATTGGCTTAAGACATCAAATACTCTTTTTAAAATTGTATTTAATTTTCATGTTATCTAAATTACAATTATGCTTTTGACAATCTTATAAAATATAAGGTGGCCTGATGGCCAATTGGCTAGAGCTCTGGCGTTTGGTACCACAAGATTCAGGTACGAATCCTGGTGGTAACATGGATGTTTGTGAGTGGTTCGGAATCCACGTTAAACTGTAGGTCCCGGTCTAAAATATAATACAATTATGTTTTATATCTAAAATATATACCGGCATAAAATGATTGTACAGCAACAAATCAAACCAAACCTCGTTTTTTGAAACAATATCTGCAACAAAGCCGCCAGCGGGTTAAACAGCGGTCCTAATGCTCACCATCGGCGCGCGTTGCCACTCTGCCACGAGTCGGACTGATATCTAACTGTAGATAACAATTTTTTTGTTGATGTTTAAGAGATATACAGATCAATAAATGTGTTCTAAATCCGCGCCACGTTCTTTAATATAATGCGCTCATATTGAACAAATTTCAATAATAATTTATACTATCTACAAGAAAAATCAAAATCTGACACTGCTAATATTTGATGTAATCAATTCAGTATTTAGTCATATTTAAAAGGAAAAAAAAAGTTGAACTTTTTTTTTTATTGCAGGACTTACGGAAAATATATTCATAATCCAGACTAGTTTTATATATAATTCCGAAGAAAAAATAAAAATAAAAGCATTTTACAAAATTTTTATGAAATCATTTTTAAGTGCTATCTTTAAGCAAAATTTCATGCCTGGCTGGCGCAAACCTAATTTTTTGAATTTAAAAATAATAGAAACTTCCCAGTTTCCACCATTCAAATTATTCGCATGTCATTACTAACAGTTACTTCCCAGAATAACACGGTCATAAATCTACTCAAGGAAATCAACTTCGTTTAATTCAGTTTTTTCCAGTAGTGACACTATTTACCCTTTTTTCTTTCTTTCCTAATATTATTTCCTGTTTTATAGTTTATTTAAAAAAAAATCATCCTTGTATGTTCTTCCTAAACAATCCCAACAAAGTTTTAGAAATAAAATACCATTATACTATTAGGAAACGCGATATTTAAAACATGGTTGATAAAAACAAGTAATATAAAAAAAAAATTTTTAAGTCAATTCCTACTTTTTTTCACTATATTGCAGAAAGTTCTTTATAAATAATTTTCATTCATTTTTTTAAGTTTATCTGGCGCCATCTATTGGTAAGATATATGCAACTTAAATCCAAAAAAAACTATAATTAATTAATTAAATTTAATGAATGAATTAATATTTGAAAAAACTGTGTTAACATCCAGTGTGATCCACTACAAGTACCAAAAAAATGTATTTGAACTTGAGTGGATCAATGAAAAGTATTCTATGAAGGATCGAAAATTTGAACAAGATGTATCTAGGGAGAGTGTGAGCTAATAGAAGGAATTGAAAAATGTCGATGTTTTTTCGGAATACTATATATTACATTGGAACTATAAGAACTATTTAACAAGCGCAATTATTTTTTTCTTTATAAAAATATATTATTACGAAAAATAATAAATATACACTTTTGATAATAAATCAATAAACAGAATATATATATATATATATATATCGATTTAAGAATTTTATTTTAGAAATAAAATACCATTATATCACTGATATTTAAAACATGGCTGATAAAAAAAATGTCAATTTTTTTCGAAATACTACACTGACTCTAGAACTGTTTAAAAAATATTATTATTATTATTTATATAAATATATTACGAAGAAATAATAAATATATACTTTTGATAATAAATCAATAGATATTTTACTTTTTATTAAAGTGAACACGGTAAAGATATACCCCCAACCATATTTAAAAAATTTCAAATTTCATGAGGAAATAAATCTAGCTTTTTGCTTGAATTTATTGACAATATTAATGTAATGGAATTTTTTGCTTACTCAGTATTACAAATTTTATTTACTATGCATTGACAGTAGAAATAGCAGCAACTGACAAGAAAATAAAACCTATCGATTTATAGTATTTTTTCAATACTGTGCGATATTATATCGGAAAACAATTCAATGGGGATATTTCAAGTTTTGATTTCATATAAACTTTTAAATTAGTGTGTTGATTTCCTTAGTTCAACAAATAAAAATTAATATATCACACTATCGTTCCAAACTAACATATGAATATTTTCAGTTCTCATTTGCCATTTTTTAACTCCAGACATTCATGATATTTGATGTCAAGAAAAAGAATCTTCGAAATTAAGTTCTGTTTGTTAACCTTTAAGAAATAATATTTTTTAAATTTTGGTATGAAATTTCAATAAAATGCGGCTTTAATATGTTGCTGTTATTGTATTCCCCTGAAGAGTACATGAAAATCAAATATCGTGGTGCTCCCAAATAATATTGGCTATGTTGATTGCCAGTTCGAAGTATAAATCCTCTTCCGAGGGATGGTCCAGACAGACAATGCATGGCGGTTGCAACATAAGCCGACAACAGGGCAGATGCCACATTTTTGGTGTTTTTTAACGTCATCAGCAGAAATTTTCAAATTTTTGTGGTGCTTCATCCTTAATTTTGTGAGAGTAGTAGCTGTTCTGTCGACATTTAGTTCTGTAATTTAGAAGGAATCATAAGCTTATATTTTGCCAAGGCATTTGCTTCTGCTGGGGAAGTAGGAATGACAGTCTGATCCAGTCTTCTGGCACTTTGTCGCCAAAGAATCTGCAATTTCCTTAAACTTTCTAATCCTCATGAGCAGAGATCCATTGCAGGATACACATTCAATGCAAGCAGTGGATTTTTTCTAAAAGGGATATAATGTTAAAGATCATATTTCTGAAACCTTTAGTATGAACCTGTAAGACACGCCCTGAGTCAGTGAAGATGGTAATTCCATTCATTTGTTGTGATGGAGGTAGACTCAGATCGGTCTTAAATGCCTTTTAAATGGCCTGCCCTTCCAATGAAGTTTCATGCTGCAATTTTTCCAGCACCGGCAGCAATTTTAATTCTTTCCCGTCGGGGAGAAGCAAAACAGCTCCTGCACCTTCGTTACAAAACGTTGAGTCGGATGATCCATCAGTGTAGGTTTTTGAATATAAAACTAATGCTTAAATAATTCTGCAGCCTCACATATACTTTGAAGGAAAAGTTGACTATTTACAAGATTGATTGAGACTATCTTCCAGTTTTGCAACAATGTTTCAAGAAATGTCCTACATCTTCAACGAAACACTTTTTTTTATAAGGCAAACTGAGGACAGCTCGAAAGTCTTATGTGATGCCCATGGGTCAGTGGATAAATAAAAATTAATTAGGACTAGTGTTTTAATTTTAGCCAGCTTTAACAAATATTTATTTAAATTATCAATTTGCTAATAAAATTTAAAATCAGCAAAAAAATTTTTTAAGTATTTGTTTTAAACTAATCGTTTAATTATTTTGTTTTGTTTAAGTCAATTATATGGATTCCTTTAACGGTAAACAGATAATCTAAACATCTACACATAAAAATCATTAACAAACGTGAAGAAGCAGACAACAAAAAGAGAGGAAACTACAAACATCTAAGCACAAGGACTCTTTAAAATCGACGGCGGGCCTGCAAAATTGGGAGTCGTAAATAATGACTTAAGAACAAAAGAATAAATAAGCAATCCTTTCAAGGTTACAGCGCTGAACTTTGCAGCTATTTTGTCATCACACGTTATTGAAAACGCAGTTGACAAATTTTCTTAATAAATCATGCGATGTTAGCATCCTTAAAAGAAGGAACATGATTACAATTAAACAATATTCATTTGAGTTACACGACAGAATATCACAATATATTTTAAATTCAGTCTCTGACTAGTCAGAATATCAGAATATATTTTAAATTCTGCCTCAGGTAATTAGTCAGAATATCATAATATAGTTTAAATTCAGGCTCAAGTAGTTAGTCAGAATATCAGAATATAGTTTAAATTCAGCCTCAGGTAGTTAGTCAGAATATCAGAATATATTTTAAATTCAGTCTCTGGTAATAAGTCGTATAAATAATTACAATTAGTCTTATAAATAAATTCATGCTACATCCTACATAGACTTTTTTCCATTATAATTCTATATTGATCTTCATTTAAAGTTTAAATTTCTGGCATTTTTAAAAATAATTAATTCCTAAATTCAAATTCCAAAGGAAGTGTGACAAATAGTAATTGGGAAATTTGTCAGCTTTATTAAGAATTAACTTTATTTATTGATGCAAAAAAGACTTTAAATAATTTTTCATTGAATTTTTAATATATTGTTATACACAGTGTGCTGCTAAGAAAAGAATTATTCAATAATAATTCAATTAAAGTATTTTCCCTTCTTTTGAAAATTTTGATTGTAACAATGGCATATGGGCCTGATGGCCGAGTGACTAGCGCTCGGTCCACAGGATTCGAGTCCGGACGTTGCTATGGATGTTTATACTAGTTCGGAATCCACTTTAAACCGTAGGTCTCGGTCTAATACGACTGTAGAACGTTGGGCACATGGCTGACAACTCGACCCCGTGAAAAGAAAACATCTCCTAGATTATAAAGCCAGTAGGCAGACAGCCTTGGCCCTCCATGGAGCTGTTGCACCAATGAAAAAGAAGAATGATATGCATATACGACTATAAAATCACACTAACGAATATTGATGTGATTTTGTGTAAAATTCTTACTGCCTTTAAAATTATATATGCTATGCTAACTTCTTAAGTTGTGCTTTAGCTCGTATAGCAATTGCTATTATACTGGTGGAACTGAAAGATCTGCCGCACTGGATATTCTATGAACATGCATAAAATTAAAAAGAAAAAAAAAATTCAGATTCATGATTATTTTTTTAAACTTACCGATAAATTTTCGGGAAAAATATAACCGATATATTATTTTCTCTGTATATTAAATAATATTAATTCATTGAACTGCAATTTACTAATACAAATAATCCAATCGTCATTATTTGTAAAAATTGAATTAGATTAATTAAAGAAAATTTTAAATGACATGTTTAAATTTAAACACAGAGAGAAAAAAAAAAGCAGTGAAATATAACGCTACAGAACTGAAACAGATACAGCGTTTTACTAGAAGGCAGAAGATTAGCTATAGGATTCAATATCCATTCCAATTGATTATCTTAAATAATAATAATAATAAAATTGTTGAATATAATAAGTTTTTTTTAGAAATTTTCAATGCGTATTTAAGAACATAATGGCTTCATTCTATATTTATGAAATTATTATTAAGAAAAATTAAGTGGCGAAATATAATATAACATAATTTTAAATCGTTTTTTTAAGCTCAAAGTGTATTATTATTCTTTTTTGTTTGCATTTTATTGAAATATCATTCACAAAGAAATTTCTTTACAAGCAAGCAGAACCACCCAAAAACTTGCGATTATACCCGTAACGCCAAGTTCAACGTTAGTTATTCATGAAGAAGTAAAAAAAGAAAAGTGGAAAGCATGAACGCATCTGACTTCAAGATAAGCAAAGAAAACACACATTACATTGTTAAATGAGCAGGTGACAAGAGCGTTTTGTTGCTTAAAAAAAAAAAATGCGAGACAAATGATCGCGGGTAATTTTTCAATTCCATCTAGTAGCTGTACTGCGTCGCCACCTATCGGCGACTTGAGGAACACTCCAAGGGATTATCAATCGATTTCCTTTTGCAGAAAACTTCTTCAATGAGCTGTTTTGCTTTCGATCCAAAGATAGTAGCAGAGGGTTTTCTAACTATCATTGATTCAGTAATGTAACACGCATATAATTATTACACGTATTATAACTACTACTGAATTCAGAGGAAAATAATCAGCTTAAAACTAAATAAATCCGGTTTTTCAGGAAACGATATATATTAAAAAAAAAATTATGATCTATAATTTAAACTAGATCAAGTCGAATAATCACAACTTTTGCATGAAAAGACTACTAATTTTATGACATGGATACACAGAAATATTTGGCCAATATTTCTTTTCTAGCGGCCCACCTAATTGTAATCTAATTTTAGTTTAAAAAGTCATACAGATAATTTTTTTTTTTTAAAGTGTCGGTTTTTGATGAAAAATTAAGACATGATACATGAACCGGTTCTATTTTAGTTAATGGCTATTTTTTTTATTTATTCCAAATTAAGATATGAAAGATTTTGGCAATAGCTCACCAGTTCGAACCAGTAACAGACGTCTCAACTTTAGCTGCTAAGACGAAGTTAGACTGCGGCAAATACTTATTTCAAAATATTCATATAGTTTATGAATTTCGAACACCTTCATTCAGTAAACTGATAGCTGCATAATGATTGGCTGTCTGATGGCCAATTGGCTAGCGCTCTGGACTTTAATACTACAGACTTCAGATTCGAATCCTGGCGATGGCTTGGATGTTTGTGAATGGTTTGGAATCCATGTTAAACTGTAGGCTCTACTCTAATTAGCCCAAAGTGTACACAAAATGACAGTAGAGCTCCAAACTAAACTGTAACTATATAAGATTGCCATTAAAAAAATTAAAGAAGTCAATTTAAGATTCTGTTAAATTGGCACCACATTTTTTTTTTTATAATACAAATAATTTGGCATCACTAACAAACAAACCAATAAAAATATTTAATTCAATATAATATTATTATTCGAAATTGCGATTTATAACACTTCAGTTTGTATTTAGAATAATCACCGTAGATCAATTATTATGGTTTGGTTTGCGACCCTACGGCCATTTTTTGCACACTTCGGGCTAATTAGACCTACAATTTTACGTGGATTCCAAACCACTCACAAACATCCATGCCACGGCCAGTAATTAAATCTGGCGCTTATGGTATCAAAGGCCAGAGCGTTAGCTAACTGGCCATCAGGCCACCATATATTTTATGTGATTGTCAAAAGCATGTTCCATTTTGAAGGTAGGCTCAACAAAATAGTTATATTCGCTAGATAACGCTTTGAAATACATAAAGTCAAAAATGATTGTCGCATATTCTGAGTTATTTCCAGGCAGAGATAGTAAAATGTCGATAAAATAGAAATTAATGGACTAAGTGTTTTATTGTCGTTTTGTTTATTACAAAATTAGAAACAACAATAAAACACTTTTTAAAATCAATCTAATGTCAAATTTGAACTCTTTACTTACATTAGTTATTTACAGATCTATGAAATAAATATACGATACATTACATATTATATGGCCAGATGAAAAATTTCTATAGAATACCTTTATATTCGCCATTTCATATTATGCTATTTACAGAACTATGAAATAAATATACGGTACAATACATATTATATGACCCGACGAAAAATTCATACAGAACACCTATATATTCGCCATTTCATATATGATACTGATCGTGTTGATTCACTTTATAATGAATAATAAGATTTAACTGCACAATGCACTTTTGGATTTCAATGAAAAAAAAAACTACTCTTTATGTGAGTATAAAAAAAGACGTTACTGCTTGACTTAAATCAGAGCGTGTCAGAAAATCTGACAAGCATGAACGAACCTCACGATCTGATACAGTTTAAATTATTTCCATTTCGTTAGCGCAAGCGTTTCGTAACCAGAAAAATTGAAATTCGTCTCACTCCTAACAAATATTTGGAATTGCAGCGTCAAAAAAAAAAGAGTTTTTATTTTTAAAACAGAATTTAAATGTTAAAAACGATTGCATTAAAATTTATTACAAATAGAACATTTTTCAGAGCAATATTTTATAAAAGTTAACGATAAGAAAAACACGATTAATTAATTTTACGGGGGAAAAAAAGAAAGAATTTTTAATAGCACACGGAGTTTCTTACATATGAATGGAATTAGCACATAAGAAAAATAAGGTTTAACAAATATTTCAATAATGGATTTCAGTTATTGACAATGTGTAAAACAGAAAACATTAAATAAAATATTTTTCTAATATTTAAATGTTTACTTTTTTATTAAACTAAAGTTAAATTATGCTGCATCTTTTAATCTTTCTTCAAGATTTTAAGATCTTTCAAAAAAAATTACTAATTACCATATATTTTTTAATGAAAGTCGACCCATGTAAAGGCGAGAGTGCATTTTTTTCTTCAAAAAATTTGCCCTAAGTTCAAAATTCGTATATAAGCCGAAATGAAATGTGTGGAAAAACAATCCTGCAACGTTTAAACATGTTGCCAAGAAGGCAAAATTGGCCAAAGCAGTTAAAACAAGGTGAAATATTTTTTCAACCATATCGTTGTAAAGTTAAACGCCCGAAAGCCAATGACGATAGAATAACTCTGGTGACCATATGTGAAGTCAACACATAGTTGCCATTCAGTTGTTGGTTTGTAACAACAAAAACTCAATAAATAAGTTGAAAGATTAAAGCAGTGGTCCTGAAAGGGTGCACATAGATGATTACCTCATGGGAGAGAAATAGGTGTCCAGATATGAAAATAAATATAGTTACACTTTTTCTTGTCAGGTTTCCCCTTTTAGAGACAGTTTTCATTATAAACAACTAACATTTCTGATTCCTTTTTTTTTTTCTTTTTATTCACTTAAAAAGAGCCTAATAACAAAAATGAGCTAAAATGTTTCCGAGAAATTAGGAGCGCTAACTTCCATGTTTAGCTACTAGAAGAAGTGTTTACATAATTTTCAATGTGAAAAAAATTTCCATTGCTGTCTATGAGTACTCTGTGGTTTAGTTCGTAGCTCTACGGTCATTTTTTCTGCACATTTTAGGCCAATTAGACCGGAATCTACAGTTTAACGTGGATTCCGAATCATTAACAAGCATCCATGCAACCGCCACCTACTAAAATGAAACCTGAGGTACCAAAAGCCAGAGCACTAGCCAGTTGGCCATCAAGTAGTCTGTGGAGTTGGTCATCTAACATAACTAACGAAGAACTGGTAGTTATATCCGCCGATCGTGGATAGAGGATTAAACAATGTCTCTTGAGACTTTATGGATTCCTATAAATGAAGAATGCGTGTCAATATTTAAAAAAATTTTTTGAATACTTTACTGCAATTTTCAATGTCATATTTATGTGAATTAGCATTTCTACCCTCATCACAATTAAGTGTAAAAGAGAGGAAATCTTTAATGTATTGACTAGGAAATGAGAATTTGCCTTTCAAATATATTCCCAAATATTGAAGACACCGCTAGGACATTTCAGACTCTCATGAACACAAAAATTAATAAACTTAAGGTGCATTTCATTTTATTTTTATCGGTTTTTTTTCTATAACATTTGATTTACTTATTACAACATGTTTTTTGAAATTTGCATATAGTGAGCCTACAATTATTTGTATGATATTAAATGCGCCTCGACTTCAAAAGTTTGAGAATCACTGGATTAAAGTAATTTTCCTTTTCCACGCTTATTCAATTCCTACTATTAGCTCACACTCTCCCTATATACTCACCCACTCAAGTTCAAATATATTTTTTTGACCTTGTAGTGGATGACACTTGAAGTTCATACAGTTTTTTCAAATATTAATTCATTAATTAAATTTAATTCATTAAATTAGTTTTTTTTAGATTTAAGTTGCATCTATTTACCAATAGATGGCGCCAGATATAAGTGGAAAATTTTAACTTAATTTTTAAAGGACTTTTCTGCAATGTAGTGGGAAAAAAGTAGAAATTGACTTAAAAAAAAAATTATATTGTTTTTATGTGCTAATTATTTACGGTATTCTAGTATTAGAGAGTTTTTGCATACCGTACGTTAGTTACTCCCTAGCGCGCATGCTCATAGGAAATTATGTTTCCTATGAGCATGCGCGCTAGGACGAAAAAGCTAACGGACGTCGTACGGTAACTAACGTACGGTATGCAAAAACTCTCTATTATTTCTGGTGTACGTTTTGGTACTTTCGTGTTGTCCGGGTGCAAATTCCGTCAACATCAGATTTTTGGTTTTGGCGACGACGCAACAGACTTAGCAATATAAACAGTTTCAAAAATAAAACAACTCATTTTCATAAAACGAATAACTAAATTATTTAAATTTTTTTCATAAACTTAAAAATTTACTATATTTAAAAGTTTATCACTTGTGCCCAGGTAACGAAAAGGTACCTACGTATATTTGCGAGATTCGTATATAAGCCGACACCGCAATATAGTTTTAGAAAAAGTTCTAAAAACACTCAGTTTACAGACAGTATATGCTTAAAGGTAAAATGGGCATATAATGAGGCAAACTCAAGAAAAAACGTTAACCATCGTTAACCTGCGGTTTGTGAATCCTCCATTTAGATAAAGGTGTGTCGTGGCCACGTGTATACACTTTACATATTGTCGTGCATGTCATATATACTTTAACCGACAAAACAAAACGTTGAGGCGATAGTTTGCTTATATTTATAAGACTTGTTACATAACTTCGTATTTTTCTTTATAAGATTCTTAGTTCGTTAATTGAAAGTGTAGCGTTTGTCTTGATATAATAAAATAATATTATTTGTTATTAATTGTGACGAAAATTTTGGAGTTAATGTAATATTTCATTATTTATTTAAAGTATGGCACCTTAAAATCATGGATTATCAATAAAGTATATGTTCTGCTTTTACAACGATACAATTCAAATTTCTAGCATATTTATCTTATATACAGCAGATATATAGCTGATATTAAAAGAAAAATTCATAAAAGCACTTTTATATGGCTAAAGTCATATACACTACTAGCCATTACAATTACTACACCAAGAAGGCGACATGCTACAGACGTGAAATTTAAACGACAGGAAGAAGGTACTGTGATGTGCAAATGATTAGCTTTTCGGCGCATTCAAACAAAGCAGGCGCCGGTGGCGACACCTACAATGTGTTTAAATGAGGAGATTGTTCAGCAGGTTTCTCATACACAAATTGCATTTGAAAGTTGTTGCCTGGTGAAAAGTTGGTGTGATGCCTTGTTAAGAAGCAGAAATGCATACCAGAACGTTTCTGACTTTGATAAAGGTCGAATTGTAGCGTACCAGGATTGCGGTTTATTGTATAGCAGTATATTGCTGCTCGCGTCGGTCGAGATCCAATAACTGTTAGCAGAATATGGAATCGATGGGTTCAGGATGGTGATACGGAACGCCGTGTTGGATCTCAATGGCTTAGCACTAGCAGCAGAGAAGACAGGCATGTTACTCGCATGCCCTTAAAGGATCTTGTAGCCACGTCACGAGCCCTGAGTCAAGAATTGGGATAGTTTGCAAGAAAAGTGTCTGCACGAACAGTTTCACGACGTTTGCAGCAGCATGGACTTTCAGCTCGGAGACCATGGCTGCGGCTATCCTTGACGTTGCATCACAGGCAACAACAGGTCTTCAATGGTGTGATTAACGATGATCCTGGGCGCACGAATGACAATTCATTTTTTCAGATGAATCCAGTTTCTGTTTACGGCATCAAGATGGTCGCATCTGTGTTTGGCGGCATCGTGG
Organism: Caerostris darwini; assembly: GCA_021605075.1. Classification (NCBI taxonomy): domain Eukaryota; kingdom Metazoa; phylum Arthropoda; class Arachnida; order Araneae; family Araneidae; genus Caerostris; species Caerostris darwini. Next base: position 133,983 of record BPLQ01004890.1, on the reverse strand, counting down.
TGAACACACATTGGCAACATGCATTCGTCATCGTCATACTGGCCTATCACCTGGCTTGATGGTATGGGTGTTATTGGATACACGTCACGGTCACCTCTTGATTGCATTGATGACACTTTGAACAGTGCACGTTACATTTCTGGTGTGTTACGACCCGTGGCTCTACCCTTTAATCGAGCCTTGCGAAACCCTACGTTTCAGCAGGATAATGCATGACCGCATGTTGCCGTTATTGCACGGACCTTCCCTGATGTGGAAAATGCTCGGCTGTTGCCCTGGCCTGCATATTCACCAGATCTCTTGCCAATAGAAAACGTCTGGTCCATGGTTGCCGAGCGACTGGCTCGTCACCATATGCCAATCACTGCGGTTGATGAGCTGTGGCATCGTGTTGAAGCTGCATAGGCATTTGTACCTGTACATGCCATCCAATCTCTGTTTGACTCAATGCCCAGGCGTATAAGGGCTGTTATTATTGCCAGAGGTGGTTGTTCTGGGTACTGACTTCTCAGGATCTATGCACCCAAATTTCTTGAAAATTTAATCACTTGTTATCTCCAGTATAATATATTTGTCCAATAAATATCATTTTATTTTGTTATCTGCATTTCTTCCTGTTGTAGCAATTTTAATGGCCAGTAGTGTATTTTATTTCGGCCAAAAAAAGGTGTCTCTATTAAATAGAATATAGCGGTCGAAATCTTTTTACTCATCTAGCATGTCAAATAATTTGGAAAGTTAAACAAAAGGCAAGTATCGTTTAAACATTAGATATGTTACCAAAACTTTTTAAATTTATATTTTTCATTATACAATTATAGGTATTTTCATTTTACAATTAAAGGCAACAATATAAAAAAAAAGCTGCCTAACACCTAAAAACCATTGCAAGCTGATTTCTTACAAAATGATTGACGTATAATACGTAAAACAAATAGTAAAGATAATATTTAAAAAAAAAACATGTAGAAAAACATTCTTATCACAATATTCTATAACAATTTAAACAACAGCAACAAAGGAAAAACCCTTGAACTCGATTACAACTAAAATGTGCTCCGAGAACTTACCTGGATAGAAAAATACCCACTATCAGTTTACAAATATTTATTACACCATAAAAAAGGTAATATTTCATGAAACAGTTGCCACATCGATGATAAACACGTGGTTCAAGTATGTTTATGTCATTCAAAACCTTTAATGTAAAGACACTAAATTCTATCAGGTGAAATGTGAAACTATAAGCTAGAGTTTTAAATATAAGCAGTTTGATAGGAGCCTATTAAACTCCCTATGCCAGACTGCCAGTTATCAAATTCATGAGAATTCATATGCATCCATACGCATACTTCACATTAATTAGATGGAACAGAGGACACAACCATCCATTTTTGAGATATGCATCGTGAAGATGACTTATCAACATTCGTTTGACTTGAAGAAATGATAATGATTCGCAAAATATGTAATATTATTAGAACTTTTCTAACTTTACAATATTTGAATTTAATAATGTAGTGGCGCCATCTACTAAAAATAATTATAAACTATAATTGCTTGAGTAACATACAGTTAAATAATATTGTAACTTCAAACAGAAATATTTAATATTTCAGCCCTAATTAAATTCCAGTTATTGATATGAAACCTGCTTCAAAATTTATAATAAATAGATAGATCAAAACATCATACAATAATCATTTGCATTTGTCAATCACCGAAACGCTAGTACTTAATTTCCATCCGATTGAGTACTGTATAGACACTCAAATAATGAAAAAAAAAAAAAAAAAAAAAAATTAAGGAATAAAAATTTTCATTTATTCACTGGTATTGATTTTCCTGTAATATTACTACAATAACAAAAATAAAAAACTACCAATAAAAAAAAATACTTGAAATAAAAAAAAAAAAAAAGATGATAATGTCATAAAAAAACAACTATAGCTGTCCACATTTTAGCCAAGCGAAAAATGTCGTATCCCCCATTGAAACTAAAAATAATACTTTTTCCAATCAAGGCGCTATAAATTAGTTTAAGCGCGCAATTCACCATCCAGCGTTACGGGTTTTTTTTTTTTTTTTTTTTTTTTTTTTTTTTAAGATACTTATTATAAATATTTTTTTTCTTCCTCTGCATTACCTGTAGTCAATTTTTTTCTCTCTCTCTGGCGAGCGATTAAAAATGTTGCTTTCAACCCCAAACGAGCAGTTTTGATTCGATTACGTGATCATAACGGGGGATCGGTCTCCATGGTTACACGGCGTTTCCTGTAGAGTGTAGCCTTCGAAAATGTCAAACTTCGAGGACACTTGTGATCTCCCCCTTCTTCATCGTAAATGGACAGCATCGATTTCCAGGGAAAAGCTGGATAGAGCGACGAGAAAAGTTTCATGCTACAGATTAGAAATCGTAAGTTGCCACTCCTCGGGTTAAGGCTCACGTTTTCACATAAAGAAAAGGAAGCAGTGTTTGGAGAAATTGTCAATATTGAGAATTAATCTTAATCCATGAATACAATAAAAAAAAACTTTTAAATAATTTTTCAGTGAACATGTCATGTAATATGAACCATATATATTATTTGTTAATAATATGAACTATTTGAAATATATTTAGGAATATGTATCGGAGAAATTTCGCAAACTGAGTTCACTTTAAATTCTTCATTATTCGCCTATAATTCACCATTATTCACCAAATATTTCCCATTATTCACCTAAAATTCCCCATTATATATCACAAAATGAATTCGCGTTAAATTCCCCATTATTCATCTAAAACTCACCATTATTCACCTAAAATTTACCATTATTCACCTAAAATGTAACATTATTCACCTAAAATTTCCCAATATTCACCTAAATTTTCCCATTATTCATCTAAAATGTAACATTATTCACCTAAAATTTACTATTATTCACCTAAAATTCCCCATTATTCACCTAAAATTTAACATTCACGTAAAAATTTCCCATTATTCACAAATTTACCATTATTCACCTAAAATGTAATGTTATTCACCTAAAATTCCCATTATTCTCCTAAAATTCCCCATTATGTATCACAAACTGAATTCACCTTAAATTCACCATCATGTATCACAAACTGAATTCACCTTAAATTCTCCATTATTCACCATTATGCAACACAAACTGAATTCACCTGAAAAGTCTTTAAATACTTGACTCTACCAACTAAATAATACTAAATTTGGTAAAGCATAATAGCCAACTTTTCAGAAATTTCAACAGTAAAACTTTTAGGTCATTTACCTCACTTCCTTTTTGAATGACCTTATACAATAATTTTGCATTTATTTATTTTGCGTTCGCTATATATTTAGATATTGGAAAGGATCCAAATGTACACTGTGAAAAATTGGTGATAAAAATATAATTTTCTTTTTTAATTTTATTTTACCTTACTGATTACATAACACTAGCTTGTATAAAATGCATATTTATCCAATTCATTGAAAATGAATTAAGTTAAACATTGAATAAATAAATTAACATTTAATTAACCTACTGTTCTATTAAAGAGTTAAACATTTACAGATTGTAGTTGTCATCTCGAAAACCATACTTATGTTTTAGAACACAGAATTATTTTTCATATGTTTTTAAAATTTCATAGTGGTAATAAGCATACGATTGTTGTTCAGATTATTTTACAATGGGGCCCATTAGACTCGGATTTAAGAACTAGTGTAGACCAGAATGCTAAGCAACAAGAATAATAAAATGTCATGCCAGGCAAGAAATTCCGTTATATGTCTTCAAAAAGTATAGGTATCGTAGTTCTACACCCATTTTAGAATTGAATTTATGCAATGTTCTAAAAAATATTCAATAACAATTTTTTTAATCATTCCCAATCTTAAAATAAGCATAAAATTTCTAAGGGTATAACTCTGTAAATTAGCATATTCTACTATATATCATTACAAATTTTAATTTTTTTGATTTCCTATGGAATTTCTCTAATATAACAAAAACATAATGAATTTGTGGATGAGAAGTAGATAATTAAAAATGTTTTTTTTTCGTTAATAACATAACTAATCATATTTTGTCCAGTAATATTTTTTCTGTATAGTATTAAAAGTTAAAATAGATTATTATTTATTTATTTATTTTATTTTTTTGCCTTGGAGATTTTCTAAATTATTATAGAATATAATAGAGTATGTAAGTGATTTAATTTTTATTTACATGATTCAAGAATTTTCATTAATATCTGTATTTTTGTTGTTTTCCATTTCTTTATATATGAAATGGTTTGTCTACAATATTTCGAAAAGATACATAAAAATATTAAAAAGTATAAAGTAATTGACATGAAAATGTTAAAAAAAAAAAGTAATTATATAAAATAAAAAAGCAAAATTATGAAAAATCAAAAGGCATTAAATTTAAAGTAAGTGATAAAAAAAAGTTGCAATTAACTAGAAACGCTTTCCTTACAAAAATAAAAATAACTGATTTAAAGACATTTTTTTTTTAAATGATTTCAACTAACTAATTTTTAAATAGCATAATTTGCACAATCTTAGAAAATTAGAAACAGCTTTATTTAAACAAATGACTGAACATCAATTGAGAAACACCAGCAATAGCAAAATCCTTTACGATATTTGAAATAAAATGTCCATAAAATATTTGAACAGTTTTCCTTTCCAATTAAATAAGTTGTCACAGACAATTCTTATCTAAAAATAAAAATTATAAAAAATTTGTAAAGTATTTTTCCCCCTTCTATAAGAGGGGAAAAAATAGAAGAATGATAACAACACTACATAGGCGCACATGCAGACACAGAAATATTCGAAACGAAAAAAAAAAATTCCCTTCGAACTCCAGTGTCTCCACGTGCCGAGCATCCTCCACGCACCCCAAAGATCACCCTCCCAATCGATACTCCGATACCCATCCCCCAGACAAACACACACTCACGGTGTGTTTATGTAGAAGAAGAAGAAAACGCATATTTACCTGTGTCGAGTCGCCGCGATTCCCCGCCGCCAGAAAGTGTAACGACATTTGGAACTCGCCATGCACCGCATTTCCCCTAAAAGACGCACACTTTTCCTCTGCACTTTCTTCCACAGAGAAAAGAAAAAGAGAGGACTGTCACTCACGGAGGAGATTCACATTTTTTTTTTCTTTTCTTTCCCAACTGCAACTCGTGCTGGCTGTGCTTTTTGGCAAGGCGGGAAAACGCAGAGCCGAGGTTTTCGTGTCCAGAGTTTTCGCGGTTCTCGTTTTCGGCGCTTCCATTTTTCGGAAGCAGACCGAGAGACAACGCGCGCTTCTGGGATTGATCGGTTTTGGGGGGCCTGCACCGCCCTCTGTCGAGAGGCTCGGGAACCAACCACTCCCCTCAATAAACTCAGCACCCAAAGAAATGTGCTAAATACATGATTCAAAAACTAAAGACGTTTGATACTAAAAAAATAAATAAATAAATTTCACATACAAGGTGTCAATATCTAGTATCTATACCATATACTCAATTTTACATCAAATTTCTTTGACAAGGTGTGTCCAGAATCAATTTTAAAGAATTCCTTCCTGAATATATGATTTTAGAGTTTGCTTTGAACAGCAATAACTTTTTAAAAACTTTTTAACCAACCACTGCCCTAAATAGACTTGGCATCAAAGCAATGTGTTAAATATATGATTCAAGAACTATTTGATCTCAAATCAATCAAGCAGAAGACATTTGATACTGAAAAAGAGTAAATCAATTTCACATAAGTATAGTTTTACAAGGTGTGTCCAGAATCGATTCTAAAAAATTCCTTCCTGAATATATGATTTTAGAGTTTGCCTTTGAACAGGAATAACTTTTTTAAAAAATTTTAACCAACCACTCCCATAAATATACTTAGCAACAAAGAAATCTGTTAAATATATGTTTCAAAACCTATTTGATCTCAAATCAATCAAACAGAAGACATTTGATACTGAAAAAGGGTAACCTTTTTAAAAACTTTTGAATTAACATACAATTGTATTGAATAGTAGTACAGTTTTTTCTTCTGAAGTTCTGCTCAGCAATTGATTCTTAAAGAAAATTAATAATATATATTTTTCACTTAAATAAGATATTAGTCTTTGTTAAAAATGAAATTTCAAAAAATTCATTTCAAATTTTATACAATTTTATATTTTGGATGTATTTTATTGTGTAATGAAATAATAGTATTAAGAAAATCCTTATATTGATACATAAGAGGTTTTTTTTTTTTTTTGTACTTTTAATAATAAGTTACTGTTAATAATACTATTTATATACTGTTAATAATAAATTTTTAATAAGTTTTCTTTCTAATGAAATTTCTATGATAGAATCGATAATAAAAATATGATGCCACATTAACAAATTTTGCGCGTATGAAAACCAGAATAACGGCCAACTCTCTATTTGCCATTTACTTTAAAAATATTTCGTGCAAATAACAAAGAATAAAAAAAGAGTTTGGAACGGATGCTGTATAATTTTAAACTTTATTATTCTGTGTATAACTTATTTCTAGAAAAGGAAGAATCCTAGTTCTCCCGTAAAACGGAAAATTTGCATGAATAGGGCACTTGCAAAAAAAACAATGAAAATTCGAGAATGTTTCTAAAACATTTTCTTATTGGCTTTGAAAACACATAAAAAATATATTAATTAAAAAACCTTTCAAATCTCGCAAGTTTGTACAAAATTAAGAGCATGATAAAAGCTCTATAAGACATATTAAACAACTAAACTATATCTCCCACATAGGCTTCTTTAACAGCAGGGTTGCTCCTCTGGTGCCATCTAGCGACATATATTGGAATTTATTATCGACTACTTTTGTTCATTCAATGTAATCTTCGATCGATAAAATTTTGTATAGTTTATATACAGCCTTTTGTGCATATAAAAGTTTGTGATAAATTTAAATGTGGTTGAATTTTTTGGGGTTTGATTCATATATAAGATAAAACCAGCTCTCATATCCTTATAGTAGATATTCAAAATCTAAAACAAAATACTTAAAAAAATTTCAAAATAAATTTAATATTTATGCTGTTTTCATATCAATTTAGTGTTAAAAAAATAATAAAAGCATGATTAATGATTTAAATAAATTACACACTTTTTGGTAATTTAATATTACGAAAAAACAAATGAATACTTTAAGAAGGGCGTGAAATCGATCCAAAATCTAAAATTGTCTTTCAAAAGTAAAAAGGTTGTATCAAAAGGCTACTCTAATAACCGCATTAAGTATCTATAATATTTTTCAAGTTAATGTTTTGAAATTGATTCTAAAGCAACATTACAAATAATAATAAAATACAGCAACGTTTATTAAGTAAAAACTTGAATTAAAACGAAGAACACTATATTCAATTTCCCCTTAAAACCACGACACATTAAAAAAGAAGAAAAAATACCGAAAGCAGAAACTTCTTAAAATTCAATTGGCCCAACAAAAACGCGCGCGCACAGGGGCGCTCATTTCAAACTCATCAATCGCGGCAGCAGAAGGAAAACCCTGGTGAAGAAGAATGCGCCCAGGCTTGCCGAAGCAAAAATCGATTCTTGCGGGGCCGCCCTCCCTTGCGGTAACTAGAGACTAAAGGCTATAGGTGGTGGGAAGCTTTCGTCACCGAAGGACCAAGAGGCACAGCAGCAGCAGCTATTGATTTTATTTGGCCACACGCTCTCCGGGAAGACCTTGAGGGGCGGATGCTGTGGTGCCCCAAGGGGAATCGCTGGAATGTCTTAGGGGGGCGCAACACCGTGTACAGAATGTCTGGACGACTTTCTGTACCACTACTACGCTTTCGGGAGTGGGGCGTGGATGCAAATCTTAGCGTGCTAAATGAACTTGAGAAGCAGTAACCAATGTAGGGGAAATATACTGTTAGATAGGTGGCACCTATAAACCCTCGAAAATATGTAGTCGAACGCTTTACTGTCAGTGAATAACTAATTAATTTTAAAAAAATAAAAAGGGAATAGGAAATAAGGAGAATATACAAAAATAAGAGAAGTGGAAAAAAAAAATGCAACTAAAAACATTAAACAATAATAAATTCAAAATCCTTTTTTCCTCTAAGTAAATTGGTAATTTGTGTAGACCAAATTAATTTACTCAAATTAAAATGCATATTTTAAAATTTATTTACATAATATATCAGAGTATTAAAACAGAAACATTCATTAAAAGGTTTAAAAAATAAGGCAATTTACAAATGACATAATATATTAGAAAAAAATAACGAATTTTCTTTTAGTTTCTTAGAAACATAAGAATTTTTATTTCATTCAGAAGAGAAAGAAAAATGAGGGTTGATAAAGTAAAAACATTTCTTGATAAATTCAAAGAGTGAAATATTATAATATTACGCAGATCATGTAAAGACATACAAAAATTTATAAAGTATACTAAATCTCTTTCATTATTACCACCAAAATATAATTGAGATTTTAAAGCCTAATAATTTTTGCCGAAGATAAAATGTAACTAGTGATACTTTTGAAAAAACGTTTTATTAATTTTGTAAGAGAAAAGGATGCATTACGTTCCAAATGGAATGCACATAGGCGAGGATGTCAGGATTTGGGTGGTTTTAATATAATGAGCTGATAGTTTTTTTTTTTTTTTTTTTTTTTTTTTTTTGGTCAAGATGAAAGTGTGTTGAAATTGTTTAAGGAATTAAATGTGCCAGAATAAATTTTGAAGAAAAACTAACTAGATAATATCATAACAGAATGCGCATAAAAATTTTATTTTACTAACTTTAGTGAATGAATGCTATTAAGAATGCTATAAAATGAAATAAAAATAATTTGAACAAAAATTAAGTAAATCAAAGAAAAGTAATCCAAACAAGTTTTAAATAAATCAAAGAAAAATAATCCGAACAAAAATGAAATAAATCAAATAAAAATAATTCGAACAAGTTTTAAATCAAATAAAAATAATCCGAACAAAAAATTAAATCAAATAAAAATAATCCGAACAAAAATTTAATAAAATAAATAAAATAATGCGAAAACGAAAATTAAATAAATCAAATAAAATTAAAAATAATCCGAACAAAAATTAAATAAATAAAATTAAAATAAAAATAATTCGAACAAAAATTAAATAAACAAAATTAAAATAAAAATAATCCGAACAAAAATTAAATAAATCAAGCATACAAAATCAATATGCAAATCTTTCAGTGTTGCATATTTTAAATAGGTACAAATAGCTTTAAAATAAAGTCAATTAACAGAATGGTTAAAGATACTATAATATTACTAATATTTTTATTAGTAAACTTGAATTACAATCAGAAAGCAATATATGAACTTAAGTGGCAGATACAATCACTTAATATTAAACAAGTTTATCTTTTGGGCGGAGGGAATAAAATATATAATAATAAACAGCTAAATCAATGAAACATTTTAAAATAAAATCATCCACGACACGTTTCTAATTAAACTCCCCCGCTCTATCTCCTCACAGTCAATGATCTCATACAATGGCACGAGGGCGCACGTATCACAGGAGAGGGCCGCGAACAATGGCTGCCCTTGTCCACGTCTAGGAGCAATGATCGATGAGCCTGAACCGAGATCTCTCGTCTGTATTCCCGAAAGATGATTGACCACAGTTTCAGTGAGCATTGTCACACTAAATGGGCGCTTCTTATCCACGCAGGTTATCTGCTTCGCAAAATAATGATTGACTGTGTCACTTATTGATGGCTCGCAGATTGGCGAGTTTACGAATCTGTAACCACAGGAAGTCGATCCATTCAGTTCAAAATAACAATGGATGTAAGAAAGATACAATGCTTGAATGTAACAGAACGTAGCAGATGCTTAAACTTCACAACTTTATTTCTATTTTACAAAGTGAAAAAAATAAACATTTAACCTAAACAATTAGATAAAATTATAGATAATTATAACGCTTTGAGATCCATATTATGTCTAATTTCAAGTGAATTTTTGAATACATGGTAATACACATTTTGGACCTGAGGGCCGACTGACTGGGCTTGGTGGCACAAATTTCTGGTTAGCTTCCCGGCCGTGCCATGAATGTTTGTAGTAGTTCGGAATCCACTTTAAATCGTGGGCCCCGATCCGTAAGATTCTGTAAAGCGTTTTGAGTACGGTTGACAAACGGTATAAAAGGTAAAAAAGAAACATCTATTCGGTAACGGAACATTTATTCGGTAAAAAAGAAAACATCTTCTGTCTCTAAATCTGCCAGTAGTCAGACTGATTTAGCCCACCTTGGGGATGTTGCATCAAAAATGATGATGCTACTGATTATGGATACACATTGAATAACGAAACAACACAGACAAATCTAATCGACTCTAAAAAAAAAAAAAAAATCGACTTACCCAGACCAATCTACTCATTGGAGTGACTAACAAATAAGCGCAAACTTTTATTGTATAGCTCGTTTTAGTTTGACATAATATTGAAAAATTAAACAGCCAAGATTTTGGTAAATGTCACCAAGAAAATCGAAAATGGAAAGTATTAATAATTAAAAAGAGTTGAGCAGCAATAATAGTTCTTTTATAGCTTTCTTTATAAGCATAGCAAGATTATCTATTTCTAAATCACAAAGTATCCCTAAAAGTGAATTAGACGAATGGCTTTTTACTAGAAAAATATTTACGAAGTCTTAAAAAGCACTAATTCAGCTTTAATTCGATTGATAATTTATAATGGGTCAGCAGTTTCTAACAATATTTTTTTTTTTTCAGAAAAATTCCTCCAATAATGTTTTAAAACAAATATTTTATTAATGAAGCTATTATTTTTAAATATATATTTAAACTGGTTGAATACAAAATCATCTAAAATTCCGTGAAAATTCAAAGAGAATATATTGGGAAAAATTATAGAATATTTTCTATAATTTGTCCCAATGAAATCGTAGTTAAAAGAATTCAACTTTAATTAGAATGATAATTTATAAAGGGTCAATTTGCAATGTCTTTTTTATATACGCAATTTTTATATAATCATTTAGTACAGAATGTCCTCAACATTATGGAAAAACTAAATAAGTACTGAGATAAGACTCACTGAAAAAGTTTTAAAAAAAAATGAAGATACTTTTATATATACAAAAAATTGTTTTTACAAAATTAGTAAACTATTTAGTGAACTTATGTTAATTTTAAAGCAACCATTCACCATTGAAGCAGACATAACAGCCTGAAGTTAGCGCTAACAAGTTCATGTCTGCGAATTGAATCGCACCTGTTTTTCGAAAACGGGCCGCACAAATCACCGAGGGGAGGCACAAAAAGGTCATGCTTCATGACTTTTCTATTTTAATTTCGCGCAACAATTCGCAACGCTGACCACCGTCATTTCGAGTCCTTCACAAGGCGAAGTGAAACCACAAGTTACATGTCACGCGAACCGAAGCCGACCAAAAAATAGAAAAAGCAGACCGGTCACTATGACGACAGGCTGTACACAAGCCAGTTAAGATCAAACCGTCACGACATTTTAGTCCTCACCGGCACAACTCTTTCTTTTTTTTCTTTTAATTATCCGTACACTAACGTCATTACTTTTTGATCACTTCAATCCTCCAGTACTGTCAATGTTTGAAAAGCAAGGACACATATATTTGGATGTATTTTTCAAATAAACAACTTATATTCTAAACTCTCTCTCTCTTTTTATATATATATTATATATATATATATATATATATATATATAATCCTTCTTAGGACATGCATGGAAAACGATTCATTGCATGAGAATTAAAATGTGTATATTGGCAACACTATTATATTACAATATTACAATATCAGAGAGACTACATTCTATAAAGTATATTCACTCCAAGATCTCCAATAACTTATGGGGAGAGGAAGACACCAGTACGATCGTGCGGGTAAGGCTTTTCCAAGAAAGCATTTCAAACATGCCTTACCTGTACTATCGTACGTTCTCGGGCTTAAAGGGATAAAAGGATTTTACGAACATTTAAAAACAAATTATGTTTATACGAATTTTATTTAATTCAAATTCGGTAAATATGAACTATATTTTTAAAGTAAAATTTTCTACTAAACAAACTATGAAAACTTCGGTTTATTTAATCAAATTTAATTGTATGAATAGCAAAATTCGAGTTTGTACAATATTTTCTCTCCTTATAGCATTACCAGTTTTATAATTAGAATAATTACTGAATCCAAATTCTAGAATGATGTAATCTTTAATTTTAAATATATTAACCTGTCAATTTTTCCTGAATCAGATATAATAATATACTTGATTTTCTTCAAAGGACAGTGGATTCAAATATTTAGTTTTCTCTGCTATTCCCATAATTAATGTTATGATAATTATCTATATATGTAATTAATAGATATTACATTTAACAATCAATTATATAGAATAATAAACTCTAGTCACGAGATAATCTGAGGTCAATTAGGTATTAAACACCACAATTATATTCTAATGATATATCAGATTGCAAAAACAATATTTGTTCACAATTTTTCATTTGCAATAATTTTAAATATTAACCTAAATCAAATTTAAAATATTGAAACAGTTTTAATATGTATTAATGGGAATAAAATAAAATTAAATGTTAAGTTATTATGGGAATTAAATGTTTTTCAATGAATGAGGAATAATGAATAAGAAATTCAGATAACTAACTGTGTCTTATAAATTATTAGTAAGTACCACCAGCGTTTCCTTACTACAGAAACCAAAACATTTTTTGTTACCATAGACAAGGAAATTGAAATTTTTAATACTGACTCTTCTTAAATCCGAAAAATAAGTTAACAAATATCAAAATAATAATAATCTACTAAGAAACTTCGATATAGAATTCAAATAGATTAATATAACAACAATACATTAAAAAAAAATATTTAAATTTTAAATAATAAAAATAAATATAAATTATAAAAACTTTTAAACTTATTTAATTTATATTAAAATTCATTTTTTCTTATTATTGTAATAATAAATAAAATAATCTCAGCTAGGATGCAAAACATCTAATAACGATCAAAAATAAAAGCCATAGACCCAAGCGATAGTGCCATTAGGAGCGAAGTATCAAAAAAACGTCAGATGCCGAAAAGAGGCGTGATGTTATTTTCCATTCTTAATTATTTTTAATAACAAAAAAAAGTAGTCAACATCTGCTTATATATATAAAAAAGATTTGTATTGAATTAAAAAAATTCAAGAAGAATTTTTGTCTTCGAACTGATACAAAAATAATAAATTCAAAGAATGGATTTCAATAGAAATCCATTTTTGAAGGTTTTTCCTTGAAGTCCATAGAAAGTTTTCCATTAAGTTCATTTGAAAGTCCGTAGTTTTTAAATTTTATGAAATATCGACAGATTTCTAATGTACCAGTGAAATTTAAATTTCAAAAGAATCATTAAGACATCATTTAAATTATTATCAATATTAATATTTCACATCCGTAAATGGTGGCCAATTGACTAGTGTTCTGGCCTTGGTACCACAGGCCTTCTAAGTACAAATCCTGGTGATAGCATGGATGTTTGGGAGTGGTTCGGAATCCACGTTAAACTGCTGGTCTCAGTCTAATTAACCCAAAGTATGCTCAAAATGACCGTAGTGCGAAAAACCAAATCAAACCACATCCGTAACATGTTTATAAAGTATATAGTTAAAATTCAACTGATAAATACAATAATTCAGATGAATATTTTAACTAATCGTAAAAACATTTTTAGAAAATTAAAGCATTTAAATCAAGCAATTTAAATTGCATTTATAACGTTTTCTATAAAAACATTAACAGTGTTTTATTTGACAAGAATACTTGTTAAGACCCAAAATTCGTTCCATATCGTTCCGCTTCATTTACCAAATGAATAATAGAAGTTCATATGACATTCAAAATGTGGGGGGAAAAATCCCTATTTTTTCCCCCTTACCCATTCCCATTTCCGATTATTGCGCAATCGTTTCACCACGCTAACAAACCGCTGTCCTTTGTCGGAACACGACACGACAATTAATCAGAAAACGTCACAACTGCGAGAAGCCATCCGAAACCGAAAACAAGTAAATGGGAATAAGTGAAAAATAAAGGCAGAACCGAAAACTCATTTAGCAGAGGTAGGGGGGAAGAACCTATTAATATTGGCGTGGTCACAAGTCACCATTAGAAAAGAACTCTTTGAAGGCAGCAACAACAGAAAACCACAGCACAGTACGCGTGCATTATTTTGCTCGACGGGATTCTAATTAGATTAACGTGTTTGTGCCACACACCCATCACTGGTGTCCGTAATTAGAGCGAAGGTTCTGTAACCATGGAGATGCGCGTGTGACGACCGCAGGACCCCGTTACTCTCTCTCGGAGTCGATTACGAATTTCAACCAGACTGGGATTCAGTGTCGGCTACCGTAACGAGCAGTAATGGGGCCATTAATACTGAGGGATAAAAGACTGAAGGGATGGTTTGTGGCCAGAAATGGATGGCAAAGGAAAGTTTACTAACTGATTAACAGCGCTAAAGGGATGTCGAAGTTGGAGGCGGCCCCTGATCTTGTAAGGTTTTAATTTATTGATATGAATTCCACTGCCCTCTTATCAATTATATCTGCCCTCTTATCAAGACCTACAAACATATTTAACCTCTTAAAAAAAATTTTTTTTGAAGAGAAATCAATTGATACTTCGTTCCCACGATACACAATACAGTCTCGTAATTCAATGTCAAGATTGTGGATATTGCACATCTTCTCAAATTGTTTAAAAATATTCCTCGAAAAAAAAAATTGATTTATAACTAAAATTATTAATATTTATAACAATATTAATAATTTTAAAAAGTTAATTGTACCCATAAGCATCAATGTCTTTGAAGATGTTAAGGAATATTCTACGATGAAACCAATTTTGGATAGATGCAATTATCTTGCAAGATTAAGATTGTAGTTAGAGGCGGCCCTAATCTTGTAAGGTTAAATTTATTGATATAAACTCCTCTGCCCTCTTATCAATTTGAGACAAGTGAACATATTTAACCTCTTCAAGAACAAAAAAAAAATTTTTTTTTTAAGAGAAATCATTTGATACTTCGTTTCCACGTTACAAAATACAGTCCCGTAATTATAATCCCAAGATTGTGGATATTGCACATCTCCTTTTCAAATTGTTTTTAAAAAAATTAGCTTGATAAAAGTCTGTTTTATAACTTGAAATAATAACTTTAAAAAGTTAATTGTTCCAATAAATGTCAATGTCTTTTAAGGTGTTAAGGAATATTTAAAAATGCAAAAAATATTGGATAGATCCAATTACCTACCGAGATTAAGATTGCAATTACAGGCGGCCCTAATTTTGTAAGGTTTAATTAATTGATATGAATTCCTCTGCCTTTTTATCAATTTAATACTTGCAAACATATTCAACATCTTCAAGAACAACTTTAAAAAAAATCATTTAATGCTTCGTTACCACGATACAAAAGTGTGTTTGATCATCCTGTATCAGTATTTTATTTAAATTGATAATTCAGTACTTGAATACCAACTTAGGTCATATACTCACATTTATTTATAGACGAATATGGAAGGTGATGATTGCGACGCTACAGGCTAACAATCTTAAAATACATAATAAATTCTCTCATTAGTATTAAATTTTTGTAGAGGTATAAGTTGTGCTCTTTTTATAATAAATTCTTAACAATTTAGTAATGACATAAAAAAAAAAATCTTAATCTTATTAAAAAGTGTTTATCAGAAACTAGTAAATTAATATTTTTCATACAAACAATTTATCATCTTCTTATCAGCCTTCTTGCACTTCATAACACTTCCCACCATGCATTTCATTATTATTCGTCTCTTATTTTTCATTGTTATAAAAATTAGCTAACCAAGAACTATCAGAACCAACTGAAATTTCACACATGTGTTTAGTGACGATTCGTAATTAAAATTAGTGGGGGTATTGCTTTAAAATATGTCATTGTATTTAATATTATGTAAAAAGAAATAAACAAGTAAAGAAAAATGTATGTATAAAACTTATAAAATCCTAAACAAAACATAATTTTTAAGTTCATTCTTCCTTTCTTACTTTGCAATAATATTCATTTTTTAAGTATGCTTTCATCGTTATGTAACGTATCAATATAAATAAATAATTAAAGGAGAAAAAAACTCATCATATTGAATGATATGCATAATATCGAAAAAAAGCAGGAATTGCCACAGTCCTAATTTATTATACACGAGTAGCCATGTGGTTCCAAGTTTGATATGAGTAAATCATTATAAAATTAAAGTTAAGGAATCATTTATAGTAGGAAACAATACAGAGAAATGCAGGGTCTAGTACCTCGTTGGACCGCTACGATGGAAAATGGCATTCAGGTCTTAAATCAATTTATTTGCTTTTTTGATAGCTCATCGATTACATTATATCAACTTCAATATTTACTAAAGCAGCAAAAACACCAGCTCAATCAACAAATTTAGGTGTGATAATAAAATTAATACTGATTCATTGAAATATTTAACAAAAAATAATTTAGCCTAATTGGTAAATGGCCATAAGTTTGAACACATGCCCACTTTTCACTTATCGGGCTCTCAAGTCTGACAAGTCACACCCCAAGGGGAACATCTGCATAAACGTATATATACACACTAGTGGAAAAAGAAATTCCAACAATAAAGCAGAAATTAGTTTAGAAGATTTAAATTTAGGCAAGGCATTTTTCTAACATAATTATTTGATTAAAATTTCAAGGTCCCAGGTTAAAGTATGTTCGAAAAGAGCCATTTCAACTGTCAAATGGTCGTGCATTAATAACCGCTATAGTCTCCCGATTTTGAATGCCATTTTGTGGGATGATCCCATGAACCCATGAAATCAACAACGAACCATATATAATGCTGGATTTGTAGTCCAATAATGTCCCATAAGCGTTCGATGGAAGAAAGATATGATGATTTCGCAAGTCAAGACAATATCGATACTCAGTAGAAAGAGTTGGGTCGCAGCAGTGTTATGGGATGTATGCTATCCAGTTGGAAAATGTCCCTGGCATAGTAATAAAAAAGGCAGTACAACAGGTTCAATCACCAGTCTGACGTACAAATTTTCTGGTAAGCTGTGTGGGATAAAGACGAGAGTGCTCCTCCTGTCATAAGAAATTGTTCCCTAGATCATAATAACTCTTGCTGTAACTCCCCAGAGTATTTAAGGTGCAGACAGATGTGTACCAAGCTCTCACCTGGCCTCCTTCCAACCAATACACGGCCATCACGGGCACAAAGACAGAAACGACTCTTATCTGAGAAAGCAACGAATCTTAACTCGATCTTCCACAATGAGCTCTAGCTTACGGCAAATAAGACGGTTGTTCCTCTCTGTTATGACCAGTGTTCGGCTGGACTACCCAATATTCTTGAAACATTACCTTCTGTGATCACTGCTGCCAATAATCATACACAGTGAATATATTCCTGACAAGTTTATCTGCAATATCGCGAAAAGAAGCAAACTCAATAAGTTACTGATACTCCCTTCTTCGCATCCTTAAATACATTCTTGACTCCAATGCTTATGTAAAGCAAAAGCTTGCTGTACAGTATGTAAAGCAAACGTGATTTTCATGTTCATAAAGGCGCTACTCTTATTCGTCTAGCACGAAACTGGAA
The DNA here is from genome assembly GCA_021605075.1 of Caerostris darwini. NCBI lineage: Eukaryota > Metazoa > Arthropoda > Arachnida > Araneae > Araneidae > Caerostris > Caerostris darwini. Next base: position 116,247 of record BPLQ01004890.1, on the reverse strand, counting down.
TGGACGCCATCTTTTAGATGTACAAACACGGAAGGGTACTGTATGTATATATGTATGCACGTATATACCTTCTTCTTCAATGGAGCGACAGACTCAAGATGGACCAAAGCCTTCTTCCCACTGGCAGATTCCGAAATATGTTGTTTTCTTTTTTATGAGGTAGGATTGTCAGCCCTATGTCCAATACTCTACAGTCATATTAAACCGGACTTACGATTTAAAATGGATTCCCTACACACACACACACACACACACACACACACACACACACACACACACACACACACGCACACACACACACACACACACGCACACACACATATATATATATTATAGAGAAATGGACATAGAATAACACAAACAAAGAATATAAAGAGGGAGAACAAGCACAATATACTTGCACAATTATCCTGTATAATAAGGTTATAAATTAACACTAGCTGAATAAATGTTTTCATTTATCTCCCAATACCATGAAAAAAAAAATTAAGCAGAAAAAGGCATGCAGAATAAAGCTAAACATATTAATTAATACATTGTTATTATTACCTTTTTATTATTGTTCATTTTTGCCACTAAGCTTGTTCCACACAACTTCAATTTTTAAAACTAAATAGCAGATTCAGGACAGCGAGCAAAATATTTTAATTATTTTAGCATTATATGCACCACAAGGACATACTTATTTCTCATATTTGTTTAAGTTATTTATATCTTATTAGCATTATCTCAATAAGCAAAATTAAAAAACTCAATGCATGATCGTTTCCTCAATTTTGTTCATTGCATAGCACTTTTTGTTCATTACATAGTACGTACAGTTTGTTTCCGCATATATGCGAAATTCCGCAATTATTTAAGAAAGATAATTTTTTCATATCCTAATATTTATTATACTATCCACATATTGCATACAATATTTCAATCAATAGACAATTTAAAGTCCATTAATTGTTTCTCAGAAGAATTTTGAATTCAATTATTAATATTATGGTGATTATTAATAAATCCACAAAGCTATGTATTGTTACTTTCCTTGCTTCTAATTCCTTGATAAAAAATTAATTGATTTAATACCTATCACAAGAAAACGCAAAATGACTATTTTTAAAATATTTTTATTTTCTGGATAAGTTTTGAAATGACATGGATAGACATACAGTGTTTAAGATGTTAGTTAACAACCTCGCTAATCTATGAGGATCGAGAACTAATTACGCGGTTCCAACCGAGAAGACCCACTTTATGAAGGAGAAAACTAAGTAAAGCACAACCCAATGAAGCTTATAAACCCAAACATCCGCAGTGCCAGGAATTCCTCCCCTCGTTCCACTTGTGCTTCGAGGAAGCAAAGAGTAAATGAGCACAAACCGAGGCACTGGAATGATCGCGGCGGCGATCAATACAGCGTGATCTCTATCAAGAACTCCCCGTAATCTGCCAGTCCCAAGAAGAATCAGAGCCCCATTTAGCCCTACCACAACCCTTTCGACCGAGAGGGGGCCATGGCGAAAGAAGCCCCGCGTCGCCCCATCTTGCCACACACATTAAGGCTTACTGCGCCCTACCCCCTCCTCCCCACAATGGTTAAGTGAACAGCAGTTCCTGTACAGTGCACTTCTCTTCCCCCCTTTGATATACAGTTGCCATGGCAACGGGAAAAGGGAGAGCGCCGCTTCGGCCCATCTGATGAGCATAGGGCAAGGAATCTTTCCACAGTCACTAGAACACAGGTGAATGGGGATGGGGCGGTGGAGAGAGAAAAGAAAAAGTAATGATTCTTCTAAGAAGGAGAAAAAAGAAAAAGAAAAGAAAAGAGCAGCAAGGAAATAGAGTTTTTCTTGTTTTGGTACATTTGATACTTTATTTAGTTGATTTGTTGCCTCCTTCTCATAGTAATCCGGAAAATATTTTCACAGAAGGAAGGGGGGGGATAGGAAAAAGAGTACTTTTTTTTTTTTTTGAACGATTATATCTTTTTAAAACTTCAGTTTTCTTAACATATAATATTTCAACAACACAAAAGCTAGAATAGATTTTTTAAAAAATCAGCTATATTTTATTGATAAATGTTAAAAATGTCGTAAAAAAATTGAAAACAATCAAATTGTAAAAATAATATGCTTATTTGCTTGAATTTATCATGATATATTCATAAATGTTAGTAAAGAAATTTTTTTTAAATTAATTTTTTTCTGTTTAATGATCAAAATATTACTTTAATTAATTTCTTATTTGATTTAAAATGTTATAACAAACATTGACATTACAAAGGACTCTCTCTATCAACAAAAACTATCAAATTCCGGTAATAAATAAATAAATATTAAAATTATAACAATTTCAATTGTAAAATAGAATAATACGCTAGTAAATTTAAATAATGCTATAAAATCTTTACAGAATGAATCCTTCTTATTAATACGCTTTCTTGTATTTATATCGTTTGGAATTGAAATTTCATGTATTTGGTGACGTTTATTATGTTTATACTAAACAACAATAATTTTAATTGTAAAATAGAATAATACGCTAGTAAATTAAAATAATGCAATAAAGTCGTTGCATAATGAAGACTTCTTATTAATACGTTTTCTTGTATTTATATTGTTTGGAATTGAAATTTCAAGAATTTATGAATTTGATTATGGTTATTATGTTTATACTGTTTATTTTCTAATAATATGGTTTTTTTTTATTGTTTAATTATTATAATATACATAACTACCGATTCAATACATATTACATAGTTTACTTCAGATAATTATTTCGTTAATCTGAATTACATGTAATCGTACATAAACTAATATTTAATAATAAATAAAAATAAAAGTCGATAGAAATTAAACTAATTTAACAAGGAAAAGTAATCGATTCGATGAATTTCCTCCCGTCCATTACATCAGTTAGCAGGATACAATAAATTGTTAAGAAACAAAATGGAGAAAATTGTTGCTGCCATGTCTAATGTACATCACAGGTTAAGAAAATAATTCGAGGCCAGAGATGGCCAACCCGCGGCCCGGATTGAATATTTTTTATGTCCGTGAGATATATCACACTTTCACAAAATATATTTATTTTATAATGGCCAAAATAGTGAAAACCAATGTATTAAAAAAAAATACGTTATGTGTGCATCCTTATATTCAAAAATGAACTGCCGAAATTATGAGAAAAAATTAACTTGGATTTTAAAATAATATTCCTGCGAATCTAGGGCAGATATTGCCTGTTTTATTTATGAGTTTACAGTTATGAGTTCGAACAGTTATGAATAATTATGCTTTTATTAATTAGTTACAATTATGAATAATTAAATTATATTCTGCGAACTCATGATGAGCGCGCATCTTGGAACATCTAATATAATTGGCTCTATGTTTCACTTCAACAGTGACCTCAGCGACGCAGTGACCATCCCTAGATACGCATAGTTGATTAGAGCAAACCAGATTCTTAGTTCAAGTTGATAGCAATTTTGGTTTAATTCAACCTGCGAATCGTTTTTTTCGAAAATGAAATTGATCAAATACAAAACACGCTCAAACATAACGGACGCTAACCTGCAACACTAGGCAATACCTAAATCGATTTGAGATCGATCTGTAAGATCAGAGATCGATTTGTAGAAGCTAAGTGAAAGAGTGGAGAAACAAATATCGCAATACTAAAATAAATATTTTTTAATGATTTCATTTTTTTTATTTCATTTATATTTATATATTTTGTATATTTCATTTTTAGTGTTACATAGTTCTTTACAAAGCGCATTTAGTATCATTATTATTATGTTATTTATGTTTACATGTAAATATAACTAACATAATAAACACAGTAATAATAACTCATTATGTTTCAATTTTTTACTCCAACAAAAATGTCTGTAATGGGTCTAAATCTAATATGGGGATATATAATTTTATATGCGGCCAGCGGAGTTATGATGCATTTCCAAAAAAGCCCGCAAGATCATTTAGGTTGGCCACCCCTGATCTAGGCCACAACACTTTGTCCTTAACTTTAAATATCTAAAATTTTATTATAAGCAAGGTGAAAAGATAGGCATTTATCAAATTAAACAGCTTACAAAAACCTAATTAACGAAAATCCTGCAAAGTAAACTAGGGATTTATATTAACAATAGATTTATTCAGTTTTAAGAAATTAGCAAATTTTAACAAGCTGGTGCTCTCATGCTTCCTTTACAGAATAAAGCTGATAAACGCATGGTAAGCATTTAATAAATATAAAAATAATAGAAGAAAATAAATGTATCATATATGCATAAAAATTAGCAAATTATAAAAATGTACATAAAAGGCAATAAACAAATTTATAATAAAAAAAAAAATTTCTATTTAATGATCAAAATGTTACCTTAATCAATTACTTATTTGATTTTAATTGTTATAAGAAACATTGACATTAAAAAAGAAATTATTATTTAAACTTACACATTCAACTGGGAATAAAGTAAAGTTTCATCAATATTTTTACCAACAAAGTTCAATTAAAAAGAGAAGTTTTAAAACAACAATGCAAAATTGTTTATCATATATATTTGAAGATTAATAGAAAATGAACTTTTTTTTTGGTGTCTGGGAGGCTATATGCATATATAGCCATTTTTAAAGTAGTAGATCTTACAGAATCGTAAAGTTGTTTTATTTTCATTTTATTTTTGGAAAAGTTTTGAAAAAAATTTACTTTAAAAAATCTAGAAATATAATTATTATTATTATTTTTTTTTTTTTACCGTTCATTTAAAAAAAATGTAAGAGAAAATAACTTTTTCCTAACAAACTTTTAAAATTTGAATAGAGGCATATAGAATCAAGCTTCAATTAAACCAAAGTATAAAAAAAAATTAAGTTTAAATAAAAAAATACAATAGGAAAAGATAAACAGTTAGATAGATAGATAAGAAAGAAAAAGATTATTTATCATAAGTTAATCAGTAAAACCAAATGTAAATTTAATCACTAAAAAACCAATTAAAATATAGATATTCTTGAAAATAAAAACCTATCACAATAGTTATTTATTTAAAAAAATATGTTTTATTCTATAATAAATAAATAAATTTAAAGAAAATAATTTTAGAAACAAGAGCAAAATTTAGTTAATTAAATCATACATAGATGGCAGCACACAACGAGGAATGATTAATATCTGAAATTTGGATCCCCATGGCAACGACCCAGTGATTTACAGAACTCTTTTGGTTGCTTAGCAACTAAGACGGAATTCATTCTAGCAGCTGAAGTCAATTTTAAAAGAAATCCCATGCCCTTTCTTGAATAAATTATAGCTGCAAGAAGTAATATCATAAAGTTAGCAACTTTCTTTTCATATTTTTTTTTATCTGATTTCATTTTGGACTTAATACCAAAGTTTTTTTTATTATTATTATTTCTTTTCTTGTGTTACTTATCAAATACATTTTGTAAATTTTCCTGCCATTAATATATATATAAAAATATAACTTCTATTAACGAAGTTACTGCAGATAAAATTTTAAATTATTTAAAAGTTAGTTTCTTTAAAAATGTTACATTTTTATTTATTTTACATAATTTTTACGAAAAAAAAGTAAATATCTTAAAATTTAATTTTTTTTTACAGTAGAAATTAATAAAATTGATAAAAACTACTTTATTTATTATAAAAATTCAAATTCTTTCTCAAAATTTAAAAAAAAAAAAATTTTTTTTTAATTAACACTGTCAATATATCATGTTCTAGAATATACAAAATTACACCTTTTCATAGTATCTTTTCAATAAATCGGTTTTGTGACTATAGATATTAATAATGTAAAACTAAATAATATGAAACCAAATTTTTTTTTTGTATTTTTTAAAGTTTTTAATATTTATATTGAAATTAGTCCATTTTTACAATATTTTATATAAAAAAACACAGGAATATATATAATATGTTATATAAATTTTATTAGGAAAATGCATAACAATTTTCGGAATGTTTCCCAAAAAGTTGGCAAAAGTTCATATTAGCTAGACTATTTTATATGTTATTTTTATACTTTTTAATAATAGTCTCTTTATAAATTTTTCATTTTTAAACCATATCATTGCATGAAATTCTTTCAAAACGAAATATATCTTATTTAATTAATTCCAAGTAACTGTCATATATTCTTGACAAATAAGATTAACTTTAGGTTTTGTTTTTGACTTTTAAGAAAAATTATTACGTATTTTGATGCCATGTTTTAATTGAAATCTTATTAAAAAATTAAGAAAATTGCTGAGCTTTAATGTGCAAATGACTTAATAAAAAAAACCATTAGTTTATTATTGGTGCTTTAAAAATAACACTGCATAATAAATTTAAAAATATGTATTTTATATATACTGATAAAATTACATCAATAATAGGTCTTATTTAGCTATTTTTTATGTAGAATAATTTTTTGCAGTTTTAATAATTCTTGCAATAATTTAAAAATTTCTAATATATTATACTGTAATGTAATAATATCTATACTATTTCTAATATATTGTACTGTAATGAGATAAACAATATTGCCATAAAAATTGTGAAAATATTTAACAGTATTTAACAAATAAATCTTTAAATCTCCAATACGAAAAAAAAAAAAAATCACAGTACTTTTATGCAAATTTTTAAAAACACATGAATGCAATGTGTATGTATGCACAATATTAAATTTTTCTAACAGTATTTAAATATTTTAAATATATCTAACAAAATTTAATTAATGAGTTAATTTTTTACTGTTATATTTTAAATATATCTAACAAAGTTTAATCAGTGAGTTAATTTTTTACTGTTATATTTTAATTCATTAGTACAAAATGTTATTAGTATTCATGTCATTAACACATTTTAAAATACAATAAAAAATGTCAAATAAGAACATAATTATATAAGTCTTCGCTTATGCTTTCAGAAAAAAAAAAAGCAATTATAGTTAATTAATCAATCTAAATGAATAGCAAAATGAAGCTTCCAACAAAATAGAGTAGTTTTTACCAATATATTTTATATTATAACATATTTTATTTACAAGATAGTGTATCCTATGATATATATATCATATTAATATATTTTTTTTATTTAATAATTTTTTGCAGCAATTAGAAAAATTAAAAATATCAAGATAAAAGTTTTATTTATTAACATTTCAAATATTTCATAACACATTGCATAACATTTATAAAACATTAAGGTATTTTGTGTATTAAAATGCAAGGATAATATTTTGATTAAAAATTTGAAATTAAAAATAAAGATAGTGAACATTTCTTACGGTAAAAAATGATGGACTTAGATGAATATTTTTTAACCATCAGTTGGAGAAAAAATAGCAAACAGAGAGAAATTATGTTCTAAACAATTTAATAAATAGTTTATATACTATAAAAACTATTTACATTTAGTTATAATGTAAAAGTAATTTGGCATACAACAAATCACAATTTAATTATAGGATGAATCAACATATAGTTTAATTCACAAACATAATTTCTTAACTTACCGAAGTTGAATTATGAGTGTATCACTTACCAGTAGATTATATATATATATATGTCTACTATCTTTATTTTTACTTTAACATTTTTAATCAGAGTATTATCTTTGTATTTTAATAAAAAAAATATCTTAATGTTTTATAAATGTTATCTAATGTGGTATAAAATATTTGTAATGTTAATAAAGGAAACCTCAATCCTGATATTTTTAATTTTTATAATTTCAACAAGAAATTATTAAATAAAAGCATTTATTAATATGATATGTATCTTAGGATAAATATATATTGTGAATAAAATATATTATAGTATAAAATATATTAGTAAAGACTACTCTATTTTGTTGGAAACTTCCTTTTTGCTATCCATTTAGATTGATTATTATATATGAACAAAAATTAATTATGCTCCTGGTAATTAGGCATAATACATTTTACGTAATTAATGCAGTAATGAAAAGCATGTTAATAGGAAAGATTGCATGGATTAACTGGGATTTATGAGATAACCCTTCCTATTTCAATTTGATTTACAGTCATAGGGCATATTTTTACCTTATTTTTATTTATATTTTATATAAGATCGTTGCTATTTTTTATTCCCTAATTATAACAAGATTGTTCCATTGGAATAAAAAAAGAAATAAAAATTCAAGTATCTACTTAAAGTGAAAAAGTTACTACTTTTAGTGGTTCATAATAAAAATAAATTCAATAAAATAGAATTCTGGCATTTAAACATTCTCCAAATTATAAGTTCCATATATGGTTGTATAAAATAAGTGAAATGTGATATATTCATTTCGTGGGGTTGGTTAATTTGATATGTGAACAACGACGTGTTGATTTAATGATTATTTTAATATTTATTCCATTGTAGCAGTAATCAGAACTTATTATCGTCCTTTTGTCAAATGATAAGTATTAATCGACAAATAAAGGAAAGAGGTTTGCAAATTTTGATGCATAATTAAAGCAGGTATTACTTTTTTTTTGTATTGACCGCCATAAAAGTTAAAATATACGGCGATAGTTTATCATTCCAATTAACTTTTAAGTGTCTTGTACGAATGTAGAATTTGGAATCGTTAGAATTAATTTTAAGATATAACACAAATTATAAATTCTTCATCCAGGTTTTAAAAAGTGGTTATAAGTTTTATATCTTGTTTACAAATTTTACTATCTAACCAATATTAAAAGTTTTATTTTATAGTTCAAATATAAGTTTGATTATAAAAAGAACTATACATTTTGTTATGCTAGACAAAAAAAAAACTATTTTATAACTAAAAGGCAATGTAATAAACCCAAGTTATATCGCGCATGTCAAGAGATAAAAGAAAAAACGTATACATTCTAGTAAATTGAAGGAGAAAAACGTATATACCCACGAGGAAGGTAGAGAAGAAAAATGTATAACCGACATCTAGAATTTAATATTAATCTCATTTTTAACTGTAGCGATTTGTAATCGTAAAATGGGTTTTGAAAAAAAGAGATAGAGTTTCAATTAACAAAATTGCAAATAAAAGATTACTTTTAATTGCTGCATAATAATTTTCACTTATGCTAACATTAAGAAAAAAAAAATCATTCGAAATCTTTATTGTGTGAAGATTTTTTTCCTAAAAATAATGCGTGAAGCATCAGATTAATAGGATACGGATACAACGACATATTCTTGCATTTTACAGAGAAAAACAAATATAAATCTTATTTTCGTATGCATTCGGACAAAGAAGGAGCAAAGACAAGAAACTCACATGCAGATTTGGGTGAAAATCTCTCTCGCTGAGCAGCACAGACAGCAAGGATTCTGTATCCAAGATCAAGATCGTAACCTGGTTTGTGAGATACTTGGCTGATCACCTGCAAATGAAACAGAAACAATTCAGAGTGTAGCAAACATTTGCAGTTTTTTGAGTTCGTTCTAATATCATCTAATATTCTATAGTTAAACTTTAATTTAAAATAAATTGTTTTTTTTTAGCTGATATATATTTCAGATAAATATTTTGTCAGCATAACATTATATTTATTTAAATAGCTATGAAATGTACTGGTATATTTAAACCAGTATGAAATGTACCGATATATTTAAACCAGTGGTAGACCGCGGCCAGCCACATCATACCATTTTATTTTTAAAAAGTGAATGTTTTCAGATTTTAATGAAAAGTTAAAATTAAAAAAAAAGGCCATATTCCAGATTTAATAAAAATGAAAAATAAATTTTTAAAGAATATTCTATTCAATGTTTTTTTCATTTTACTGCAGGTTAGAAAATCAGATCCTTTGTCAGTATTGTGCTTGACAGTGGCGTAACTTTACCATCTGAGGGCAGATGGCAAACGTTTTGAATAGGGACTCCTCAAATGAAAAGTATCACTATCGTTTTTTTCTTTTTCAATTCCTTTTATTAGGTCACACTCTCCCTATATACATCTTGTTCAAATTTTCAATCATTCATAAAATACTTTTTATTCATCCACTCAACTTCAAATACATTTTTTTTTAACTTGTAGTGGATGACATTTGATGTTAATACAGTTTTTTCAAATATTAATTCATTAATTAAATTTGATTAATTAATTATATTTTTTTAGATTTAAGTTGCATGTATTTACCAATAGATGGCACCAGATAAACTTAAAAAAATGAATGAAAATTATTTATAAAGGACTTTCTGCAATGGAGTGAAAAAAAAGTAGGAATTAACTTTAAAAAGTTTTTTTTTATATAACTTGTTAATAAAGTATTATCTAAATGTGCCTTTAGGTTTGCAATGTCCATTTCCAATCACAAACTGTTTCACTTGATCATTTTGTACTTTAAAATGACCCTTATTAGTAATTTATGACGAAAATGTAATTTTTTCCAAGACAATTTCAATCTCTTCACTTTGATTTTTATTATGTGCATCGCTAGTATAGGGCTATGGTGGCTCTGGATCAGTGTTGTTGGGGACTGCACTTTCGGATAAGCTAATTTTTTCATTTCCGCAGCTCTGTTCGTTAATTTTTTCCTCACTCTTAAAGTAAAGACTCTTTTAAGCAACTTTCTACAAACTACATCTTTCACTTTCGTTTTCTTTTTATATTACTAGACATGTTATTATCTAATTTCCACAATCAACTCATTAACTTTACGACCGATCGCGGGTCCGATGAAACAAAAAGTAAGATAACAGTGACGCATGGAGAATCCGAGAAACAAGGGACTTCCCCGCTTTCTGGAAGTTTCTGACTTGCCAGCGAGAATTCAAAATTTTAATTTTGTAAGTACCTAAGAATAAGGGGAATTCCATAACAAGTGAATTTAAAAATGCCCCAGTGGCACATGGGTGGCAGCGGGAATTCCCACTTTTTATTTTGTAAGTACCTATTCACGAACCAGAATAGGTATCACTGGCATCCGAATTACCCGTGCGTAACTATTTCTATTATTAGAGAGTTTTTGCATACCGTATTTTGGACGTCCGTTATTTTTTTCTCCCTAGCGCGCATGCTCATAGGAAATGGCGCATGCGTACCTGTAATAATGTTTCCTATGAGCATGCGCGCTAGGGAGAAAAAAATAACGGACGCCCAAAATACGGTACGCAAAAACTCTCTATTAATACTACCGGATGCGATATATTTTTCATACAAATGAATACGTTCAAAATCTTGATACATATTTTTTATTTTATCACTAAAAACTTAAATTTATTAAGTACAGCATTAGTAAATTTTATTTTATTTTGTAATAATATGTTAAATGTCAGGCATTCCTCATAGCCTATTACTCATAGCCTCTCCGCTCAGACAGGGGCCGTGGCAATTTGCCTGCCTTACAACTCTCTTGTTACGCCACCGGTGCTAGCCTGGATGCAGGTTGCCTATCTAGAAACCTTTATATATATATATATTGCCCAAAAACATATTTCATTTTGAATTTATGTACAATAAATTAGACGTACTAATCAATGCAATAATAAAACTAAGCGTGTTTGAAAAAAAAAATTATTTGATTAATCGTTTTTTTTTTACTTGGTTACTACAATATTAATCGAATCAAATGCTAAAACACTTATTTAATTTTAACATAGTGTATCAAGTTGCCTATTTATTATTTTATTACATGACTTTAATTCTGTTTATGAAATGAAATATATACACATCTTGTAAAATGTGGACGAGTTTTTATTTATTTATTTATTTTTGCGTATATATGGGAAACGCGGTGAGGTTACAGTCAGGGCATGCGGCCTTGACAAGTCTGGGTATCCCTGATTTAAACGATTCAGTAATTCTCCTCACTATCATTTTATTTATTTATTTTTTGGAAATTATGTATTACAGTGATAGTTTATCATCTTCATGATCTTTCTTAAATTAATTAATATTGATTTCTAGATAGAATTTTTTTATAATTTCTTATAATTTCTTCATCCATATGTTTCAACAAAAATTAAACAATTCTTACTAAGAATCTTTTGAACATTGTGAGCAGTCATTGGAACATATCATTTTAATGCATATAACTATAATTGCACAGTATCTAACATCTTATGTGAATAATTCTAGACGACTGTAGGAACAGCAAGTTACTCACCGTAAGGCATCCAAAGAGTAATTCTTCAAACCACTTCTGGAAGGCCCTAAAGTCACCACACCACTCTAACAGTTCTCTAGCTGCTGTCTGGTAAGAAGTCTGCGTAGCCAAAGCCTGTTCAGAAGATAAAAACATTTAATCAATAACTATACAAACAGAAAAATTCTATTAAACACAAATTACTGATGCTACCTTGTATTTAGCGATTTAAATAAATAAAAATAAAAAATAAACTAATTACAAACTGGACATATATCATCGGCTTCCTGAAAAATGCCATTTACTGATTCACTGATTTCAGTAACAAAGACTACTTTTGATTTTGTTTTTCTTTATTTAATGAAATTATAATTAATATTTTAACTTATGATATTAATTATAACGCGCGGTTTCCCTATTAAAAAAACCACTGGCTTAAATCATCCTAAAATCCGCTTTCGCCGCAAAGCAGTGAAACTCAATACTTTACGTCTTAGTCTTATAAAATAGTCTTCTTAATAGCTCACGTGATTTCTCCATCCTATGAGAATGGGTTTAATTATGGTCTAAACTTTGGCTTTCTGCAGGCATAGTGAGGTCTGGCATGCCTATAAAGATTTAATTAATAAAATTAATCTGAATGTTAAGTTCAAAATCAATCGCTGAAATTAGAAAATCGTATGGATAAAAAATTCAAGAGAGATATTAGATAGATATTAGAAGATACATGAATTAGAAGATATTAGAAATATATCTGCAAATATCTCTCTTCTTATTTACATATATTAATATTAATTTTCATCTTATAAATTAATCTTCTTAACAGCTCACGTAATTTCTCCATCCTATGAGAATCGGTTTAATTACGGTCTAAACTTTGGCTTCCTGCAGGCATAGTGTGGTTTGGCTGCTGTCGCTCTGAGCATGTCGAGGCATACCTGTTTTTGCTCAAAAATATATCTCGGCAAGTTGTTAACACTGCGAATTATATTAGAATTGTGTGTTGTGTTTCTGTGATAGTTTTGAATGTCATTATGTAAACAAATATTAGTTAGTTGAACTTCAGTCTTACAAAAACTGTGTCGTCATGGAGTATCAGGTGTTCCTGTTGAAATAATTGAAATTTTTAAACTTCTCTCGATGCAAAAAGAAATTTGAACTATATTTTAAATATTTTTTATTTGTAGAATAATTGAAAAGGTATATTTATGATTTCATTTAATTTGTTTAATTGATACGAAGGAAAAATTTCTTTTTATTTCAAATGTTTAGTGACTGCTGACTGTAACACATATGGCAAGATCCTTTAAAATATTTTTTCCCCTTTCAATATAATCAAATAAGCTACATGAAATTGAAAAAAAAAAATTCACTTTTATTTTCAATCTTTATATATATCTTTTTTAAAAAAACATAATCTATTCATCAAATAAAGATAAAAGGAGAAGCTTTAATGCCGTCTCTCAGTGCTCGAGTCTCATTCAAAAGGAAGGCATAAGTTAATTTTCCTTTAAACGAATAGCAAAATAAATTACAGTATGAACTTCAATAATACAAAACATCTTTTAAAAGATGCAAGTAATTTCAATAAAAAAGAATATATTTGCAATTTCAATTATATTACGATACACTTTCTTATCCTTTCACATAAAATGCTTACGAATTTTATACTCTAAAGTATAATTTATTTTCTTCAATACGATCTCATTTCAATGTGATATTTCATTCTGATAAATATTCATTATTTTCCAGTGAAAAAGATATAGCGAAATTAGATTTTATATTTTCAATAGACTTTTTATTACTTTGAGAACATTTTTTCAATCCCCCTGCCTCTCCTAAAAAATTGTAAATTAAAATGGGATAAATATTTCAAGTATTTTTTAACACTCCCTCGCAAATTAGATGAAATTGAATTATTTTTTTTATCAAAAAAATCAAACATGAATGAATTAAATGAATGAACAAAGATGAATTTTTGAATTTGTAATTATCTTATTTAGGTGGCAGAATTGATATTCATGAAATAAACAGGAAAGGTATAAAGATTGAATCAACAAAATTAACCTGAATGTTACGTTCAAAATCAATCATTTTAATTAGAAAATCGTATGAATAAAAATAGATGCAAGACAGCTATTTGCAGTAACTGATTTGTGAAAATAAATCTCTCATCTTATTGTAGATTAACACGGAGATCCTTGGCCGCGTAGCGGCCACTACCTCCTTCACTGTAAAATGTTAAAACATAGCGGTGGTCTCCTGCCCTTTGAGTTAATAAGAAAAATAGATAATTAAATGCCCTTTTTAAAAAAAAAAGATTTATTTATTTAATAAAATTAAAAAATGAAAAATAACAAAAATTTCAAAATTGAAGATGTTGATGAAATCAGTTGCATGTAAAAAAAATAAAATAAATAATAATAGAAGCGAACTTTTTTCATCTAGGCAGTTGTAAGGAATTAATTTAAAATATTTAGAACAGCGCGAGGTCTTTTGTTATGTTTGCGGGAAGAAATATCATAATTGTAATTTTGTAGGATATTTAAAACGGGGTTATGAAAATAAATATCTTTACTAATATCTGAGATATAAAATAAGTTGTTTTAAGCGAAAAGAAGAGGTAGTCATTTGTTGTTTTTCAATATTACACCACATACAGTATGCGAGCAGTGATCGTGCATTATTTATATTTTTGCAGTTTTAATTGGTTCACTAAATTGTAGTCAATAAATGAATGAATGTATCATAATAAAATAATAAAATCATTTCATTTTGTAAAATTCAGGCATGAAAAAGTTAAAAACCTGGCAAATAAAATTGTTTCTTGCATACAATGCTTAAGATAGTAAATATGTAAATCTGATTTTTATTGATTTACCGACGTATACTTCAATAATTGAGATTGATGAAAAAAAAAAAAATTCCGATTATTTACTGAATTGAATTTCTACGATGAATTTCTTAAATGTTTATGATGAAAATGTATCTATTGCTTGGAAATTCATCATATATTATTACTTAATGCTAACAATTTGTGTATTTGATAAATTCCGCAACAAATTCATCGAGCCCAACTCGTGGCTCAGTGGTAACGTGTGCCGCTGGTGAACATTAGGGCAGAGGTTCAATCCGTTGGCGACTTTGTTGTAGACACTGTTTCAAAAACGAGGAGACTCAATGGCGTTTGGGACGTTCAGCATCTTGCCTCGTTAATCAGACTACTTGGTGGGAGTTTTCCGTTTTTCTCCCCTACCATTCGCAAATGCCAAATAGTTCCCCCTGGAGGCACTGCCCTCCTTCAGTGACACGGAGCCAAGTCAGACTTCTACCTACGGTTGCTCCATCACAACAGAAGCTGCCCCCCTGTTTCCCTCCTTCCATGAGTAGACTACTCATGGTATTTTCCGTCGCCCCGATGCCTGTCACTGAGGTTTAATCACAACAGCAACAAATTTATCGAAGTAGATGTTAAAAATGGAGAAAATGTTTTCCATTTAATAAACAAAAAGTTTTAAGCATTAAAAAACATTTCTTGATTGATAGCCAATTAAATTTAATTATCATTGCTATTTTAAATTACAATAAATCAATTGATCTCGTATTATATTTCCGCGTGTATTAACTTAATCATATTTCATAAAAAATTATAATATAACAGTTTTTACATAAATTAAAAAGCCCAGCTTTGTACAACAGATTATATATTTGTACGACAAATTATTTTATTTGCAGCTTATATATATGATAAATTATTTAATTTGTAGCTTATGAATTTGTATGATAAATTTATGAAGTCCATTACTCTTACCTGCTGTATTATTACGTCTTATTTGTGATTTCTATCTGTATATGGATTGTTATTTGTGACTGTATTTTCTAACAAGTAAAATAAAAATAAAAATTTTAAAGACAATTCCTACTTTTTTTTCACTCTATTGCAGAAATTCCTTTATAAATCATTTTCATTCATTTTTTTTAAATTTATCTGTTATAAGTTACTATTGGTAGTTATATGCAACTTTAATCTAAAAAAAACTAAAATTAATTCATTAAATTTAATGAATTAATAAATATTTGAAAAAACTGTATTAACATCCAGTGTCATCCACTACAAGTTCAAAAAAAATGTATTTGAACGTGAGTGGATGAATAAAAAGTATTTTATGAACGATTGAAAATTTGAACAAGATATATATAGGGAGAGTGTGAGCTAAAAGAAGGAATTGAAAAAAGAGGTACATGAAGGGACATTGAAATTTTAGAAAATTAAGACGAAAAATACTTTTAAACTATTTAAATGTACTGTTAGATGCAGTAAAAATATACAAAAAGGTAAATTTTGCTGCACAAGTTATGAATATGGCATTCATTTAAAAAAAAACAGTTTTGAGGTATTAAGTGTTATCCCTGTACTTTGGATGCCTGCCGAATTATCTGGATACCCTCCAGATAAACGTATAAAGAAAATAAATTCTTCATACTTCTGAAAATAAAGAAATTTTTGGCAATGCCAAATTTAAACGCGTTTTTACCGCTTCCACATTTTGAGATAATGCCCTTTTACGTGAGTATAATAATCATATTCAATAATTAGGACAAATGATTACAAAATTTTATAAATATACTGTTAAAATATATTAAAGTAAGGACATAAAAGGGATATTAAATATTGGACATATCCATAAGGGCATTAAATAATGGACATATGGATATTTAAAAAATAATATTTTTATATATTCCAGTGTTTATATTTATGCTTTAGTTTTAAGCGCATTTCCCCCCTCCGCTTGTTCGTTTGCAAATTAAACAGATTAAGTTAATAAATAGTTGTTCCTTAATATTTCGTTTGATTTCGCAACATTTTTTTTCTTTTTTAAGTTCAAGAAGTAATTGATAATGAGGAAAATTAAAAAGCAATTTTTTAAAAAAAATAGTAATGCGTTTTGTTGTGTCTAATCCTCATTATCATGCAACACGAGACCGATATCCTATGAGTAATCTATTCATGGACGGAGGAAAAGAGGCGGCTTCGATTGTGATGGAGTACCTAGAAGCAGAAGTCTGAATTGGCTCCGTGTGGCTGAAGAAGGAGGACAGTGCCTTCCGGGAGGAACTTTTAAGGGACAATAACCCCACATTTACGTAGCGTGTGGGAGAAAAACCGAAAAACTCCCACTCGTAGTCCGACTCACGAGGCAAAATGCTGAACATGCCAAATGCCATCAAGGATCCACTTTTTTTGAAACAGTGTCTACAACAAAGCTGCCAGCGTATTGAACCTCCGCCCTAATGCTTACCAGCGGCGCACGTTGCCACTGAACCCCGAGTCGCGCTTAAAATAATAATTTGAACAATAACAAACATTTTTGGCAATAATAATTTCTGATTCAGATTTTCTTTTAATTCAAAACAATTAATTCCCCTGACAAAAGGAAATTGAGTGCTACTACAAAAAACAGAAATGAAGCGATAAATTGACTTGATTTTAAAACGCAGCCATTTTCAGTTTTGCAAATTATTCGTAACCAACAAACTTAATATGAATTTCTACATTTACGATGAAGTAATTCATATATACATCCAAAAAGGTAAGACGAACAGTGATAAAAATAACTACAATAAAATCATATTGACTAATGAAATGAAATAACTTATTCGTGTACGTAAGGGTGGTGATGGGGACACAGTCTGAAGTAACTTAAAAAGTGTAAAACAACTATGTTTCAATTCCTTGTGATGGTTGCACTATTGTCACTGCTTTGAAAAATGAGCAAACTCAGCAGAGATTATAAGAGTGTCTTGCACCAATTAGAATATTTGTCCTTGGAATTCTGCGACCTATGTCACAAATGAGTATTTTTTCCCGGAATTTTTTCGGAACGCCCGGCGTTCCTTGTGGCGTTCAGGAGAAATGGTCAAGTGGCCTAGAGATTCTCGCCGGGAAAGGAAGTATGTTTCGAGTCCCCTGCGCGTAGCTGAGTATCGAGTTTTCGGATTAGAAGTGGAATCCTTCCACAAATCTATAATTATCTTCTGTTAAATATGGTATGTCTCGAATTGTATGTGCGTGTGTAAATAAAGCTGTGAGTTCTCCAACCAGTCCTTCCAGCTCAAATGTCTCAACCCAACCACAAATCTGGTTGCCCAACCTGCGTATTACATCTTCAATTATCTAACTAATAGTATAGTTGAAGTTAGCAGCTGTAACAAATGAATTGATTGTAAGCAGATCAAATATAAAAATCGTACCTCCCGGATGCAGTGCAGCCTGTCATTCGTCTGCCGTATGTGGCGCTCGATCGCTTCATCCATAACGGGAGGCTCATCGGTGCTGCTCCCTCCGGCTCCTCCGGACTCATCGATGGGTTCCTCCTTCACAGCTGACAGCTAAAACGGAAGGCACGAAAATAGAAGGTACATGAAGATTAAGAAAAGAATAACAAAAATTATACTTTTTATAAAAGTATTTCTCTAAATAAAAAAAGAAATTTACTAGAAAAAAATTACTATTATTAATTTAATAGCTGAAATTATACACTCAAGAGCCAAATGAATGACCATGATTATGAATGGATTATGACCACCCCTACATTTTGCAATGAACTCGCCTGGATGACATGGAAGGCACGTGATCAGGTGGAAGTGGTATTTAACTGGTATTAAGTGGTGGTATTAATCCATGTCATGGCGGATTGAAGCTGTGTTGCGCGCCAAAGGTGGCCCAACTCGTTATTGACAGGTGGTCATACTGTTTTGGCTCTTGAGTGTATATCCTTACATATATAATTCTTCTGCACATGAGTTTGTCACTGAACTCATCCTATACCGCTGGACCGATTTTGAAATCGATATAATTCTTCTGTACGTGTGTTTGTCACTGAACTCCTCCTAAATGACTTGACCAATTTTGATGAAATTTATCGTTTAAATGATATCCATGAAAATAATTATGCACATATATTGGAACATGGAGAATATATTCGCGATATGCAATTTTCTACAATGCATTTTTTTTTTTCAGGACAACTGGTATAATATGATAGTAACTCCCGCGTTCTACTAGTATAAATCAAACTAAGGAGTTTAAACTAATTTAAACCAATAAGTTTAAAATATTACTCAGATGTTCAACTTAATATCAGTATTGAAACCTGATTTTATCTACGTAATCGTTACATTAAAAAAACACGCACTTATGTGAACCCATGTTTTTTCACTAAGAGGTTTTTCACAATAACAGAGGTTCTTCAGCATTAAATTTTTGTTGTCTTAAAAGAAATGACATAAACTGTTCACCTTATTTTATATCTGAACAATTGTTCAAATATCTTGCAGACATTTACACATTTTAAATAGCACTCAAACTTGATATCAGAAAAGAATTTAAAATCATATATCTGAAAGGCTGTTCATAGTCAAGAAACACAAAATCTTATAGATTATAAAACGTGAGAAATCGTCAATAGAAGAAGAAAAAAATTTTTTTTTTTCTTTGCATATAATATATGAAATACTTTTGAAAAAAATTTCAGTTGTTTTTGGGAATAAATCTCAGTTAAATATCAAAAGTAAGAGATAGAAGAGAAGAGTTAAAAAAAAAAAAATTATACGAAAAAATTATTCTCAATTTCAGAGAGTAGATTTGCTAAAGCAATTGGGGGAAAAAAGGTACAAAAAATTATTATAGATTTTTTAGAAAATTTTCTGCATGACATCTTTGGCATTTTCTTTAAGAGATGTTTAAATTAAGGGGGAATGAATCCCAATACTAATCATTCTCTGATCAGCAAAGTTGTTATATGCAAATAAAAAATAAATGAAAAATTAACAGAAAAAATAAATATCTAAAAATAAGTAGCGAATAATGATTAAAAATATATGTAAAAACAAGTAAATCATAAGTATACCTACTTGTCTTTAGGTATTTAATGAGAAATTTAGAGGAAGAATTATCTTAGAATTATATATATCCTAAATATCATATTAATGTAGAAAAATTATATATAACACGATATCTTAGTTAAACATTTTGAGAAGCTAATTTAAATAGATAAAATTTGAACCTTGGATTATTTTTATTTAAAATCACAAAACTTTATTATTTTTTTATTATTTTTTTTTTTCAATAGCAAATAAAATTAATAATAAACAATGAAAATAATTTCAATAATAAGTAAAAATGCAGTAAAATGATGGCGCATCGATGTTTATCAATATGCATTTAAAAATATTCCTAACTAATTTTGTATTAAGGTAAAATTGTCGGTAATCATTACATATTTTTGTGTTGGGGTTGTTTATTTTATGTATGTCTATGGGAATGATTTATATATGAAGGTCTTTAGTTTTCACCGAATGTCATTGTCGTGTCGATATGCGCGTCAATATGTGTATGTATTTAAAAATATATATATTTTTTGTATTAAGGTAAAATTTTGATAATCATTGCATATTTCTTGTGCTTAGATTGCATATATGTATGCCTATAGGAATGTTTTGTATATAAAGGCCTCTAAGCTCTTATCGGATGCAAGAAAGAAACAAGTCCATTGCCACAACTGAGAATGTACTATTGTGTCCAAAAAGTAAGACCAATTTTCAATTTAAAATTCCCGGGGCTTATGGAATTTCAATTTTTTTTTTTTTTTTTAGGTTGCTGGCACTGTCCTTGACATCTGTGCAAATTTGACGTCAAAATATCGATATGTGTTTGAGTTACGCTTGGCTTTGGGAGACACTAAAACTGATTCTGGCAATTTTTGAAATGTCTGAATTAATTGATCAAAAAACTTGCATTAAATTTTGTTTACGGAAACGTATAGAATGTTGTAGAAGGCATTCTGTGAGCATTTCTGTATCGGAAAGAAATGTTTACAAGTGGTAAAAACAGTTCAAAGGAGGCAGAGATCGCGTTGAAGTCGAAGAACCCTCTGGTCGACCATCCACCTCAACCGACGAAGCTCACGTCCAAAAAATGAAAGATTTGGTGCTTGCAAACTGTCGATTTACAATTAGGGACCTTGCTGATGATGTTGGAATTTCAAAAGGATCGGTCAATTCCATTTTGGGCCTCAAACGCTTCAAATCTCGATTGGTACGGAAAACATTGAATGCGCCAGCTCACACTTGACTTTTTTTTACCAGAAATGAAACCCATATCGTTCCGTATTCACACCGTCGACTTCTGGCTATTCCCTAAACTCAAAACATCACTCCGGGGACACCGTTTTTAGTCGATTGCAGAGATTCAACGTGAATCGACGCGCGCTTTGAAGGCCATCCCTGCCCATGACTTTTTAGCATACATTGAGGATCGGAAAAAAAAGTTGGCATAAGTGCATTGTGTCCGGAGGGAATTACTTTGAAAGAGATGAAATAAATTTGATAGAATAAATAGACTTTTTGAAATAAAAAATAATTGGTCTTACTTTTGGGGCACAGTAGTAGTATATATCTTTGTGCGATGTTTTAATTGACGGAGTTTAGGGCATTTCAAAGCGGACGTGATCACATCTGCGTATTGCATTACTGAAGTTTATTAATACGGCTGGCATAAAAATATCTGTGTGCATTTATTGATGGTATGAATCTTCCGAAAAGAAAGAGATCGTTTTGGCAATGTTGAAATGATAAGCCATGTAGGCACAGATGTTTTGGATAAATGCTGCCATTTGACTTTCAAAAAGGATTAGCCGCCTTTTTGATCTGATTAAATGTCAGTATCCCCCTTCACCAATGGAAAAATCTATAGGCTCAAGGGCGGATTTTTAGAGGAAGACAAAGTCAATAAGAAGAGAAGGTCTTGAGATTTTGAGCGAAATAAAAGGTGTTGAAGACTTTGAAAAGGGGATGAGAGAGGATAATAATATATATATTGCAATATACACTGAAGTGACAAAAGTCATGGGATAGCAATATGCAAATTTTCAGATGGCAGTAGCACCGCGTAGAACAGGTATAAATGCGCAGTGCTTTCGCAGAGCTTTCATTTCTGTTCAAGTTATTCATGTGAAGAGGTTTTGACGTGATGATGACCGCACGACGGGAATTAACAGACTTTGAACGCGGAATGTTAGTTGGAGCTAGACGCATGGGCCATGCCATTTCGGAAATCGTTACGGAATTCAACATTCCCAGATCCACTGTGTCAAGAGTGTGCCGAGAGTATGAAATTTCAGGCATAACATCCCACCAGTGGTCGACCGCCTGCACTTAACGACCGAGACCGGCGACGTCTGCAAAGAGTCGTAAATTCTAACAGACAAGCAACACTGTGTCAAATAACCGCAGAAATCAACGTGGGACGTACAAGGGACTTGTCTGTTAGAACTGTGCGGAGAAATTTGGCTTTCTTGGGCTATTCCAGCAGAAGACCGACTCGAGTGCCTCTACTGACAGAACGACATCGCTTGCAGCGACTCTCGTGGGCACGTGAGCATATCGGTTGGTCCCTAGATGAATAGAAAACCGTGGCCTGGTCCGATGAGTCACGATTTAAGTTGGTAAGAGCTGATGGTAGGGTTCGAGTGTGGCGCAGACCCCACGAAGCCATGAACCCAAACTGTCAGTAAGGCACTGTTCAAGCTGGTGGTGGCTCCGTAATGGTGTGGGCGGTTTTTTCATGGCATGGACTTGGTCCTCTGGTGCGACTGGACCGAACATTGACTGGAAATGCTTATGTTCAGCTACTTGGAGATCACTTGCAGCCATTCATGGACTTCATGTACCCAAACAACGATGGGATTTTTGTGGATGACAATGCGCCATGTCACCGGGCCACAACTGTTCGCGATTGGTTTGAAGAACATTCTGGACAATTCCAACGAATGATTTGGCCACCTAGATCGCCCGACATGAATCCCATCGAGCATTTATGGGACATCATCGTGCCCAAAATCCTGCACCATCAACGCTTTCACAATTATGGACGTCTATCGAGACAGCATGGCTCAATATTCCTGCAGAAGACTTCCAACGACTTGTTGAGTCCATGCCACGTCGAGTCGCTGCACTTCGCCGGGCGAAAGGAGGGCCGACACGATATTAAGAGGTATCCCATGACTTTTGTCACTTCAGTGTAAGAGGCAATATAAATAGATTGCATATTATTTAATTTTTCTACTTAGCTAAATCGTATAGCATCCCTATTGTGTTTAATATCGTGATGAAAAAATATTTGAATTCTCTTCAAAATATATTTGGTTACTTTCTTGACTCATTTCGTGTCAATGCATGCTTGTCGATTTTTTTCTGCATTTTACAGCTGCGTGCTGAACTTTTGGCAGTAAGTGTTTATAGTATAAAATTAAGTATCATCGAAAATAGTGATGTAAAATTAATTAAGAAAAATATTTTAAACACGTTCTTCTATAATCTAACTGTACCATTATTGACTACACATATTAGTATAAGTTGTTTTAGTCGATAAATAACATATTTTTAAATTGAACGTGCAGCCATTGCAATATTTAATAATCTTAAGGCAATGAACATGAATATTTTTTTCAACTGTTTTTCATACTTTTGTTTTGCTGCTTTTGAAATTTCTATATCTTATATGAATTGCCGCATGTATTAATTAAAATCTTCACTGCTGAATGAAATATAAACTAATTTCATTTAACTCCTAAAATGAATTCAACTCCCAACAAAAACATAGATTTGAATTTCACTGAAGTTTTAAAATAAATACAAAAAGCAAAAGTCAAAAAATAAAATAGCAAAAAAAAATTTTTTATAAAATAAAGGTCATTGCAAATTATTGAACAAGATAAATAATAAAAATTTTAAAAACATTCACTCTAAATTTAAAAAAAAATGATAAATAAATATTTAATTTAGATTTTCCGACTTTCCAAGAATAAGTCATAGAAGGATTTATCGATTTTAAACACAAAGCGCCTTTTATGCCGTCGTTGAAAAGAAAATAGGATTAAAAAAAGTTTTATAAACAAATATCACCAGAACGAGTACATGTGAAAGATCAAAGAAAAACCGAACCGACTTGGAAACTAACGGAACTTTGCATTAATAAAATCTTTTCAAATGAGGTCTTTTCAAAATAATTTTAGGTCAATATATCTGATACAGCGCAGTTGATTACTTATGGTTCGATATTTGCATACAGGGAAAATCTCTGAAACATTCCTCAAAGCTTCTATAAATTTAAATTTAACGCCCGGTCTGATATTTGAGCTCCAGGATAGTTAATGTTAAAATTCGTAAACCATAAATTTAACAATCGAACCTTCAAAATATTTTCAAAAAGGATTCCATAAATAAATAGAGAATTTCGCAGTAAAGACGATGGAATTTGTTTTCTCTCCTCTTATGAATAGATTTTCCAATTTTTTTTTTTTTTTTTTTTTTATCTGAAACATTGAAATGTCTTTTGAAAAACAAGAATTAAAATCTTGGTACAAATTTTCAATTACGGAGCTCAAGTTTCTTTTCATTCATGTAAACATGCTACTTTTCAATACCAAAGATAATTTATTTATGAAATTTCAATGGACAGCGCAGGTTTGGGCAAAGGTTTCGAATTTCCATATTAAAAATAAAGCACGGTAATTGATTTTTCGTCGTTTTGAAGAATTTGCAATGCTTCAAAAAATAATATTTTTATTTTCTTTAAAAAAATATATATACAGCCACCTTTATTTTTATTTTTGATGCATGAAAATTTCTAGCCCTAATAATTCAATAGGAGAACATACATCAATTTTATTTTCTTAGCTAGAAAATCGAAAATACGTACACAAAAACAGCTATTTTCATATTCTTATAAGAATAAAAATAAAAAAGATAAAATTTAAATTAATATTTTTTTAATAATTTTATGGAAGACTTTTAAAAGAGATGCGCTCTTTAATTTGATTCTTATCATTTTATACAGAATAATTTTGAGGAAAACAAATTAATCTCGATTCCATTATTCATTTCTTTCCTTTTGAACATTACGGTTCAAGTTAATTTCAGGTTGAATAGGACACGCACCATTTTTAAAATACGAAAAATAACTTTATTTGGTTCGAATTGTTAAAAAAAATTCTAATTTGTATTAAAATAATAAGATAGAAAAGCATATTAGAATAAATAATCTTTTTACAATTAATTTCAGTTTCCTAACTTTGAAACCAAAATATTAGTTATGATTATCTTAACTTTCACATCCACTACAACATTCAAATACTAAGTGACTAATTTTTTGTAAATTTGTAGTTCAAATGAATTACTTTATTGTTTTCAAAAATGAAATTTTAAATCATACTTCGGGAGACTCTTCGAGAGATTTGTGCATTTCGCGAAATAGCACAGAAAAGTACAAAACAAACAGTACAAAAATACCTCCAATTAACTCTTGAATTAGTGTACAGGCCATTCTTTCCATCACTAAAGATTGGATTCCCGAAATTTACAACTTTGAAACACAAGCACATTTGTTTACGTAATAAAACACCAAACACTATATGTGTGTATTTAGGAAGGAATGTAGTAAAAGAGATACCTCGAATTAACTCTTGAATAAGTGTACAGACGTACATATTAGATTATTGTTAGAATTATCACCAATTTTTTTTCTCACAGTACAACATAATTTATGGAAACAAGCGTTTGTAAAGTTAATAATTAATTGCTTGTTTTAAAACTGTCAATCATTATAAAGATCTTAAGCATATACTATAAGTTTGTAAAAGGTCTAGATGAAAGTTAAATCAAATCTGAGGTTCTACACAAGCAAAGAACGAAATTAAAGGAAGGATTTTTTGTTCCAAACAAAACTCTTGCTAGGTTAAATGGTGTGTTCAATTTGTTAAAAGAATGATTTCTTTCTTAATAAAAAATGAAGTGTTTTAAATTTTAATTTAGTACACTTTACAGAAAAAAAATAATTAAAACAAAATTTACCGCATGAAAACAGATAATTCAAGATGACTTAAGTGAAAAATATTTCAAATTTACTAGGATAAGATCAAACCTACACATTGACAAAATATATCCTCACACTACTATGGTCTATTATTGTGATAATCCAACTTTTAGTTTCAGTTCTAAAACTTATGTTGTTACATCCGATTACGCTAACCATGGTAAATATGGAATTATTGTGTTCAATATTTTGATACCGGAACAATCCAGAAATTAAAGTACAATTGATAATAATTCAATCTGGTGAATATTTTAAGCACTTCAAACAAAAAATATATAGTTTCTCTATAACACAAAACAAACTACCAATTGTTATTCAGCCACATATCATAGTAATGGATATATTGATGATATATCAGGTATAATAATGCATCGTGTTCAAGAAGTTAGTCGAGACAAAATAACAGATCTTAGAACATCACATGAATTTGAAAATGAAATAATTGCACGAGGAAAAGTGCAAAGATAATTTGCACAAGGACATCATTTATCTGCACAACATTTATATTAAATGAATCTGAACAGAAAATACAAGTAGTTTAAGCATAACTTGATAAGATGAGCATTATTAATGGTAAAAATATCAAAGGAATGACAGGAATAAGAAAATTAGATTGCTTTTTTATCTTATTCTCCCGGATTCGTCTTTTAGTCTTGTATCAGAATGGCAAGTCAATAGAGAGTTTTTGCATACCGTACGTTAGTTACCTTAGGACGTCCGTTAGCTTTTTCTCCCTAGCGCGCATGCTCATAGGAAACATAATTTCCTATGAGCATGCGTGCTAGGGAGAAAAGGCTAACGGACGTCCTACGGTAACTAACGTATGGTATGCAAAAATTCTCTAATAGCAGAGCAAAATATAGAAGATCAGAAACTTCAATGTGACAATTGAATAATCGTAAATTATCTTAATAACTAATAAAGTACCTCGGAATTTCATAGTCTGATATGATTTATATCGAAATAAAGGGTTTATTTTCGATTCAAATACAATAGGCGAATAGTAACTACTATTGTTATATCTCTAAAAAAGGGAGGGAATTCTTGGATAAGAAAGAGTTTACAAATAATTTAATTTCTTATATCCTATTTTAAAAATTGATATATAAATATATTAAATTGTAAACTCTTTAACCAACGTTAAAAAAAAAAAAACCGTAAAAAATTTATTTTTCAAAATAAAAATGCTAACTATATTGAACTCAGAAATATTTTTAAAAATAAAACTTTTGTAAATGTCAAATTTTTCTGTTTTTACCTTAGTACATCTGAATATTTATCGTGATGAAAAAAAATATCTGTAAACATAAAATGTGCAAACATTTAAAGTATTTGGCTATAAACAAAGAAGCCAACTAAACTAAAGACAAGTCTGTTATTTGTCACGTCTGCCAAAATGTGCTACTGCTCTATAAGAATATTTTTTACTCATATTAAAACATCCTCATCTGTAACATTATTTACAGATGAGGAGGAATATAAGCATGTATCGGTACATCAAGATTTATTCATAACAATCAACATTTAGTAATTTACGTCAAACAAGAAAGTTGACTGATGTCAGGCCTGTCATAAAAGGAATTAACTCATGATGAATGACAGAATGATATAATAACAGGAGTATTTATAAAGATGTCACAAACTGTCCATCAACTATTTGATTGAAATTTACAAACTACATGTAAGTCATGATTAGGATATTAACTGAGAATGATATTTTCTTTTTTCAGATAAATATGTGTCAATACGTTAAATTTCAATCTCTAATATACAATGTTTAATTTCAAAATCTCTATTTCAATCTCTACTATACAATTTTAATTTCCTATCTACATCAGACATATATTGATGTTTGTGACAGTTTTTTGTAAGAATTCTTTCGATTTTGTCTTCTAATGAGCAGTAAAAATGCACAACTTTATCAAGGATCACAAACATTAAAAATATTTAAAGTTCATTTTTCAAACTCACAATTGTTCTTTTTTAAAAGATTCAACAGCTAATTATCTATTTTTTCTTTTACACCGTCTCGTATTACATACCACCATTTTTATTTCAACTCATTGAAACAAATATTCTTTATTCTTTATAGCATTGTTTACAATTTTTATTTAATTATGTAATCCATTTAATTATTAATAGTTTAAGTCCTTGAGTCTTTCAATTTTTTCGAAATTTCCTTTACAAAATTGCAAGTTTATTTGCACCCCTTTAAAATATTAAATCTACAAAGTTTGACAAAAGCTAGAAATTATCTAAAACCAAGGTGCTTCATTTTCCACCCTCTACAATTTGAAACAGATATTTCCAATTAAGAAGTTTCTTAAAATACTTATTTAATTCTAACAACAAAATAAGTTAGCTAAATAATATAACCGTTCGATATGTCATTTTTTTTTTCTCAAGCTGACTTCAATATATCGTCCAAAACAGCAAAAACTATCTATGATCGTCAAGCTAAATACGTATTTATGTTTGAAAAGTAAATAGTAGAAAAGTTTTAGACATTCGACCTAGCTTAGAAAAGGTAGAGACTTCAACAAAAGACTTTCTCGAGCTCGGTGCAGGGGAAATATACATGCGCCAAATGGAAGGCAAAGGCCAGTGACCACTTGCTCTCTATCAGCTGCATTCCCATCCTCTCACCTTCAAGGTTGTCATGGAAACGGAAGAGAGGGGATCGATAGTCGTGCTGCAACAGACAGGAATAAGACTATGCACACTATTGCCCTACTGCACCCCCACCTTGTCACCCAAGTCTAACCCTAAAATCACCATAAGAAGATTAGATAAGAAGAAAAAACAAAAAGTTTCTTGAAACGATCTGCCATCCTTCCCATTAAAAAAACCGAAATATTAAAAACAAACAAAAGTTTGAGAGTTTTGTTTTTTAAAAGAGAGTTGGGGAGGAGGAGTATTTCAATTCCGAGAGAAGAGTAACAGCATCCAGACAGATGAGTTGATTTGTAGCTACAGTTTATAAACAATGTTATTCCTTATAGATGTTCCTTATAGATTATTAACTTGAATATGAAAAATTGTTGCAATATATTTGTCAAAACTGTTTGTATTTTACAAATCCAGACCTCCCTCCTCAGAGACCCTTTAAATAAATAAATAAAAATATTAAATATGAAATGAAATTAATAATTGTCAAGTAAAATAATTTTTTTTAAAGGTTAATGTTAATTAACAAGGCTTACATATTCATTATTGAGTGTGTATACTAATAACAAGGATAAATTCAAATGTCAACCAAAAAGAAAGTATGGCTCCGTTTATTTGAAAAAATTAAAAGTCCTATCTCCAAAGTGTCTTGATTAAAACCAATAACATGTATGTTCCCCAGCTACATATTTTTAATATTTAAATTCATTTCGAAGTTAATATATTTCCAAAATTTTTTCTTAGATTTTAAAATTTAATAACTAAGATTTTACATTTTAAGATTATAATTAAAGTCATTATTTTTTAAATATGACTATTTTATTTATTAATGACTATTTATTTACGATCAGTCATTATTTTACGATTCAGATTTTTAGATTAAAATTAAAATAGTTTTTAACAAATGGTTTGCAAAAAAACTCTTTTATTGAACACCATATATTAAACAATTAAAAAAAAAAAAAAAAAACAGAAAACAATTACAGTGTCAAATTACAAATAATTTTAATTCTGTTGCGGTAAAATTAAGAACAAAAACCAGTGCGAATCTTGAGGCAAAGAGCGTGAATTGCTAAAGGTCAATAAGGAATCTTTAATGCTGATTGAATGATTAATTTATCGTAAACGTAAAATATATGAGGAGACAGTAAAATAGTTAAGAAAACGGTCACAATATCTGTGCGAGAAAGTGTTACATTTATACCGCATATCACTATTCCAGGGGGCGGCACACATAAGAGATGTGTACAGGTACACAAGAAAGAAAAAATTGGTGATGGAACACAAAGTCTGTTGTTAACCCAGATATGCCTTTTGATATTATTAACATAATTGCTGAAAGTCAACCACCTTCCGGCAGTGGCCATAAGTATATCCTGTGTTTGATAGATTAGCATGCAAGAAGCCCTGAGTTCGATCGATCGACGATCGAGTGAGTCGATCGATACGTATCAAATCACTATCAACTAAAATTGTTTGAGACCGTCATGCAATTTTCTCAAGGACTGGTATACCAAATGTTATGGCCAATGATCAGAAGATATAATTACAGTACAAGAATTTATAAAGATAATTAAATCAAGTTAAGAGATTCTCATCCCTGCGACGGCCTGATGGTCGATTGGCTAGCTCTCTGACCTTCGGTACCACAGGCTGCAGTATCGAATCCTGGTGGCGGCATGGATGTTTGTTAGAGATTCGGAATCCACGTTAAACTGTAGATACCGGTCTAATTAGCTTAAAGTGCGCACAAAATGACTAATTAGCTTAAAGTGCGCACAAAATGACAATTGAGCGACAAACCAAATCTCATCCTTGTCAGTAACAGATTAGTTGGAATAGAATTTTGAAAGTTTGTACCATGTCATCTGAAAAGATCTACGAAACTGGGATAACCAACATCCAAATTTATCATTTACATATGGAGAAATGCTAAATGCGAGGACGGGCGGATTTCTATTCGAATTACATTTCGGGTGAGATGCTCCGGGTCCATTGATTATTTTATTATCAATTAATGTTATCGATTGAGTATTTTCAAGCAATAGATTCCCCACGAAGAAAGCTGCGGCGTGAGCAACTCAACAGAAGTCTTATGAGGATTATTTCAACAAATTAGGAATGTTTTGGTTCATGAAGCTAATTCATCAGTTAGAAACTTTAAACTTCTCGGGGAACAAGTTTTATACATAAATGAATTGGTCCAATTCAACACCATATAGCTTATTCCTACAAGGGGAAAGAACTTAAGGCAAGCGCTCTGGCGCTCGGTGCCACAAGTTTCGGGTTCGAATCCTGGAGGAGCCATGGATGTTTGTAGTGGTTTGGAATCTACTTTAAACCGTATATCCCGGTCTAATATAACTGTACAGCATTGAGCGTTAGGCTGACAGCCCTACCCCGTAAAAAAAAAAAAAAAAAAAAAACCCTGCTGTTTCGGAATCTGCCAATAGTCAGACGGTCATAGTCCAACATGGACTGTAGTAGTCCACTTCGATAATAGTGAAATTAATTAATTAGATAGAAAGAATTGTAGTTAATTAGATAGAAAGAATAGTGAATGTTGGCACGTGAATCAAACAGGATTGGCAGGTATTATCTTTGAGGCTCTTCAGAAATTATACCGATAAGTTATTTCTGAAAAGGTTCAAGACTTGAACTCACGCTCTTCTAACGGCAGACACATGGAGACCTAAATTAGAAAACACTTACTCAAATCCTTTAAATTATCATCTGAGAACAAAACAATCTGAGTTATTTCAGAACCACAGTGGAAATAAAAGTGGTTAAGCTGAGTGAATATCATATACGAATAAGATCAAATCACGAGAGGAAAAAATCTTTTATGTACTGGGTTCCAAAATCTCTTAAGAGCAAGGTAAATGTCATTGGGAAAGGCCTGTCTCGGATAAAGGATATCTTAGAATTGGATCTTATTGAAATGAAGCTAAAATTTCATACTCATAGTGTGAATGATTGCATAGTGTGAATCGCGTTGGCGATTTAAGAAGAAATATAGTTTATAAGGATCGTTGTTAGTTTTAAAATGAATTTATCGATTATTTTTACTAAAACTTTCATTACCTAGTTTGCTTAATTCATTGCTTAAAATGATTTTTTTAGTGTTATTTCTTAGTCTTGATTCTATACTATTTTATCTTTATAGCCTTGATTAATTGTAGTACTATATCAAACATGGGGCCTGATGGCGAGTGACTATTGCTCCGGCCCACAGGTTTCGGGTTCGAGTCTTGGCGAATGGGTGCTTGTAGTGGTTTGGAATCCACTTTAAACCAGAGGTCCCGGCTTAATATGACTTTTAGGGACAGGACTGACAACCCTACGTTGTAAAAAAAGGAAACATCTCATGTTTCGAAATCTGCCAGTAGGCAGACAGCCTTGACCCACCACGAGGCACCCACACATGAATATAAATTTTTTTATTGTAATTAGCTTGATGTTTGATTTTGGGTTATTTTTGAAATTTTTTTATCCCTTTGTTGTTTTATATTAGAAAAGTGACACCCTTTACTAAACATTCAATTTCGTTAAATTTAGTATCAATTGAGTACATAAATCCTATTGAAGGGGTGAGTGAAGCTATGCTCATTTCCTATGAATAAGTTGCCCATATCCAAACAAAAGCATGTCAAAAAAAAAAAAAAAAAAAAAAAAGAAAGATGGTTTCACTAATCACACCACCGAAAATGAGTTTAAATATGACATAAGGAAGTAAAGTATTTTCAAGAGAAGCAAAGCAGTTATGGTCAGATAAGAAGAGAATTGCAATAAGTGCTAAGATAGGTGGTGTTTTGTACAGTTCAGCTTGATTACAATTAGTACTCAGGTCGATTGTTTGGTCATAGTTCTTTTAATCAATAAAAAGCAGCCTTAAAATAGCCGTAAATAATATGGAAAATAAAAAAAAAATGATTGGAGTGTCTTATTAATTTAACAATCTACTTTAAACCGTAGAATATAATCTTTAATATGACTGTAGAGCGTTGGACGTACGGCTGACAACCCTACCCCATAAAAAGAAAGCATGTCCTGTTTCGGAATCTGCCAGTAGGTAGACGGCCGTGGTTCAACATTGACTACAGTGCAAGGGTATTAGTTAGTTAGTTATTAATTTAATAAAACAATTTCTCCAAAGTTCGTAAGAGATGCAAAAAAAGTAAGAGCATGCATGCCAGAATATATTCAATTTCTTGATTCTTCATTTCATTTTTATATTTCACTTTTACAACACATCGTAATCGTAAGCATTATTATTTTTTTTTTAATTCTACAATGTTTTATTAGGATAGGAAATCCTGCTGTAATTTATCCTTTGATATTCTTGTACATTTGAATAACTTTAAAATCTGTTCATTTAAAATTATTTTGGCAATATAAGAAAGGCCTGGTGGATAGTTCGTTGGGCTATAGAGCTAAGGGTCCAAAAAAAACCGAGTAGTACGAAAGAAAAAGCTTTCGCATCCACGTCAAGGATTGGCACGAAAGACTGGTCTCTTCAATGTGCTGGTGAATCGCAATCAATATAATATCACACATAATGTATTATTATACTTATAGAAAACCTCCAGGAGATGATTTCCCTGTGGGAAAGAGGGAAGTATCCCAAATTAGTTACAAAATGTAGGTGTAGAAGCCTCCCGTTCCCATGTACCGTTCTAATAGTAAATGACCTCAAAAGTTTGTTAAATATAAACACGTGTACAATAATTGTCGTTGTTACCTTTTTTTTTAGATAATTGGCTACTAGAAATTGGATTATAAAATATTTTGATTTTAATGATATCCTAAAAATCTTCATACAATTTTTTAAGCTGATTTAAATATGAGTTTCTTTTTTATAAAATTAAATTTTATTGGTAACTTTTTGGAGCCTAATGGCCGAGTGACTAGCGCTCTGGCGCACGATGCCACAGGTTTCGGTTCGAGTCCCTGCAGGTGCCATGGATTTTTGTAGGGGTTCGGAATCCACTTTAAACTGTACGTCCCGGTCTAATATCACTGTAGGGCGTAGGGCTGACAACTCTACCTAGTAAAAACAAAACATTCCCTGTCTCAAAATCTGCCGGACGGCCTTGGTCCATCATGTGGCTATTGCGTCAATGAAGAAGGTAACTTTTTATTAGTTTTAACTCATATCTTTTAAAATATTCAGTTATACTTGCCAAATATGTATAACGGAAAATATTTAAGCTTCCATTATAGCTAGCCAAGTACAGATAAATATTGTGGTTGCAAAAGTAGTATTTAAATTTATACTTTTGCAACTTTTTTCTTCTTTTTTCCTGTTTAATAGACGCATCGTAAAATTAAAAGAAAAATAATTAATTTTTTAGAAATACTTCATAATTTTAAAAGAAGTATAAACTTGAAAGAACTATTAAAAAGAATGTTTTTAATAATTAAAATTACGGGAAAATGATTTTATATTGGTGTATTTACATACAAAGAAGATGATGGTATAAATCTTTATCTTTTTCTACCTTATTAAAAATCCTCTATCACTATAATTTTTTCCATTTAAAATTGCACTCAACTTAATAGCCCATATAATGTAATATTCTACTAACAGAAAATATTACACAAAGAGAAATTACGTTAGTTATAAAAGAAGTAAAATATTACGTATTACATACCATGGTCAAACACGCATTCCCTATCAGGATGTCTATTAATTTAAGAGGAAAAATTCATCCCCTATAAAAAAGTAAAATTAATTAAATGTTCATTATCACAGTAATGAGATGGACGAAAATATGGATGAGATGTATGAGATCTAACCGTGCACCACAAGAAACATACATATCATGCAAGCAGATGGGCATCACTAATCAGTATCTAGTACACAAAATCATGCAACAAACTTTAATGGAAAATAACAGAAGCATACCCAATAAAAAAAAATTAACTGCACAGAAATTGAATAATGAGATAGAAATTTTTTTTATTTAATGACTTTATACGTGATTGAGGCAAAAATGTATATTTCAATTAAAGAAAATCTCAAAATACGATATCAGTATTAAATTCAATGGATTAATTAAAATAAAATTGTTTGAAAATCTTGACATTTTGGTTATTACTTGAATTTATTGCAATGGAGGCTAATTATTAATAGCACACATGTTTTGAATCTAACTTTTGTAAAAAGTCTTTGTAAGAGTATTTATAGATTTAAAAACAACAACTTTACGTTAACAGAGAGACATAGAAACATAAATCAAAAAATATTTAAGAAATGTAAAACAGAAATAAATCAGATGATCGATTGACATGCTGCTTAAAATAGTAATAAGAACATGATCTATTAAATCCATATTCTATTTCAATACCACTAACAATATTAATGCAACACAAAAGCATGCATAACTTAATTAAATAAATTCATCCTTTAAAAATTTAATCTATAAATGACAAAAAGATCAGTATAATTTCATGCTTCGAAGATTAAAAAAATAATAATTTCCTAAGAAAGAAGACAAATCAGGAGTATGTAGTACCTTTATGGAAGTATATATATATATATCGTATAAAAAAAAAGGAAGGAAAAAAAAACCGGGGAAAAAAAAAAAAAACACAGACAAAATTTAGACGCAGGCATAATCAAAAAGCACGGCATTAAATTATTTGGACACAAATAGTCGCTTGTTCCGTCAGAAGTTATATTGTTACGGTATATCTTAACAAATTATTAGAGAGTTTTTGCATAACGTTTTTTTATTGTCCGTAGTTTTTTTCTTCCTAGCGCGCATGCTCATAGGAAACATTGTAACTGCGCATGCGTATCTGTAGTACTGCACTACTGAGCTATTCCTATGAGCATGCGCGCTAGGAAGAAAAATATCGGACGATAAAAAAACGTTATGCAAAAACTCTCTATTATTGCTAGAATTACAAAATGTTGGAATCGATAGCGGTTAACAGTGGTCACCTAATATGTTATTTACCAAATATAATAAGATCAAAAGTATTATTTCTTTAAAAACGGTATCATATGAAGAACATAAGAAAGGGAGTTTACGAACAAAATGAATAAATCAGCTCATATGATAAAGTCACTTGAAATAATCCTTCCTTTTAATAATCCTAATAAAATAATCTTTAATATATTATATATGTATATAATAGTCTAACACATGCATTAAATCTCTTTCACATAAATTTTTGTTATTCTTTTGATAGTAAAATGAAAGCAACAGGATCATTTACAACAACCTTTATCAGAAGAATCTTTTCAAATGTGTAAAACAAAATCGATTTCAATTTTAATAAAAACAATTAATATTAAATATGATTCAGTAATAACACAAGCTTTTTTCCCCAGGCAAATTATAATAAGAAAATACATAATAATAAAAATTGTATTATTAAAATATTGTTAATGTGAATACTACTGGTTATATATTATATATTATTATCTTGCATATTATGATTATGGTATATGTATATTTTATATTGCATATCATCTTGCGTGTGAATGAAAACAACCTGTAATTTCTATTGATAATCCCAGCTATATTTAATAATATAATTCACTGTACACTTTTCAAAAGAGAAGCGCTAAATTTAATAATAGGGTATTTCTTTTTCCCCACTCATCCAAGCTTAAAGATGAGCACGTGATCCATAAACCTCCGGTTAAAAACCAATTCACAAGAAATAAAACAAATATATATCCTACCAATTAATTCGACCAACTTTTTATTTTCTATGAAAGCAAACAATCAATTAATATCTTACGATTAAGCAAATAAATTAATTGCTTTTGACAATTCTTTACCATTCTGCGGTATCGCTTATCTAATTTGTAACAAAATGTAATTTAATATTTATTATTTTCTTAAAAAAAAAAAAAAAAGTATACCTTCACTAAAAGACGAATTACCACATAATTATGGCAATCGCTTAGAATCAAACCAATAATTTTCATACAAAAAAATAGCAAGACTATATAATTCCGCAATAACCTTCATCTTTCTAACTTTTAACGCAATTAATCTGTCACCTTTCAATTAATGAAGTTAAAAGTTTGGACTTTTCTAAAAATAAAAGTGGTAAAGATCGTCGCTTTTAGCCTTCATGGAACGTAACAGAAGCAAAATTTGCAACCATCCCATCTCGCGAATGTCACATCCCAATGCGATTAAAAATCAAAAGAATTCCTTCAGAAAATTCCCCCGGAGGCAACAACTGAGATTTTTGAGAATTAGCACGGCATCCCCTGCTTTTGCCCTAGGTGCGCCTTCCCTCCCTTTTATTCACCTCATTTAACTTCGTTACACCCTGCCATTCGATGAAGGGCCCTGAAAGCGAATTTATTGATTCAATTAGCCTCCTCTCTCCCAACTTTTATCATATGTGCTGCTGCTGCTGCTGCTCTAAGAGGAACTTAATGCTGTTGGCAAAAGGTGACTCACGCTACATTCAAATTTCGGATGAAAAAGGGATACAAGGAGTTTCGGAGCGGAGTAACTGTAGGAAAACTAAAAGTTTGTGGAAATGTGAAAATATGAGTTTAAGGGGACCCCCGGTGGTCTAGCACCCTTGAATTCGATGAGTTTTCAGGGGTTTTTAAATTAAAACAATGAACAATGTTATTCAAACTTTATAGATATATTAAATAACTTTAATAGAATACAAAAAAATTATAATTAAAGAAAAAAACTTTTAAGCAGTTAAGGAGTGACGCTGAAGTTGCTCTCCTCGTAAATATGGACATGGGAGGTGGGTAAAGTTTTGGCTCTGACTTATCTGCAAACAAAAAAAGAAAAAAAGTTTTTGAGTATTTTGCGAAATAATTAGTATGAGTGTAGTTATCGCAGGAACAAGAATAAAAAAAATAATAAAAAAAAATTTACAAAATGGTGCGTAGTTGAAATTTACATACAGAAAATAGACTGTTTTTTCATCGATTGTTTCAGTAGATTGTCGAACCATTACAAACATCCATGGCATAGCTGAGACTCGAACCCGAAACCTGTGGCACCGAGCGCCAGAGATATAAAAATACTGTTACATATTATTATATATTATTTTTATATTTGTGTGTTTTTCATACAAAATTATTTTAATATGCTTGTTTCGTAAATAAAAAAAAATTTTGTAATCATTTTCATGAATAAAAAAACAAATTTTTAAATTCAATTCTAATATTTAAATTTTTAATTACATTCATAACTGCGAAAAATTAATAATTATTAATAATATATAATAATTATAATAATATATAATAATTATAATAATATATAATTTAATTCTTAATAATATATAATTTCTTCTTAATTATAATATTATAATAATATATAATTTAATATAATTATTAATAATTATTTTAAGTTTGATAACATGCAATTGCGTATAGAATTGTTTATTTTAAAAATACATCTTTTTTACAGTTTATTCAATTAGAAAAAAAAATTGTACTGAAAGGATGAAAATACAAAATAATTTGTGCTTGCCAAAAGTACACCCTATGCAAATTTTGGCTCAAGCCAGATTAATTAAAATACAAATACCGTAGCAGAAACATTCTTTCCGTTCTTAATTATAAGCACAAAATTTGAATGCTTCAGCGTTTAACGGAAATAAACCTTTGAAAGACAGCAGTCTGATTGACATCTATGAGCCCACAAGGGACCTAATTAACCATGCACCGTTTTTGATGAAGAGGAATATCCGTATGTCACGAAAAGAGTTAGGACTGCGGTATGAATAAAGCTGTTCATTAGCAACGGATAAATACGCCAACTCGAAAGCTGGACGTAAGGAAATGAAGATTATAAAATAAGCTGATCTTAGTACACAAATGTGAATTTAAATTTTTAGAATTACATGTATTTAGTTTCAAATTCTCAAACTCTCTATTCCTATATTTCATATAATGACTGAAAATGAGAATTATTGAATATTAATATTGGTATTAGAGAACTATTTCTTGGAAAATGGGGTTCATTTGAACAGTTTGATAAAAATTAGAATCTTATTTATTTTTGACAAAAATTACAATGTACCTGAAGAACTTCTGCAGAATTAAATGGGGGGTTTGTTGTTTCTTTCACTTGGTCGACAGCAGCATCTATGTAAAAATCCATGAACCCGTGTATTCTTATGGAAGGAGGAAAAGAGCAGCTTCTGTCGTGATGGAGCCCCCGTAGGTAGAAGTCTGACTTGGCTTCATATCGTTGAAGAAGGAGGGCAATGCCTTTAGGGGGGACTTTTAAGGGGGTCCACCCCGCATTATGGAAGAAAACCCGAAAAATTCCTAACAGGCAGTCCGACTCACGAGGCAAGATGCTGAGCATCAACAAACGCCATCGACTCCCCTCGTATTTTGAAAAACTGTCTGCAACAAAGCCGCCAGTGGATTGAACCTTCACCCTATTGCACACCAAGTTGCCACCTAGCCACGAGTAGGGCGGGGTAAAGTGTATGTTATAAAACAAATAGGGTGAGGGTGTGCATTCACTGGCCCTTAGTGTTTGAAGTTATCAGGCGAAAAGACAATTTAGTAAAACTAAATGGAAAAAAATACAAGAAAATGTTTAAGAAAAGTAGAATGGCTGTATGTTTATGGTTATTTATTTTTTCGAACGATGCTTAAATGAGTTAACAATTTCTTCAAAAGATTTCAAATCAATGTTTTTTTTAATTGTTCCATAATTTTAAAACTAGTTTTAACATATTTTTTAAAACAATAGTTGAAATTTTCAATACAGAATATAAAAGCACAAAATTTTTGTTAAATTGACCATTAGTTGTATAAAGGGGAAAAAAAAACGATTTCGGATACAGTATTATATCAATATTCCTTAATCAAATTCTTTCAAGAATTCTATTTTTGAGAAATACTATTAACAATTAGGAATTCTTTTATAACTCAAAATTTAAAAACGATTTTTAAGTTCTTAAAAAAAAGTACCAAAAGAAAAACTTATTAATCAATTAATTAGATCATGTTTATTAATTACAATCAAGGCTTAGATCGTATTTATTAATTACAATCAATGCTTAGATCTTAAGTTAAAAGAAAATTCTAAATTTATTATTTTCAAAATCTCATTAGTAAATTGGACAAATTTTGGTTTTCAATAGTTTTTTAAAAACAATATCTTCTTGATAATTTTATTTAAAAGATTCAAAGTTTCAATTTAAAAAATGTTTCACATAATGAGCCAAAAATAACTCTTTAATTAATGCCTACATACATTAATTAAGAAATGTATTAAAAACGAAACTCGACATTTATTATTTTTTAATAAGATAGAATTGCACACATGAATACCTGTCGAAAACTAAGAATTACATCCATGCAAATTGAGTTTTAATTTGAGCAGAATATTTTTATCCCTCTTCCCCTTTCGCGTTTAGGAGAAAGGGAAAAAATGGGAGGGGGAAAAGATTTTGCTCATTTGTTGCAAAGGACTTAACGACAATGTTCTTGTTTGTTATTATTATTTTTAAAAAGATGAAATTTAAGCGTTACAAAAAATGCGTTTATACATCTGCCTTTCAAACCTAAGCCGTACTTAAACAGGACTTTTTTTAATAACAATTAAGAACACCAAAGATTAGAAATTTAAGTTACTTCGAATAACTTTCTTTAACAACCATTTGATAACTGAGAAATTTAATACCACAAATGAAGGGAGAATTTAGAGATTTTTAAAAAGAATGAAGTAAAAAATTATTTCATAATGAGAAAATGTAAGGTTCATTACAAAGAGTTAAGCCCTTTTTCTGTGTGTTTTCAGATATAAGCATATTAATGCGAGGTATAGAATTTATAATAATGAATTTTTCTAAATAATGCATTTCGCTTTTCAAGACCTTTTATCAAAATTGCGAAAATATTTAATATTGTTTAACAAATAAATTAGAACCATGTCTATCAATCAATAAATCGCTTATTTATGGGTTTATTTTTTCTGTTGTGACTTTATTTTGTTACATAATAATCAGTTAAAAAGGGTATAGAAAAATTTCAAATTATATCATTATAAAAAAAATATATTATATTCGTATCACCTAACCAAATTACTATCAGAAAAAAATATGAAAACCCTATACGAGGGAGTGGAGTAACAAATATAAAGAAATAAAGAATTAAAAAAGAAATAGAAGACTTAATGGTTCGGTTTTATCTATAGCTTGAAATAACAGGAGTTTTCAGATTTGAAAAACATAATTGCTTCGTATAAAAACCAAAATAGCCAATAATATCTCGATAGTCGATACAATATTTTATTCGACTTGGCATCAGACATAATGAATAATGAGGTGAAAAAAATAGGCTCTACCATATTTAAAGAAATAGTCAATCAAGAGAGATACTAGGTTTGGTTTGTTTGTCGCTCTACGGTCATTTTGAGCACACTTTAGGCTAATTAGTACTAACAAACATCCATGCCACAGCCAGGAGTCGAACCTGAAGCCTGTGATACCAAAAGCCAGAGCGCTGGAAAAAAAATTGAGTACCCTTAATAACTTTTGTAATTATCATTAGAACTTCACAAAAGTGATATCGTTGGCTCGAATTGAACTAATTCACGGTGCAATGCAGTTAATTAACAAAATTAATTAAGATGATTAAATAAGAGCTAACTCGAAATTTTTTCATTACGAAAACCTTAGATTTTGAGCGCAATCAACTCACCATATGAAAAATAGTACGCCCACCAATTTTTGTGACAAAATTACCATAACTTTTTTTTAAATTACAGACAATACAATACTATACACAAAATTACAACAGTTTACTACATTAACTGAATATGCTACCATTTGTTTGTTATGATTACTAAAAAAAAAAAAAAAAAAAAAAAAAAAATTTGCTTGATTTTGTTGAAAAACATTTGTAAATAAACAAAAATAATTCAGATTGTTTATTCAAATAATAAGTACACATTTTTTTTATTTTATCACTATAACTTTTAGTGTCAATAAAAGCATGTAAAGCATAAAATATGCACATAAAAAAATTATTTATTTTTCGTTAAAGTTTTATTTATCAATATTTTACTAAGTTAAAGTAATAGGGTTATAATTAATTAATAATCAGGTTATAATCATCGTAATTTTCGTTTCAAAGAAATATAGAATTAAATTTTTTTACTAAAGATAATAATAAATAAATATTTTTAAAATAACAAAATTTATTTAAATGCATAAGAAATTTAATTAAAAAAGAATAAAATCTTAAATCAAACGAATTAAAACTATTTCTTTAATAAGTTTCCTAGTCCACTAGTATTATAACTATACTAGTCCACTATAAGTTTCCTATTTCTTTAATAAGTTTTTCACTCACATGACATCATCATTATCTCTTTTGCGCAATAATAGATCTATAATTATAATTCTTTTTTAATTTGGAAATGGTTCCCTAATTGATACTTTTTGAATATCTCGTAAAATTTTGACAATATATATATATATATATATATTTTTTTTTTTTTTTAAGAATAACTTAAGGTTGACGACACCAGAAAGCCAACGTGCATAAAAATTTTAGTATGTTATAATATCATTTTTTGTAACGATAAAAAATTTTTAAAAAATTTTCCAAAAATTTGATTAAAATTGTTTTTAATTGCGGAAAAAAAAATATTTTTGACTGGTACAAACATTTAATATATATATATATTAATTACAAAGCGAGATATCATATGTTAACCGAAACTTTTCATTTAACATTAGGAAAGTCAATTTTTCAACCCCTATATCTCTAAAACTTTTAATCGGATCTCTACAATAAAAAATATTAAAAACATATACTAATTCATAATTTTAAACCGAATGCGTTAAATATCTGGGGATCCGTAATGGAAAAATTTCGAGTTGGTGGTTAATTAACCCTGTTAATCAACTTCATTGCATCATAAATTAACTATCTCCGAGCTATTTTCAACGATGTCACGATCTAATGATAATTACAAAAGTTATTAAAGGGTGACCCTTTTTTTTTTTTCTCTCCGACTGTACATAAAAAAATTTTTTTCATGAACAAAAAAGGAATTTTATTTTGCAAAATATAAATATTTCTTAGATTAACTTTCCCAGTGATACGTCACATATGACTCATACACTAATAGAATATTTTAAAGCGATGTAAAATGTACATTTTAATTAACAAAGTTTAAGACATCGGTAATATAATACAATAATAATAATAATTATGCAATAATAATAACAATTATTAAAATAAAGAGAAAAAATGTTGGAAAGGTGAATAAAATTTTAATTTTCAGT
Source organism: Caerostris darwini (assembly GCA_021605075.1). Lineage (NCBI taxonomy): Eukaryota > Metazoa > Arthropoda > Arachnida > Araneae > Araneidae > Caerostris > Caerostris darwini. Next base: position 73,282 of record BPLQ01004890.1, on the reverse strand, counting down.
TCATTAATTTATTCCTTCCATGTACTATTAATATCTTTATAAATTAAAGAACTAATCCAGTACAATGAAAACAAAACAAAAATAATATTTAATTGTATTTAATTAAAGGCATTTTCCATCTAATCAAATTTTTATCATAAAATACCGTCAAATATTATATACAGATCACGAGTATGGATAAAATATATTTTATAAGAATTGTAAATGTATATAAAATAAAAATTATAAAAATGCTGCATAAACACACTAAATGACATTTTTAATTCGCAATTCATTTGTTAATTTTATTAATTAAAATTAATATAATTTTTTTTAAAAATGCATATTGCTCTAACATGAAAGAGAAAAAAAAATCTTTACTTTCCAAATGTCGCGAAAGCTTGCATTTAAATAAGTGCTTTTAAGAGAAGAAAGATTACAGCTAAATAAAAATACAACACTTGCAAAAGATTAATATTAAATTGAAAAATATTTAGCTTAGCAGCCCTGTCCTATACATGATATGATATCCTATACATACATCATATAAATGAAACTAAATAGTACCATTTAGTTTCACGTATATGATGTAACAGACATATATTTTAAGATTAAGCACCTCGCTACTTATTTTCGTAACAAGAAGATTAAGTTGAAATTAGCTTACCTCTTTTTGTAACAGACATGATGAGACAATACGTTCTACACTCGGTACATTAATATTGGAATGACAGTGTGCAATGGATTGGCAGTTAATGTAAATTATCGAACAATCGTCATCAACAGATGGGCAGCTCATATCAGCTATCGGACGATCGCCATCATCCGATTGACTGTCAATGTCAATTATCAAGATATTCTCAACTACCGATTGACTGGCCTTGCCAGCTATCGTACGATCGCCATCATCTGATTGACTGTCAATGTCAATTATCGGGCTATTCTTAACAGATGTTTGGCTGGCCATGCCAGTTTTCGGACAATCGTCATCATCCGATTGACTGTCAATATCAATTATCGTGATATTCTCAGCTACCGATTGCCTGGCCACAGTAGTTATAGGACGATCGTCATCGTCCGATTCACTATCAATGCCAATTATCGTGTCAATCTCAACAACCGATTGTCTGTCTAGATCAATAACCAAACGATCATCGTCGCTATCACTATCATTCACAGACATGTTGAAAAGGCAGATAATCAAACAGGGAAACACTTTCTTGTATTAAATCCAAGTTTCAAAGATGAATGAAATATTTCTTGATGAATCAATAAAGCACTAGTAGGGTGATTATTCTATCTTGTCGGATTATGTAGAACAGCACTCAAAAAGCGGTATAGAACTAAACTTCAACGACTGATACACAATGCAGAATATTACAACTACTCGTAAGCAGCAATCAGACAGCCAATGAAAAGTAAAAATCGTACAAGCATTCTCAACGAACAAGAATTCGTAGCAATCCACTGCGTTCCAAGTTCCACGCTCTAACCAGTTTGCATCTCTCCTATTATATGCGCACTTCGAATTTTTAATACTCGTTTGCGCAATTCTTTCAGATTTTATTTTATTTCATTTTTGTTTCACGGTTTCCTATAATTTCATGTATCATGGATGTGGAGCTTGAAGTTAATGATCTCTATTACGTAATATTCCGCTTAAAAATATATATATATTTCGCAACTGATGACACTATTACTTATTTCTATGAATTTATAGAAACATTATGGAAATTTTTTTTTCAACTGTTCGTGGCATAAAAAAATGCAAAATGAAATGTATTATTCATGAATATATATCTTATTTTTCCCATGAGTCAATCTTTTTTTATTTTTACTCGTAAAACTGAATGTATGAAAATGAATATGAGAAAACATTACTTCTTTTTTAGGAATCTGATAATAAAAATACGCAAAAACAAGTATTAGTGTTTTATTATGCATTTATTTTTTGTATTAATGGATTTCTCATTTGTAAAAATGAAATGCAGGTGCGTAAACCAATTTTTCTAAAATGACATCAAATGATTCATTTACAAATTATTATATATCTTGTTTATTAAAACTTTCCTATTGACTGTTCTTTCAGTTATAAATCGAGTTTAACATTAAGTCGATAGTTCGCTTTAATTCTTATGTTTAATTTAATATTTAATATTTTTAATGAACTTCTATTTCATTAGAAATGATTAAAATTTCATTATTTTATATAAATATCAATAATTTATTTTAAAATAACTACAAAATATTTTCCACCATTTAGCGATGATACATTAGTGTTTTTAAATTTGCATATCGACCTGGGAGTTATTTATTATGTAGCAGATGTCGATAGCCATTTTGGGCGCAATATAAATTTAAAAATTATTGGGGGAACATGGGGAAAAAAAAAGATATAGCAAATTTTTTGCCAATTTGTTATTATTGGAAGTATAATTAGATTAACAAGACCTATATGTATATATATATATATATATTCTTATTTCAAGAAATATAACCATAAATGCAGATATATTTAAATTATAAATACAAAACAAACAACAACAAATACAAATATCAGAATTTGCATGACACCTGGCAATGCAAGTTTTTACCAATTTATTATTATTGGGAGTATAACTAGAATGAAATATTCTTAAACAGTTATTTAAATTAGAATGTGTGAGCTTTGATCGCTTTTTTTTTTTTTTTTTTATATCATATTTGAAAACAGAAATTCACATTTTATATGTAGTTACAAAATATGAATAAATTATTGGCTCATTTTTTTTTAAATATGCTCACGAAAATAGGTTAATGAAGCATGTTAATATTATCATTATGACTTTCTTATGAATATGAATTCTTTTTCAATTATTGATGACGAATTAAATATAAAAAAATGCGATATTTGGTAGTGAGATAATCGACTATCTTGTGTGCCATGATCACTGATACTCAAAATATGTAAAGCTTGTCTGCAGAACGATGACAAACTAGTAAATGTACCAGTAGTGACAAAACTAAGTGCGTCGGTGATTGCAATTTGACGCTGCGTATCTTTATATTGTACGTGCGATATGGTTATTGGACTCAGTATGTGTATCATATGCGGAGGGAACATAGCAATCTCCCCAAAGGCACACGGTAATTAATAATTTTTAATCTTAATAATCATAATTTTTTACACTAAATTTTTTTAATGATTTCTCTCATTTATTTTTTTTTTTTTATTTAACTAAAACTCCTATAAATTATACTGCGTAAATAATAAAATCACTAGGATCACTAAAATTACTAAAATCATTTCAACATAAAGTTTTTGAATTCAACAGTTTCTCCGTTAGTCTTAACAAAAAAAATGTTTAATAATTTTCAGCAACTTAAATATGATAAGTTGTATGTCGAGGACTATTCGCCTCGCATCATTTATTAATTAAAGAATAAAGAAAGAATTCTTATCAATAAATTTTGATATCAATTAATCGTACGCCGAGTACTTTCAGTAATTAAGTATCCCCATCCTTAATTTGTTTTAATAAAGAAGTCATTTTTAATAATAAATTTCGCCATCAATTAGTCGTACGTCGGGACAATCCGTATTTGATCGTTCCTATCCATACTGCCCCATTGTTCTACGAGAATTCTTTTAAACCTTTTTACATTAGTGAGATATTACAGGGTTCTTTTGTGGTAGGGGGAACGATCTTTCTTAATTTTCGTTACATATTAAAACAAAAGAATCGGATTCTTAATACCTCAAAATGGTTATCTAATGGTACGGGTAGTCCTATAATAGTTCATTACCATCTACTTGTACAGGTAGTCCTATAATAGTCCATTACCATCTACTTGTACAGGTAGTCCTATAATAGTCCATTACCATCCACTTGTACAGGTAGTCCTCGACTTCACACAGGGATACTATTCAAAATATCTGTCTTAAATCGGATCTTACTTTATGAATTAAAAAATCTTTCAAGCAATTTTTTTGAAAATATTTTTAAAACATATAGAAATAAATACGACCACTTTTTTTTCCCTTAACTTTGAACCTAAGAAAAAAAATTACTAAAAAATGAATGCATAACGTCTTTGTCTTCCTTTTATAAGCTAAAATTTCCATTAGCAGTATAGACATAATAAGTTTACATTATAGACTAAATAAATTTATGATGAGACAAAACATTTGTAATGAGAGAAACGCATCAATTGTAGATAAACAACTTACGTACCTAAGTTTGATTCACTTACTAGTAACTCATTACAAACACCAGCGGCTATAGCGTAACAACGATGCAATCTAACGACAAGTTTAAAAAAAATAGATAGAATTTTAACTATAAACTTTTTAATAAGAATCTTAAGTGGCTAAGTTGAAAATTATTTGTGTGGTTATTCCACGTCATATCAACGGAATTTTTCAAAAATGGCGCCCATCAACAGAATTTTAATGCAATTTGATGTACTTATAAAACTTTTGATACTGATTTTAAAATTATAAATTATTTCAAGATTGGTAAAGTAGATTAAAAATTACCAACCTGTTAAAAGTTTCCAGGGTGTTTTTTTAATTTTATTTTAAACGACATGCTACAATGTTTAATGACTGTAATTCCCTTCAAGATTGTCTTACAATCTGCAATAATAATAATTATATATATTTCTCTTTGTTAAAAACAGAGGTCTCCAAACTATAATACGCGCACACCATCAATCATGCCAGTCAAAGTTTATGTTGATTACTTGGCAAAATTTACAATATAAGTAAATTATACAAAATCAATTTTTTTTTATGTAATGATTAGCATACATAATAAAATTGAACTTGTTAACAGTAATTAATAATATGAAATGCGTCCTTTGAACTTAAGTTTTTCCCTAAAATTTATAAGTGGCGTACATAAGTAATATATACTGGCATACATAATACTATTGACATTAATACGATACGACAAGCATAATACAACTGGTATACAAAATGAATTTAAACACTATACTTATGATTAATGAGTTTATGCTATTACTTTCCAATGACTGCAATTATGGATCGAGTTTACTAATAGAAATTATCAGAAACAACTTCAAAATGCTCATTAGTTAAATTAGATTTGTAAATATTGTTTGTATCTTTCATTTTGGAGAATCTTTTTTCTCATATATAAGCGGGGGGAAAGCCACAAAAAAAATTATGCTTCTGATCAAACTGTGTGAGAGGAAGAGATTTACAAAATTCCAGCAATAATGAATTTAAATATTTTTCTTTAAAAATATCGCTACACTACAAATCAATAATTTCAGTTTGAAAGTTCTGGGGCAAGGAAAAGAATATTGAAAAAAATCAAAGAGGAGCAGAGTTAAAAGGATTTTGAAAAATTTTAATGTAGTTTGCATTTACTTCGAAATCTGGAGAACGAGCTTTAAATGTATTTTTAAAGCTTCAATTTTTAAATGAGACTCTATTTTCTATAGATTTGGGAAATTTTTGTCTCCATTTCCTTTAGATGCCAAAAATGCATTTTTTTGTTCAGTCAGAAAGGACAGATTACATAAATCAGGCAGAAGCGTTTTTTCTCCTTGCAATTTTAAATTAATGTCATTCTTATATTTAGTTAAATAAGTATAAAATGATAACTTTCCAAAAACACTCATTTTGTCCAACTCAGTCAAAGAAAAATTCTTTCCATTCAAGAAAATTTCGATTATTGCTTCGAGCTCAAAAAGTCGTAGTAAAACATTTCTGCAACTAAACACAGTATATTGTAGTGTAATATTATATCATTTTCTTCAATAAAAAACTTGTGGAATTGTGATTGAATTCACGTGATCTGGCGTAATTGACAGCTGACATGACTTCGTATCCAAACAATTTCCGCACAAAAACTGTTGAATGATGGTTTTGAACCACACCTATTTTCCAAATCAATCGTTAAATGTTGTAAATTTGAACAAATAAATTAACATAATGTAGATCTACGTTTATTCAACGTTATTTATTAAAACTCAACTGAATTGAAATGGAATGACGTTGTATTGTATCAGGATGCTAAATATATTACCAATTTGACAACCAAAACTCCAATTTGGAAAAATGGAAAAAAAAAAAAATTTGGAAAAAAAAAAAATGCACGAGTTTATATAAAAGGAGAGAAAGACGATTTGAAGATAGAAGGACTACGGAAGAGTGTGATTTTCTAAAAAGTCGCTGGGAAAATAATGAAAAATTAGAAATTCATGAAATCTTTTGAATCAGTATAGAAAACAGAAAAAAAAAAATTTTTTTTCACAAACTTTTTTCGCAAGATAAAAGATAACATGAATAAGATAAGTATACGCTGACAATAAAAGAAAACTTATAAAACGATAAAATAACTTTTTTTAAGATCAACTTGTTGGGCGGAATATTTGACAGTGATATTAAAATAGGCTAGCATAGGCAGGCAATTTAAAATTTGAATTGAAAAGAGCTATTCAAATTCAAAAAGTAGAAGAACATTCTTTATTCTTAATGCACGCATATGAAGAGAACGCTGTTTCGACAAGCTTTATGTTCGTGAAAGGCAATGAATATTTTATTGCTTCACATCTGATTTCTTGGTACTACATGGGGAATAATAAATTAAACCTAAGAAAACCAGTAAAAATTATATTTTTAAGAACATGAGATTTCAATTTTAAATCAACAATAAATAAAGCAAATATCTTAAAATTCAATGGAAAAGAACGAGAATGGACAGATTCAAAAATAAATAAAAAAAATCTTTTACTTCTAGACAAAAAATGTGTGTTGATTTTCTCAAATTTTTAAAGGTTTTAAGAAAATATTTTTATCTTATTTGGAGCACATAACTTTTCTTTTTACTTCCTTCAAATATTGCTAATTTATCTGAAAGTGATAGCGCCCGCAAGTTATGATCATGCATTTAGAAATAAAAATTAAAGCCTTACATCCGTATATATATATATATATATATATACAATATTTTAATATATATATATATATTAGCGCTATTACTGAAAATTGTTCTTAATTTCTACAAGCTACAGTTACGACAGTTTGCTAATGGACTTGCAATTTGCTAATGGTGGGCAACTGATCAATAGGGATTCACAGTCAATGAACTCTGCACTCATCTTTCTACTACATATAGTAGTGAGATCTGCATTCTATTGTGTCCCTGCTCTATATTTTACTATGTCTGTGTTCCATGTTATCCTACTACGCATTTCACGGTTGTGATATAGAAGAGCAGCTCGAAGAAGGCGTCTTCTCTTCTTATTTTTACTCTGCCGTTTTCATTATCTCGTTGGGTGACTTTCGTAGATCATTACGCTAAGGGATTTCTCTCTGGTCGATTGCATTTTCTAGCAAGAGGGGAGGAGAGGACGAAATATCTTTGGGTCGCGTAGCATCCGTTCAGTTAGTTCTGTTGGATGCAGCCCAGGCTTCAATTCGTGACTACTTTTCTCCTCTCGTTTATTGGATTTCTCTATTTTGACATCCAAAGACATCTTATATTAAGAAGTTTTGCATATATAATTCCTTCTTTAATTGATTTTTGGTTACTCAACCGATCTTATTCTTTCGAGTTATAATTTTGGCCCTTGACCTACATTCTTCACAATTCTTTACCTTCTAGACCTAAATTCTTCTAATTTAATTCCCATCAGTGAGGGTGTGGATTACAGATGTGTAGGTGTAAGCTGTCCATCGTTTTGGTGATAATAATATCATTATTTTCTTAGATACGAATTTCTTGTAGTTAGCATACGGGAAACTCGCTCTTTACAGATGTCATGGACGTTTTCAACATTGAGTGGCCGTTCTTTGTGATTCCAGTTTCTTTTAACAAAGAAAACTTGACGAAAAGTATTTTTTTCTCAGATAATTGGGATAGGCAAGTCCCCACACCAAATGCGGATATTGATTAAACTTTAACTGCACTCAAGACCGGACGTCCGATTAAGCGTTTTATGAGCTATCCAATTTATTGTGGGAAAGCTAAATTCGAGCTAAACATTCCAGGGTCTAATGTCCAGGGGTAATTTTTTAAACAAGAATAATAACAAAATAACACAATTCTAGAATAATATTTAAGGGGGTTGTAATTCAAACAAGAAAAAGGTTTGGTTTGTCGCTCTACTGCTATTCCTTCATTTATTTTTTATTTTACTTATTTATTTATTTTTTGGCTAATTACACAGAGACATACAGATTAACGTGCTTTCCGAACAATTCACAAACATCCATGCCAAGGCCAGGATTCGAAACCTGAAGACTACGATACTAAAGGCCATCAGGCCGCAACATGAAAAAGGAGAAAAGTCATACTGCAAATATAACAGCACGACATAAGCCTGTGCAAAAAAAAAAAAAAAAAAAAAAAAAAAAAAATCAGGCATATATTTTTTACCATCTGTGCAAAACATCACAGCAAATGGTTCAATTAATTCTTTTTACACAGAAATAACCCTAAAAATACTGTGCATTTTCAAGGAGAGCATGGCATAGTAAAAGATTTTCTTTAAGCACATTGCCATGGAAATATTAAGCAAAAAAAGAAGCCAAAATTGGCAGATTGGTAACATCAGTTCTGTTCATTCACCTGCATTGAAAAGAAGCAACAATTTTTTATTCTTTCAATTACTGTAGAGTCTATGTAAGACATGTCGTTAATTCTTTGAGAAACTATGTATACTGTTTGAGAATGTAACAATGTTAATTGTTGTGGACATACTCTTCACAGAATAGTTATCGCCGAATAATTGTTTGACATAAAGCGACATAACATTTTCAACGATTTGGTGATTTTTACCATTTTTATTAATACGATAGCTTATTCTGTACGATGCATTAACTATATTTTCGTTAACGTTGTTTACATATAATACAAAAGTAGTAAGAGTAGGACCGTTTGATAGTCGCCGAAAAAATTGTTTATAAATGGGATGCTTTCTCCCTAAATGACATTACTAAAGATGGTGTCATGACACGATACAACAAAATCTATCCGAAAAGAACGCATAGAGGTTTTGAGCATCTTCATCTTTCATTATAGAAAATCCACATGACAAGCACAACTCACAATATTTTCTCTTTTTCGACGATAATTTTTGTTGTAATTTCCTTACTTGTTGCTCTTTTAAATCAGCATACATCTTCGAAGTATATGCAGCTCCTGATTCATGGGCTGAATTTTAATGTTATTCCCAGCTCTCTTAGGAGTACCAGTTTTCAACCACATCCCATAAGATACAAAACAGAAAATCATTCAAAATGTTGAAATAACTAACTACTTCAGATTAAGTACCCATAAAAAGGAAACGAAGCGTATTAATCAACATTATTTCATTGACGCCCACACGAACATGGCCTGTTTCCTAGCATGCTTTAAATACAAATGCGATATAGAAAGTTCTGAGACGATTAGAGATATAAATTACTAAGTGGGAACAAAAAAAGAGGAAGGGCACATACGTAATCGAGAAATATGGCAACCGTGACAACTATTTATTGCGCTAATGACAGACAATCACCAATCAAATTATTTGATTTACACTTATAGAATTTTTTATACTATTAATAATATTATTTTCATGAATCCACAATAGTTCCGTCATGCACCCTGTCGTTGGGAACCATTAGTCTAATGTATTATAAAAATGTTCTCCCTGGGTTTTTAATGAATAAATATTTGGCTTTAATTTGTGGTTTAATAATAGCTAAATAGAAAAAAAAATAAAATATGGATACAAAATAAAATTGCAATAAAAAGAATTAGAATTTAAAAAAAAAAAATTTCTAAATTCAAAATTGGGAATTCATTAAAAATTAAACTAATTATTAGCATTTTAAAGTTTATAATAATGCCAGTTTGTGTTTATCAAAAAGTTATATTTTATTTGTTTATTTATTTTGTTACATTTTCTACTGACTAAAATGGTTTAATTGGAAATACATCACTTCTCATAGCTTGGGTCTGTTACTTTAGTTGAATTAATAGGAAAAATAGTTGCAATTAATGATATTTGATTTAAGTTATAATTTCGTAAATATATTCTCTAATATTATAGATTCCGTCAGGATATAACAGGTATACTTAAAAACTGTAGTTAATTAAATAAACAATTTGTTTATTTCCTGGAATTGTTTTTTTTTAATCAAGAGAATTTTATATATAATTTGCACCTAATTTTTGTATGGAGTGTCAACTTGAAATAAAATAACAACCATTTTGCTTGTTTGCAAACACTTAAGTATTTCTTATCGATTCCGAAACAGCACTTCAAATTCAGCAAACATTTTTTTTTTTTTTTTTTTTTTTTTTTTTTTTTTTTTTTTTTTTTTTTCTGGACATTCCAGAAACCTTCATTTAAAGAATATATTTCTACTGACTGTTACATTTATCATATTAGTATCATCATACTTAGTATTTTATGACATTAGGTTTAACACAGAAGAATTAAAAGCAATTAACATGTTTATTGCTAACATTTTAACTGTTAAATTTAATAAATTAACAAGTATTTACTGATTAAATAATTGAAAAATAATAGTTTCGAGAACGTCGTGTTAATGGCAAAGACACAGTTTAAAGCAATTGTGGAGATCTGATAATTAAAAATATAATCAAGGCTATCATAGTAGTGATTTCTATTTAGTAAATACAAAAATTACTGCAAACTATTTGATAAACTTTATCTAGTAAATATCTCGTAAATTATAAATAATAATACATAAATAAAAATTAAATGCTCAATTTCAAAAAGTGGAATAATGTACATATATAAACTTAAGAGGAATTTATAAAAAATTGTTTAATTAAATTTTTTAATTGTGTTTCATATTACTCTAAAGATGTATAAATTCATTTATAAAGAGGGAGATATTTTGCAATTATTTTAAATTTTATTTAGTAGAAATGACTAATTTTACACATGTTTTATTGTCATATAGACATCATCATTTATTAAAAAATTAATTACAAATGAATAAGTTAGTTTTTTTCCTCAATTAAGCTGAATATTTTGGGCACTAAAACTGGATCATGTGCAAATCCATTTTAATCCGATGTAATTTGTTGATCTATCATTTATTTGTTAGTTGGTTAATGCCACCATGCAAACCAATAAAAATCTCAAAAGTGTAAGAAAAAACTAATAATAACTATTGAAATAAGCAGGAATATTTAGTATTTTATATTTCCTGCAATTAAAGCTACAGTCAAACTTGTATCTGAGAGGATTTGTATAGTGCGATTCTTTCTGTCCATCAAAATACATATTTTTCGACAAAAATTTTTTCAGTAATTCACTTCCTTAAATAAACTGAAAAACGAGATACCCAATACTAATATTGTGCTTACAATTCCAATTTTAATATAAAATATTATAAAACATAAACTGTTTAGAAGTGACTACAAAAAAAAAAAAATCAACAGTTTTCAGAAAAACATACATAATATACTTTGGTTCAGCTTTACATACATTTTTATTTTTATTTTCTGTAAGGCATATAATAAAAAAAGCCCTCTAGGTATCTGCTTTCACCAATCTTGCTTAATTTTTTTTTTTTTTTTTTTTTTTAATTTCAGCATTTATTTTTATAAGACAATAAATGCACGAATGTTTTATTTTTGTTTATTACAAAATACTGTTTTACTTTTGTTTATACAAAATACTGTTTTACTTTTGTTTATACAAAATACTGTTTTACTTTTGTTTATACAAAATACTGTTTTACTTTTGTTTATACAAAATACTGTTTTACTTTTGTTTATACAAAATACTGTTTTACTTTTGTTTATACAAAATACTGTTTTACTTTCGTTTATACAAAATACTGTTTTACTTTCGTTTATACAATTCGAATTCATGCCCGATACCAATTTAAACAAGTAATTCTTCATAAAACATAAGAATTTTTTATTCAATAGAGAAGAGAAGTATTTAATTTACTACGCATTTTGTATAAAGAAGCATTGTAGATTTTACAGAAGTTATAAAAATTAATGTCAATAAGTAGTTTGCTTTATAGTAATTAAATAAATAAAAATTAGAACTTGTCGACACAGATAAACCTCAAAAGCGATTGGAACTTTCTATTGAGTTTGCATAAAAATAAAAGAATTGTATTTTAGTAGTAGATAAATTTATCAGCACACTTAACAGAAACGATAAAACATTTCATAACAAAGAACTTTATTTCTCAATTTTTCTAGAAACGGTTCATCCTAAAACACTTCACAACTAACTCATAATATCCTGATAAAACAATATTGTTAGGCATATCACAGGAGATACGTAAAAACCTTTATGATATTTAATTTCTTAAAATTTACTAAAACATAATTTTTATAAAAATGTCTGTCTAACGAAATAAATACACAACAAATTAATAAAATTTTCGACTGTTATTTTCATCTTTTTAAATTTCTTTAAATATTTGTATTTAGTACCATACTAAACAATATTTATGAAATATAAGTCTGAATGAAGATTTTTAAGCAATAGGAAATTAAAATATTTTAATTACTTTTCTAGCTTGTGTTAAAATAAAATATAAGTAATTTCCGCAATTAAGAAACTTTTTTATAAATTATTGAAATTATAATAAAGTGATATAAAATTATAATAAAGTTATTTGAGATCGATGAAATCAAGTAAAAAAAAAAAAAATGTGGATTGTAATCCCATGTTATAACCCAATATTTTCAATACCTCGTATTTTTCCGAATGAGTTCATGATTTTAGTATTATAATTGAGTTTTTTTATAACCAGAAAGTCATTCTTGAGCTTTAAAACCCGATATATATTATTCTTTAAATAAATAACTATAATTAAATATTTTTACAAGAAACCCTACGAAAAAGACCACTTAATATTACATTTCGTTTTCAACAATAAAAAGCTTTCGAAAGTTTTTAAAACTTTATGCGCATATTGTAAAAAGCAGTTTTAAAAAATTTGTAGGAAACGCGACTCGCTTTCTTTTCTATAACGTTACATCAAGCAAATATTTAAGATTGAAAGAAAATTTAATTCGAACGACCAAAGATTTACTATTTTTACCCCTTTCTGAACTCAACATGTCTCCAACATGTAGCTTTTACCCATCTGTTTGACATGCGGTAACTTTTCTATAAACTTTCATCTCTGCTCTAATTATAGGTCCCGAAAGTCAGTTGTTAGTAATTATATATTAGTGTCAGTAATTAGAATATTAGTGTTTATTTTTGCTATTTAAAATCAAGCATAGCCTGAGATATCGAATTAGCATTTACAGTACATCATATTTACCCGAAAAGATTGATGATTTCATTTCGCTGAGATTCTAATCACGGGATACAAACAGCTACATGAGAAAATAGGACAACGTTGTAACACTGAAACACCGTAAATGTACTACGGTGTAAAAAAATAATGTTTTAATAAAATTAATGTAGTACGCAAATAAATAAATAAAAATGTAAATGTAAATGCACTACGTTTTGTGTGTTATTTAAGCAATTCATCATGCGAAATATAAATAAATTTTATTTATAATACTATATTTCAACTTTAATTACTTAGGATCAGAAATTAAATGTCAAAATAATATATCAATTCTGTTTTTTATTCATAACTAACCTGAAATAAAAAACAGAATTGTGTCTGCCAATAGGGCCTTTTTTTACTTAAGAAATCTGTTTAAATCACAGGTCATAAGCAGAAAAACTAAATTCTTGTTATATCAAACCCTTAGACCTAATTTGGTCTAGGGCTCTGAAATATGGACATTGGCAAGATATGATGAGGCCCATTTGATATATTTGAGCGGAAGATTTTAAGGGATTATCTTGGAGGTGCTAGGGAAAATGATTTTTGGAGAAGACGGTACAAAAGCAGAAAGTTATAAATACTATAAAGGCACAGATATTATAAAATTTATTAAGATCAATAGATTCAACTGGCTGCTCAAGTACTTAGAATGAATGATTTAAACCCTGTAAAAAGGCTCGTTTTGGCAAAGGGGAAGAGGACAACCCAAGTGTTGCGATGGATAGACGCAGTTGAAAAAGATTTTGCTGTACTAATGGTTAAGAATTGAAGAACCCTTGTTACCCAGAAGAATGCATGGAAATCTCTTCAAAGGAAAGCCTTGGCCCACTCTGGGCTGTCGTATTTACTTGTGATGATGATGATATTTCAAAGCTTTTTTAAGATCCTTATTCCCCTTAAAGTCTTTCAAGATAAAATCACTTTACTTAAAAAAATTTGAGAACAGGAATATAAACTTTTCAATTAGCAGTATTACTTATGAATGATTAGTCAAATGGTTTCTGTTTATTGATTTTTTTTTTATTTAATTTTTCATGCTTGTAAATTGTAACAAATATACATGTTAATACAAGTAGGGTTGACCATTTAACTGAATTAACATTGTTAAGTGAAATTTAAAAAAAGATTTCAAATAGCTGTTGACTTAAATCCCAACAGAGTTAAGACTTAGACTTAGTTATTTATTTGAACTTAATAACTTTCGTAATAAGTTATTAGTCACAAATTAGTTATTAGAATGTTTTCTCATTCACCATATATTTGGCTATAATTTGAAAATAGAATTCTAAAACGTAACATTTCTACAAAATAGCAGCTAAAATCAGTAATACAGGAATGAAATGACCTCAAATTTACAAAAAAAAATTATGTTGAATCTATTTCAAAACGATTAAGAAGTTTTCTTAAATCTCGGTAGTACTAACCAATTATTCAAATTATTTAAAAAGTAGTTAAAAAATTTTTTATTGGTCTAATTGTTCTTATCCGAGATAAAAAAAAAATTATTCTAAATAATTAAAACAAAATACAATTAAAATGAAAAACATGTCCTTGCTAAATTTTTCAGAAGCACCAAATTTCATAATTTTTATATTCACTTATTAACTTTTTATTTAATAATTTGTGAGGCATTGTATCTGTGTATATATATAGTACAATGGCTCCCAAATATGTTCGTATACTTTAAAAATTTGTAGAATATGTGCTGTAGCCCGATTTGAATTCGAATATTAGGCCTCATTTTTAAGAAATTTTTTAAATTTTTCCATGTTATTCTGAATAAAATCGATTAATACTTAAAAATATATCGTGTGTGAAAATTGAGTAACCCTTTTTTCTAATATTTCAAGAATATTAATGATTTTTTTTTAATTCAACTGTTAATAACGATAAATATAATTTGAAGCTAAAAATTTTTTTTAATTCCATTTTCATAATTAACTTCTATTAAAAGGATAATCACAGTTATAAATTTATTTTTTCAAAATAGCATTAAAATCTATTGCATAATATTTTAAGACGACAATATTTCAAAATTATATTTAACATCACAATAAGTAAAATAGTTTAAATTCTCTTTAAAAAATAAAATATATTAACAAGTAGCATAATCTAAATTCGTGATGCATTTAAATTCGAATTTGTGAAAAAAAAAAAAAAAACTTAGGTAGAAATTTAAAAAATTATTTGCTTACAAATAAAATAATTCGAAATATATAAACTCTTCATTTTTTGTTTGAAATAAAATAATAATTTAAAATTGCAATTACAACGAATATTTTTGAATATTTAAAATCCTTTAATCTAAAAATAAAGTATTTATGTGATAGACAAAATTTAGAAATTCTTACGAGTGAATTTTCTTTTGCTACATAAGCGATAATATAATAAATAATAAAATTAAAGAACTACTCTATAGCATAAAATCGACAATTTAATGTAAATCTGACATCAAAAAAACAAATGGCATATGGAATAAAAACGCAGCAATTCCGCAATTTTTTAAATTATCATTTCAAATAAATATATGTATTAAAAACATGACATACCTCTTGACTTTTATGGAAAAGCCATTTTCTTTTATTCATTAATATTTAAGTTCGATAAAGAAATATGCCAATTTTAAATAAAAATTCTGAAACAATTTTCATGAAAAATTATGCACAAAATGGTACGATAATAGAATATTCTATGAAATTCGTATTTATAAATAATCGTTTGCCATTCATTCAGATTGTAGTTATTCGAGTGAATTTAGAATTCTAAAGAATTAGAATTTAGATTTCTGAAATACTGTTTTATCCATTAATATAAATTAATATTTCAGAAATTAGAATTTTTTAACCATATAACATTTCTTTTATACATTATTTTTTTAAGAGCACAGTAAAATTTCTTTTTTTTTTTTTTTTTTTTAAAGAAAATCAGTAATCAAAAAATAAAATAATTTCCTCCCAAAATTCTTCTTACACTTAAAAAAATCTCTGCATTTTAATAAATATTGTAATATTTCTATCGATTAGTATTCATTAGGATATTCTACAGTATCCAAAACAGCTTTTATATATGTCTGGATATGATGGCCATTAGTTTTATCATTTTGGCATCAATATTACTCTGTTCTACGACTATTAATGTATATAGTTTGGCTTTCGTTTCAAAATCATGTCTTTGTAATTTAACTTCTAGTCATTCCCTAATGTACTCTATTAAATTTATGTATGGCCAATGAGGTGGCGTTTTCAGAATTTGTGGTCAATTATCGAGACACCAAAAGTAAACGTTGAGAGCCATGTGCGTTGGATTGTTATCTTGATGAAAAACGAAATTCCAATATCTAAATTTTTGGCTGATTATTTAAATATTTAAAAAAAAACAATTAAAAATTAAGATCATGATTTATTATGCCATCAATATATACCAAATTACCTAATCTGCATGTTGACATACACGCCCATACAAAAAGGATCCACTGTCATGCTTTACTGTTCTAATTAAGTTCTTGAGATTTTTTTTTACATAAAATAATATGTCCATCGCAACCAAAAACATTGAATTTGGTAAATAAGAACTGATTTCAATTCGTTTTGCGTTTATTTATCATTTATTTCAATGAAGAAAGTAACCATTCTAATTTTCACATTTACAAAATATTTCATCCGGGAAAAATGCTCATGTGTTATTTTGATTGTCTAGCAAACGAAATTAATGTTTTGTATTCATATGAAATTGTACTAGAAAATCAAATGAAAAAAAAATTCTGACAAATTTTCTATTTTAATGAAATTGAAGTAGAAAATCAAATGAAAAAAATTTCTAAAAATTTTTCTGCTCAAATTGAGTTGAAGTAGAATAATTTTCAGTAATTCTGAAGAAATTTGCATAACACTCCAACGTAAATTGTTTACAATTTTATAATTATAAATATAAATAATTATAATGTCAAATCTCTTACCTCGTTTTCGATCTTATTTCCTTCCTTAAAACCTTTTATCACATAGTGCACAGTACATTGAGATAAACTTACTAATTTACCGATATACCGATTTACCATAATTGTAATAAAAATTTCTAATTTCTAAAGTCTGTCGGTTTTCGTCCAACTCCGAGCCATTTTTAAATAATAACTAGAATAGAACGAAGTAAACTAGTAATTAAAAAAAAAAAAAGCCAAACGATTTTTTAAATGTCACCAAAATGCAAAAACAAAAAATGAGTCAGACGATTATTTTATTTATCAAATTATCTGAAACTGTTTCTTTTTATTTTTATAAAAAGAAAATGAGTTAATCTTTTTTTTAATTAATATTTTTATTAAATGTCTTATATATTTATATTTTTATAATTTTTTTAAATTAATATTTTTATTAAATGTTTTATATATTTATATTTTTATAATTTTTTTTAAATTAATATTTTTATTAAATGTTTTATATATTTATATTTTTATAATTTTTTTAAATTAATATTTTTATTAAATGTTTTATATATTTATATTTCTATAATTTTTTTTTAATTAATATTTTTTTAAAATATGCTGCTACATTTAGAATTACAAGATGGCAACATAAAAATAAAAAATAAAATATTTGACTGATACTCGAATTCAACTTCAAGCTAAATTGTTTATTTTTCCCCAAAAAACACTGCTTTAAATATTTAAACAAAAAAAAAATCAAAATGCAATTTAACTTATAGACATATTTCTACACACGTGCATACAATTTTTTACAGAAATTTAGAAATATTTTTCCAGAAATTATTAAAAATCAATAGTTGTAGATAAACAATTAAATTCCTTGTTTATCAAAATTTACAAGAACAATTACAATAGAATAATAAAATATAAAAATATATAATCCTAAATATTTAAAAGGTTGCTACGAAGCCCATTAAAGCATATTATTAATAAGAAAATAATTTAAGACTTCCATACACGGTGTAAAAGATGAAAGGTATTATATTTCTTTTTTCTAAAACTGTAAAGGATTTAAAATAATCTTGTTGTATTGAATAACAAAACTATTTATTCCCTGTTATTCATTTTTCTACACATTCAATAATGCTTTATTAAAAAAGGCTTTTATGCTGCAATGAAAATTAGACTTTCAAAGGGAGATTTATTCCTTCTAAAGAATAGAAAATTTAAATCTTCCTTTACGATAAAAAAAATCTTGGCAACAAATAATCACTATTTAAAATGCAAAATAATAACAATTAATAAAGTAATTAATTTTAAAAGGTGGAAATGTATTATAATATATGTGGCATATTCAATACCTAATCCCAATACACGGATGACGTAGTGCATCTATGAAATTGAGTTTCCAAACATGAAAAAGAAACTTTCATTTTAAAAGGGATTAAATGATTTGAATGGCGGAACTCAAATAACATATTCAATAATATTTAAAAAATTGATTATCAAAGGGAAATCTAAACAATAGGAAAATATTAGTAAAATCACTAAATCTATAGAAAATATAAAATGAAAATATTAGAGCACTTGCTCAACAACAAACATTATGTTATAAAAATGTACTACAAGACTATACAACAAATTTTTTTCCCGCCAAAATTCTTCAGAAAGCCGATTGTTTTAATTTGAAATGGCTTCATGTCATAAGAATCAGAATAAAGAGTGATAATACTCTAATGCACTAAACAAATTCAATAAATAAAAAAAGGTGCTTGAATTTAGTACTAATTATCAGTATACTTGTAGGCGTATAAGACGTCTTTTTTTTTTTTTTTTTTTTTTTTAATAGAACAACAAAACGATCTTATCACCGACATTCAAAACATTTTTAAATTTTCCATTTTTTATAATTCCCTCGATTATAAAGCGATCTGATCATTGGTACTACAGGCTTCAAGTTTGAATCCTGGCGCTGGCATGGATGCTTGTGAGTGGTTCGGAAACCACGTTAAACAGTAGGTGCCGGTCTAACTAGTCTAAAGTGCGCAAAAATTGACCGTAGAGCGACAAAGCAAATCTCAATTTTAAATTATAAAATTTATTTTTGTTTTGTTGCAAAAATTAAAACGGTGATTAAATAACGTCAGAAAGATGGTATTAGCAATGCATTGAACATAACAGTTTTCAAAATGATTCAAGAATTTAAGAATCGGATTCGATCAGATTCTCAGATTCAAGAATCGCCATTTATCTCTGGATGCGAATATCTGTATTTTATGATGAATACTTTTTCCACTTAAATTAATTCTTGTTGAAAATAGAGCTAATTATTAGTTGTTGTTGTCGTATCCCTCAAGGAAGGAGGGGAAAGGCCCAGCTTCTGTTGTGATGGAGCACCCGCAGGTAGAAGTCTTGACTCGTGCTCCGTGTCGCTGAAGAAGGAGGACAGTGCCTTTCGGGAGGGCTTTTAGGGGGAAATGCCCCACATTTGCGTTCCTTTAAAATTCCCCTTACGTAGTCCGACTAACGGGGCAAGTTACTGAACATCACAAACGCCATGTAGTCTCCTCGTTTTTTGAAACTGTTTACGACAAAGCCGGCAGTGGTTTGAATCTCCGTCTTAACGGCGCACATTGCCAGGAACCACGAGTCGGGCTCATTATTAATTTGAGCTATAAATACTAAAATTAAAAGATGTGTACAAAAAAAAAAAAAAAAAAAAAAAAAAAATTAAACTAAATACGGTAACTTAAGATTCATAATGTAAATTTTCTTTTAACAAAATTTTTTCTACTGTTTTTAAAAAGTTTCTTTTAGACATAAAAAAAAAACGGGGAGGGGAGAGGAAGAATATTAAAATAACCGTTTAATTAAGTTTGCTGGTGATATTATATATCTTACTAATATTTGGCAATCAATACGATAAAAAATGAACAATATAAAAATAAAAACAAAATCAAATATTTCATTTCATTTAAAATGCATAAAAACGCAGTTAAATACTTCTCATTTGAAATTGATGAAAACTCTACACACACACACACACAAAAAAAAAAAAAAAAAAAAAAATGAGTAAGGCTTTACATGATTACAAAAAACCGGAAGCGGAATAATTGGCGATATATTTGGCGATCAATATGATAAGAAGTATAAAAAAATAAGAATAAAAGTCAAAACAAAATCAAATGTTTCATTTCATATAAAATGCATAAAAATACGCTTAAGTGCTTGTCATTTGAAATTGATGAAAACTATATACAAAAAATTCAATGAATTCGGCTAAACTTGAATATGAAAAGCAGGAAGCCCAGTACTAAAACAAAACACGAATTCAAAACAACATCTTGAATTATAAAACAGCACAACAAGAGAATTTAAAATAAAAACAGGCTAACTTTGAAAAATTGAATATTCAGGTTTATAATAAAACTTTAAAATTTCTTACATTCGTAAAATAAAAAAAATAAAAAGAAAGAAAGAAAACTAAGAATGAATAAGTAATAAAAACACAAATTATACAAAGCGGAATCACAAGAAACAGTTATTAAAAAGAAAAATAGAGCTTTCATGATTCCTATTATACATTCAATTATATCTTTCAAAAATTTATAAAATAAATTTCGATTTGAAGTATTTCGATAAACATAAATCTTTTCTTAATTTTCTATAAAAAAATTTGCAAGAGCAAAAATTTATTTCTATAATAAGTGCACTAAAATATTTACTAATAAAATTTTTTTTCAGATTCTAAGATGAAAAATCATGTTAACATTAAAACTTGTCGAAAAGTAGTGTAAAACGGTTGTTTTTACCGAAACTAACTCTATAAAATCCGTATTGAATTCTTGCAACACACTGACAAGATGATTATTTATTTATTTTCAATTACAATTCAGAATTATTGTTTTTATATTTTATTCATTTTTATTTCATATTGTATCGCATAGCATGTTAAACGTTATTCCCCTAAATATAATACAATATATTTATATGTATTATTAAAAATAATTATATATTCTTTTTTCTCCTAAATATAAAATAGCATGTTAAACACGTTAAACGTTTTTTTTTTTTTCCCCTCTTAATTTTTTATTTCTTCGAAACACTGATTTTGAAATTTTTACTAACCCTTTTTAATATGTTAACTTCTATAATTTTTGTAATATCATTTACCAAATTCGGCTCATATCTGGCAGCTTCTGATGAATAAAAAAATGCTAAATGAAATATGTTCGTTAAATTTTTCTCATCCTCAAGTTATGGTTTATGTTACTATTCTGCCATTTTCAGTTTTGACTTTGTTTAGCGTAGTATTTTTGTTTTTTAAATGCATTTTACTTAATGTATACATCCTTATATTTGTAGTGCACGAGAAGTATTTTTTTCAAGCACAAAAAATTTGTTACACTTGAGTTTTTACTTAGGTTTATTGAACAACTTCTGAACTCGTACTGTGTTCTTCATTTTCCTCAAAATCTTGTGGGCTATATCTATACATACACCCCCCCCACACACACACACACATATGTGTGTATATATATATATATATATATATATTGACACCTAAGCATCAATCCATTCATGCATTAAGTAACATCGACAAATGGAGAAACAGAGTAGTAATTAAGAAATACAAAACAAAAAAACTTCACATTGAATTCCTAAAAGCGATTAAGGAGAAGGGTTTTGAACAGTGACATCATTATAGAAGTTATATTATTCAATGGCGAATTCTAAACGTGAAGAAATAAATAAATAAATGTAAATAAAATCGTCGTGTGAACATGACTGCAGGACTAGAAAATTCTTGGAAGACAAGAGGAAAAAAGTACTAATTTCGGATAGCATCTTCCGAAAGAAGAATTTGTGATTAAATATGCATTATATGTGAAACAAAATTAAAAAGAGAAATCAATTCAGCATACGAAAAGTACATTGTTTTAAATAAAGACAAGAATACGACACACTCAAGCAAAAGGTATTGCTGGAAAAACATTTCGGTGAAAGAATTTGCTTCTAATCAAGCATGCCTTTAAAGAACAATGGCTGAAGCAATACGAAGTAAAATCGAAAGAGATTAAGGTTTTTTCACTTTGACATTAAGATTATTGCAAAGTGTTTTATAAAGCTATAATGTAGAATTCTTTATTAACGGTTCCCTTAGTCTCGAGATAAAATTTTTATAAGATAAAAGCATTTATTTTAAACTCGTTCACTTAAAAAAAAAATTTATTTTACTTTTGTTAAACTGCAATAAATTTCTATTAAGACGATTCTTATTCTTTGTATAGTACAAAAAATTATTAAAACAATATGCCTTATTTATTTCACTTAGAAAAAAAAAAAACATGAGGTTATTGCAGAATGTAATTATAACAGACATACAAGCAACCCACAAATAGGATGCCATTCCTACAATGCATTCTCACACTAATGCAGTTCGAAAATTGGTGGAATGAGATTTCATTTTAACATGGTCCGCAAATTGAACTACATTCTCTGTTGTCTCTATCTTTATATCTCTATCTTATGTCTCTATGTCTTTATCTCTACTCTCATTCTCTGTTTCTCTTCCCTAAGGGGGAGAACAAGAGGTGTGAGACATATACACAACTTGGCGAGAAATGATCAAACTGCATACAACAATACATAAACAGTAACTGTAACCGGGGGACTCGATTTGGATATAGCCCCAGTCTCTAATGTGAGGTACGCGTATCCTATGAAATACGCCAATGAAATGGGCTTATGATCAGTACAGTACAAAAGATTATTAAAACAAAGTACCTTATTTTTTTCATTTAGAAAAATTAAAAATAAATATTGATGTTATAGCAACAATAACTTTACAGACATACAAGCAAGCCACAAATAGCGTATCATTGCTACAATGCATTTTTATACTAATGTAGTTCGTGAACGGGCGGAAATTCCTTAATATGATTTTAATTTAACATGGTCCGAAAATTAAACCACATTCTCTGTTGTCTCTATCTTTATTAGGTGTCCCATCCCTAAAGGGGAGAACAGGAGGGATGAGACATATACAAAACTTGTCGAAAAATGGTCAAACTGTGTAATGCAAAAACAGTAATTGTAACCGGGGGACTCGATTTGGACATATCTTCAGTCTCTAATGTGTATGATATACACTTATACTATGAGACGACGATACGTCTATGATACGCTTATGCTTATTATGGTCTTACGTGTATGCTATGAGATACGCCAAAGAAATAGCTTATGATCAATAACTCATGAATCAATGGCCGTCTGTTGAAAATGTAATAACAGATTATCTTTCGATTGTAGCTCTCAAGAACGGTTAATTAATGTGTAAGAAAGAACAGCGTTGCAATCTAAATTGAAAGAAAAATCTCTTCATAATGGGTGGATGGAATTAAAAACCGAACATCCATTTTGAGTGAGCACACTAATCTTATCATTGGATTAGACATATAATCCGACCACGGATAACGTGAAATGGTAAACATCTGGTTTAACGACGGAAAGGGACGAATCGATTCCTTGTTAAGGCCCGGACAGATGAAAGCGTCAAGTGACGAATGGCTTTCGCAAACCTATTAAAAACAGGTTTGACAGAAAATCATGTCTTTCGAACTCGCTACTGGAAGAGAATGTTTCTTCTGCAATCAAAGGGACACTATTTACGACCAACTGTCACTCACAGTCAGAGATAACGTGGCTTATCACTCGAAGACGTTCGGAGCGACTCGGGTGGTATCGGGGTGACTCGACTCGAATCGTGCTCTGATCTGGCAACTGGCAAATCGTTTACGGAGTACCAACAGGGGGAAATACCCCTTAAACCTCATCATTTTAATTAATATGTATACGTGGAATTCTAATAGGCTGCTTTAATGTTAGTAAAAAATAAAAGATAAAATTTTTAAAAATTCAAATTAAAGTGGTACTCAAAAAAAAAAAAAAAAAAAAAATTAAAAATGCTAATGATATAAAAGTAAAATACAAAATAAAAGAAGTTAAAAGTTAAGTTTTAAATTCGGTACAATTAGGGACCAGTTGTCGATGCCTTAGTACTATTTAAAACGCAAACAAACTTGAATACAGTGCAGTGAAAGGATTATGCTGAACAGTGGGTGCCAATGGATATCTGAAAAGCAAAAGTTGAAAAAAGTCCCCCCAAAAAAAAAAGGCCGATCTCAGAAACGAAGTTCTTTTTATTATTTTTATACTTTTTATTAACATTTTTAATTTTATAATTTTTATTTTTATTTTATTTTTATAATTTTTATTTTTATTTTATTTTTATAATTTTTATTTCTATTTTATTTTTATAATTTTTATTTTTATTTTATTTTTATAATTTTTATTTTTATTTTATTTTTATAATTTTTATTTCTATAATTTTTATTTCTATTTTATTTTTATAATTTTTATTTCTATTTTATTTTTATAATTTTTATTTTTATTTTATTTTTATAATTTTTATTTTTATTTTATTTTTATAATTTTTATTTTTATTTTATTTTAATTTTTATTTTTATTTTATTTTTATAATTTTTATTTTTATTTTATTTTTATAATTTTTATTTTTATTTTATTTTTATAATTTTTATTTTTATTTTATATTTTTTATTTCTAATCCTTTTGTTTTCCTTACAAAAAAAAAGGGATAAAAAAGCGTACAATAAAAACCTAACTTAATTACTAGTCGGAAAGTTATGAACAGATTAAGAGCACAACGTAGCAAAATTTTGCGAAAAGGAACTGAGTTAAGATTCGAACATCTGGGTGAGCTTTTAGGGGTGCTAGTCATATATATCGAGCAACTGGTAATTAGCGTACCGATTATGGAGTACCAATGGGGATAGGCCCCTTAACCTCCTCATCTTAATTCATAGATATAATTTACAATTTTAATTGGCTGCTTAATTGTTAGTATGGATAAAAGATAAAGTTTCAAGAAATTAGATAAATGGTACTCTAAAAAAATTTAAAAAATACTAAAAATTAATAATAGTAAAATACAAAATTAAAATTAAAAGTATTTAAGTTTAAATTCGGTGCACTTAGGGACAAGTTGTCGATGCCACAAAACTACTGAAGATATAAATGGTGATAAAGGGTATGCTGAACTATATATGGAGAAAAACTGTTTTGAAAGAAAAAAATATAATATTGTTGAATTTTTTTTTCATCTAGTTTTTCTTTTAATATCACTTCCTCCTAAATAAAAATTTTTTCCCTGTGACGCCACAATTAATTATTTTATTATGTCTACCTATCCTGCTATTTTTCACGCCATTGGCGATCGGACTATACCTGTGAGAAGTCTGCAATGGCAACCATTCAAAACAAGAACAGAAACAAATGAGAGTAATCTTCCATATTGAATTCACAAAGAGCATTAAACCAGAATTTTCCGATATTACTAAACACGTGCTATCACTTGGCTCACATTCAATTCTAATTCAAATAGTCAATTTTATTTAAATGTATGTACAGTAGAACCTCTGTATGTCGAACTTCAAGGGAGACGCCAAATAATTCGAGTTATACAGTTTTCGACTTACGCGGATTTTGTAAGGAAATATTCGACATGAGAGGCTTAGATTCTTTCTAACTTATTTTGAGTTAGGTAAAATAAATAAAAATTCAAGTTACAGAGGTAATAAATATGTTTATTTGCAACTTAAAAATTATATTATGTACTACAATAGAAAATCAAAATAATTCCGAAACAACCTTAATATTATGTATTAAAAAAGTCAGTTATTATTATTTATTATTATTATTTTGCTTCAGACAAATCGATCGTTCTCTATCTATAGCATTATCTAAGTTATAAAGAGTAGAAAATTCTTTTTCTGCCGAATTGCTATTTCATAGAATTGGTTATTCTATTTATTATATACTCATATATTGTTTTCTAAGAAACAATGACATGCATAGTCGGCAAATCCTTAAAGTCGGTAACTTATTTTTCTTCGAGCTATAGAGGTCATTAGTTTCAAATGACCGAGTTGTAAAAAAGATTGTAAAATCCAACATTGCTAATGTTCGAGAAACAGAGGTCCAATTTTTTTTTTCGAGTTACCATCGATGGCTTATGGGGATTGACTAATTATTTCGACTTATAGAGGTTGAAATTTCGAGTAATGGAGGTTTTGGGGCTTGAAGGGAAAGGAACAAAAAAAATTTTCAAGTTGTGGAGGTTTTCGACTTATCAAGGTTTGACTTAAAGAGGTTCTACTGTATATGATTAAAATAAATAAATGTGAATTTCGACCACACAAACACAAACACACAAATATATATATATATATACACTGAAGTGACAAAAGTCATGGGATAGCAATATGCAAATTTTCAGATGGCAGTAGCATCGCGTAGAACAGGTATAAATGCGCAGAGCTTTCATTTCTGTTCAAGTTATTCATGTGAAGAGGTTTTGACGTGATGATGACCGCACGACGGGAATTAACAGACTTTGAACGCGGAATGTTAGTTGGAGCTAGACGCATGGGTCATGCCATTTCGGAAATCGTTAGGGAATTCAACATTCCCAGATCCACTGTGTCAAAAGTGTACCGAGAGTATGAAATTTCAGGCATAACATCCCACCATGGACAGCGCAGTGGTCGACCGCCTGCACTTAACGACCGAGACCGGCGACGTCTGCAAAGAGTCGTAAATTCTAACAGACAAACAACACTACGTCAAATAACCGCAGAAATCAATGTGGGACGTACAAGGCACTTGTCTGTTAGAACTGTGCGGAGAAATTTGGCTTTCTTGGGCTATTCCAGCAGAAGACCGACTCGGGTGCCTTTACTGACAGAACGACATCGCTTGCAGCGACTCTCGTGGGCACGTGAGCATATCGGTTGGTCCCTAGATGAATGGAAAACCGTGGCCTGGTCCGATGAGTCACGATTTCAGTTGGTAAGAGCTGATGGTAGGGTTCGAGTGTGGCGCAGACCCCACGAAGCCATGGACTCAAACTGTCAGCAAGGCACTGTTCAAGCTGGTGGTGGCTCCATAATGGTGTGGGCTGTTTTTTCATTGTATGGACTTGGTCCTCTGATGCGACTAGACCGAACATTGACTGGAAATGCTTATGTTCAGCTACTTGGAGATCACTTGCAGCCATTCATGGACTTCATGTACCCAAACAACGATGGGATTTTTATGGATGACAATGCGCCATGTCACCGGGCCACAACTGTTCGCGATTGGTTTGAAGAACATTCTAGACAATTCCAACGAATGATCTGGCCACCTAGATCGCCCGACATGAATCCCATCGAGCATTTATGGGACATCATCGAGAGGTCTGTTCGTGCCCAAAATCCTGCACCATCAACACTTTCACAATTATGGACGTCTATCGAGACAGCATGGCTCAATATTCCTGCAGAAGACTTCCAACGACTAGTTGAGTCCATGCCACGTCGAGTTGCTGCACTTCGCCGGGCGAAAGGAGGGCCGACACGATATTAAGATGTATCCCATGACTTTTGTCACTTCAGTGTATATATATATATATATATATCGAATCGACACACCTATGTAATATATATATATATATACAGATATATATATATATATATATATTACATAGGTGTGTCGATTCGTATGATATAAATTTTTAAATGTAATATGCAAGAAATCTTTCATATTGTTTTGTATGTGTGTGTATAAAAAGTGTTTTTCATATATATATTTATATATATGAATTTCTGAACCCCTCCTCCTAGTAAAATTGATAGAGGCTCTAAATTCTGTGATAATGATACCCTGTGCTGGACATTATGGTGTTGCTAAATTAAAATAAAGATTAACTAAACTGTCTTTTCAACTAATAACCAAATCTGCATAATAAAACATTAATATCAACCCATAATTAAATAACTCCCAGGAACTATAGCCCATGGTATGAGTTAATTCCGTCTGCCTACTTACAATCTACAGACAACTCAATTACTGGATATCAAATATATTTTACCATTCTATATATAAAAATTATTATTTATTTAAAATCTATCATTTTATTTTATGTTTATTTATTTATTATTATTAAAAAAATTTCCTCGATTTTATCACTAGTTTTTTCAACAAGTTCAAATTTTCATATTCACGACGCTTCCTTTTCGCCAACCCATTGATAAGGCCATTCAATTATTGTGCTCTGCTTTCAACCGGGCAATAAATTCTTTGCAAAGAATACTCTTCGGAGAGATAAGGGGGGAATTGGCTGTTCTGGATGCACATTCTTCTATCGCCCCCCTTCCAGTCTTACAGGAGACCACCATTAATTTCGCAACATCAGTGGTTCTCAAACATTTTTGAAGTCGGGGTGCATTTAAAAACCTACAAATAAATGTAGGCAAACTATATACCAGGGATCTCCAAACTTTCCTGCCATACTGTTTACTGCGGTAAGTACCAAGGGCCAAAACTGTTTAATTTGTCTGCCATTATCTATAATTTCTAGACCAGTCACCGAGTACGCGCTCTGAGCGAGCATACGCTTGCTGACTACAAACTATTGCCAGTGAAAAATCACAATTACATAAATCTCATTAGTACTTTTTTGCATGCGGATACCCCGCGGTTTCATTCGCGTTAATTTAGCTTTTCTGTTCCTGAGGGATTTTCAGAATAAAAATCATATGTTTGATTCAGGATATATACGTTCCAAATATCGATACACATACATATGCGATACTCTTTACCTTAACATAACTACCGAGGGTAACCGCGGAATGTTCACTAGTTTATAATGTTAGTGGGATTCATTTCAATTATTTGTTAGTTGTTATGCTTAAGTTAAATTTTCTGCGTATTATGCTTGTCATCAAGCTTTACCTAGCTTTTATTTATTACAGCAACAATAAGCCATTCCCTGTCACGGGCCGGATTGATGACACTGTCGGGCCGTAGTTTGGAGACCCCTTCTATATACAAATTTATGATAAATAAGTATCCGCTATCAACAACTCACAATTTTATATCCAGATAGCCAAATCCATAAACTACAGCATAAAGGCGGTAGAATCTTAAAGTCTACAATGGAAGTTTTTTTAACATTAAAAATCATATAGAAGCTAGTGGCCCTAACAGCCGACCGTAGAAGTGGCCATTCCTAGTTTTTCAGAAACCTTCTTTGGCGCATTATAGTTGTTTGGCGACTTTTTATGTCAAAAAAAAAAAAAAAAACTTTTGAAGCGTTAGTTGTTTGTAATGAAAGCTATCTCTGAACGGGAAAACTGAAAAAAAAAAGATATGTATTTTATTATCTGGGCACATATTTCTGCGGAATAGTGCAGGGCGAATACGGAAAATTTCTCTCTCTGACTTTTTTTAAGATCATTTCTACTTTCTTCATTAATTTTAGATCATCTCATCTCGTTTCTTCTTTTCCGAAATCGCTTTATATAATCAAAATAATTGAATTTTTTTCTTTTATAATAATAACTTATTCTTTTCCCATTTGAATATTGGACTATCGATCCATAGCATCTCTTTTTTTTTTTTTTTTTTTTCCCTCCATTTGCTGAGGTAGGTCTCAATTGCTATTTAAAATTTCCATAAGTTCAGGTGCAAGCTGTCTATTAAGGCTGATCCTCTATTTGGCTGTAAGTTGTGCTATTTTATGGCCGACATGCTTTAAAGATATGCTTTAGGGTTGGTTTCATTAATCAGTGATGATTTTTATTACTTTTAAACAGCAGACCATTTTGACACATCTTTTTACCTACAAAGAAGAATTGGTGAGACAGCTTCTAATTAGATAATTGGGCCCATAAAGACGCCCAAAGAGTGGAGTTGTTGAATTGCTAATCTGGTCTGAACTTTGCACAAATTTGCCGAGTTCAATGAAATTTTCGAAGAACTTAAGAACTTGAAAATTGGAGATGTTGTATTGATACATGGAACTCACGAATCTAAGTTATTTTGGGACTTAGTAATAATTGAATAATTGGAATGGACTATGGAATAATTATGGAACTTCCCAAAGGAAAAGGCAATCTCATCCATGCCTGTGTAATAAAAATCGCAAAAGGACTTTTCAGAAAATCTCTACAGTTACTGTATCCTTTTGAGTTGGAAGTTACATAAATCTATTTCTCCAAATTAGTGGGCAAATGAAACATTTGTAAATTTTTTTATTTTAATGTTTTCTTGTTTTTACTTGAATTTGCCTTTGCATTATGGGGCCTGATGGCTGAGTGGCTAGCACTCTGGCGCTCGGTACCACAAGTATCGGGTTCAAATCCCGACGTTGCCGTGGATACTTGTAGTGATTCGGAATCCACTTTAAACCGTAGGTCCCGGTCCTAATAGGATCGTAGAGCGTTGCGGGGGCATTGTTAAAAGATCACAGTCTATTTGCCAGCTGCATTAGAAGAAAGAAAAAAACTCTTGAATTATTGTAGAAATTAATGATATGTATGTTCATTTAAATAGTAAATTCCTATAAAATTAATGTGTTTATTTGAATGTATATACTCGTAAAAGAGTCCCGTTGGAAAGGATGCTAGAATTGTGAACTTTACAGAGCGACCCTGGATGGCACTGCAACATCCCCCAATGGACTAGTGTTGTAAAAGCGGTTTCTTCATGGACTCTCAGGAGAGCTCTTATTGCAGGTGTGTAACCTACAGCCCTTCCAACCACACAAATGCACTATATCGCGTAAACAAAAGAAACTTCAATAAATATTTGAATTAATTGATATATTCTTCATGGACCAGAAAGTTATGACTTAATTACAACACTGAATCATTGAAGAGAAAGTTGTGGAGACATAGATGTCAGACCCTCAGAAGAATTTTTATTACTTTCCCCAGTCCCACATGTCTATTGGCTTTTTTTAAATACAAATAAGAATAAATTATAAATTAAAGCACAAGCACATTACAAATTATACAATTCTAAACACACACAAAATTATAATGTAACAATGCAAAAATTTAATTTAAATAATGCATTTCTATCTGGACAATATGTCGAGACGACAATATCTGGCACAAGTTCGTTTTCACCGAAAATAATGTTGGCGGGATTTTTCTTGCAAATAAAAGCTTAATTAACGTCGTCTCGGTTGAGGAAGTTTTGTGCTGCGTCTCTTCGTTGATGGTCAAGACTTATTTAATAGTGCCTTGCAAAGATAGTTACGTCTAAGAGAGTATGCCACAATAGGGGTTTCATGCTTTATTACATCGTCCAATTTAGGGACTTCAGAAATATTGACGTGGCAAGGAGAAAAACAATCAGCTGTGTCAATGAGCGCGGGAAGTCAAATAATCGGGAAATTGTACTTAATTCTGATTAAGGTTAATTGTCTTAATTATAAATAAACCAAAGATACTATCAAATAAAAGATAACTATTGAGGAAAACAGAAGACATTTCATGTACACACAAAAACAAAAAACTCTCGTTTAATAATTATTAGAAATGATGATATAAAAATTGTATTGTATAAAATTGTATTGTATATTTTTAATTATGCAAAATTAACAATATACAATACATGTGCTATGGAGCAATTGTTGCCTAAATAAACATTAATTAACATTAAAAAACATTAATGTTTATTAATAAACATTATCATTAAACATTAATGTAATTACAAATGAAAATCCTTTTCTTTCCCTTCCATTTAAAGTATTATAACATTCTGTTTCTCATAGTATTGCTTTATTTAGAATAACAAGGTATTTTTCAGGATTTAATAACCGTGATACACGGGTATTACCGGTAATAGAATTTAAAAGAAAATCGACAGATATATGAATCACAATCAGTAGAATACGTAAGCACAAATCATTTGTAAAACGTTATGATTAAACACTGTTTAAAAATTTCTATTTATACATATATATTGACCGATTCCGGAGCTGAGGGCTGAGGTTCAATCAGCTGACGGTATAGTTGTGGTAACTGTTTCAAAACGATGAAAAAAATTTGACCAATCACTAGCCATGGAATTTGTCCGATGTTGAGCTTTTTCTTGGCCTCTGACGTTTCGAGACAGACTACCTGGTGGGAGTTTTCCCGGTTTTCTCCCATACTATACACAAATGTATGTAATTCCCCTTATAAGTCCTACCAGAAGGCACTGCCCTCTTTCTTCAGCGACACGGAGCCAAGTCAGATTTCTACCTACGGGTGCTCCATCACAACAGAAGCTACCCCCTTTCCCTTCCTCCATGAGTAGATTGCTCATGGGATGTCCGTCCCGCACTGCAGGACACTGAATAGTAAGCACAGACAGACAGACATATATATATAGGTAAGTAGTAATGTATAGTAATGTAAATATTAATGTTTTGCCCATAAATCAAACCTAATCATTAAACACCGTAACGTTTTTGATTATCCACAATGCCAAACAGCCATTCTTTATTTCTCAAACCCAGAAAATAATATTTAAAATAATTTTATGTTACATGATCAAATCGTTTGAAATTTTGTATAATTTTGTCATTTTTTTGTGTATATAAAAAGATTTAAAAGAAAAAAAAAGCCCAGCCAAAATTTCTAAACTGCACGTTAACAAGTAATATAAAAAAAAATTAATGCCAATTCCTACTTAATTAATTAAATTTAATTACTGAATTAATATTTGAAAAAACTGTATTAACAACAAGTGTCCTCCACTACAAGTTTAAAAAAATGTATTTGAACTTGAGTGGATGAATAAAAAGTATTTTATTAATGATTGAAAACTTGAACAAGATATATAATCATATACAGGGTGAGTGTAAACTAATAGTAGGAATTGAATAAAATGATGTAAAAAGACATAACTTTTTACTGGTTGATTAAACTTGGCTTTCGACTACAGTTTGAAGCAGCCTCTGAATTTGCTATATACATGCATGTTATTACCATGACAATTCTTTAAATACTTATCAAATATTTTTTTTCTAATGCAGCTGGCAAACACTTAAATTGTCTTGGATGCCTTAAGGTAAACGTTGCACAGACGTTACTCACTTTGCATTACCCAGGGAGAGCGTGTAATTTGAAGATAAGCCACGGACGCGGAGCAACAATGCCCCAGCAACTTTCTACGATCATCTTAGACTGGGACCTACGGTTTAAAGTGGATTCCGAACCACTACAAACATCCATGGCACCACCGGGACTCGAACACGAAACCTGTGGTACCGGAGCGTCAGAGCGCTAGCCACTCGGCCATTCAGGACCGTATA
Organism: Caerostris darwini; assembly: GCA_021605075.1. Taxonomy (NCBI): domain Eukaryota; kingdom Metazoa; phylum Arthropoda; class Arachnida; order Araneae; family Araneidae; genus Caerostris; species Caerostris darwini. Next base: position 39,871 of record BPLQ01004890.1, on the reverse strand, counting down.
AACGCTGTTATACAATTATTCTATCAATTTTTAAAAAAATACTTTCTCATTTATAATATGCTCTATTGCATCGACTAATTAATATCGAATTTTGAATTGGAAATTTATATTCATTTTTTTTAGTGGATTTACCATTTACCATTTACCATTAGTGGATTTACATTTACCGAACTTTTAAACCGTATGTCCTAATCTAACATGACTGTAGTTAATAGGGTTGACAGGTCGGGTAAATAAGTTAATAGGGTTAACAGGTAGGGTAAATCATATATCAATCGTAGAGTAATACTTATCAAATATTAAATAGTAAATTGACAGATCATTTTCGGGTTTAAATCAAGTAGAATATCACTGGATCATATTGATAAAATTTCCAAAATCAGAATATTGATTGCCGAAGATAGAAAAGAAAAGCAACAGCCCTTTCCCCTTTTTCTAAAGACACAAATATATTTTATGGATAGTTAACCAAAAATTATTAAATTTATTAACAAACTTGAATAAATAACAGATTTATGCTTCAAAACGAAAATATTAATTTGGAATCAAAAAGAAACAGACAATTGTATGTCGTTTTAACAAATATATTATTTTAAAATAACTTAAATGTTTTGTTTTACGATTAGCAATCAAATAATGTTACAAAACAAATTAGAAAAAAAATTCATTAACGTTAACAAATTAAAATTAAATTAATTTAACTAAAATTTTCGTTAACGTTAACAAATTAGAAGAAATTTCAATTATAATGAACAGTTTTTAATTAAAAATATTTCAGTAACAGTAAAAATCAACAGCGTGAAGTTGAATCCTTTTATTCTAAAAAAAATATTGTTTAAATATTTATATTTTGAAGTTTAATTCAAAATAATTTTTGAATTAATTATCAATCTATTTACAGATATACAATTATACTATTTTTAAAAGAAAAAATTAATTTTTCTTTGCAACTTTTGAAAGCATTTCTATTGTAAAATTTATAAAATCAGTTAATCGATGTAGGCTTATTAATAAGAGAATAAGTACTTTTATATAATTATTAAAAAAAAAAGCAATAAATTATGAAACCTCAAAATAGTTGAAGTTTCATAATTTGTTGATTTTTTAAAAATTAATTTCAATTTTATTAAAATGAATTATATTAAACAATTTTTTTCATTATTTTTAATTAAAGTGAAGCGACTGATAAGAAAAATATTATGAAGCATTATTTAAAAATTTATACTTCAGACCAATTGAATTTGATTAATATTAATTGGTATGCTTGTTTACAAGTACAAAAAACTACTACTTTCAAAATATCGAAAAAAATGGAAGTGTTCATTTTGTTCATTTGAATTTGATTAATAGTAATTGGTATGCTTGTTTACAAATACAAAAAAACTACTACTTTTAAAATATCGAAAGAAATGGAAGTGTTCATTTTGTTCCAGCTCTTTCGGCATACTACTGTGTGAGGAAAAGTACGTGAGTTCAAATGCTGGAGTCACTGCTTTGAAATATGAATAGGTTCGGGAGAATTAGAGAAAAATCGACGAGGAAAAAAACGCGTCGAAAGTCAATCCTAGCTATGGGATTTTTTGCATTCTGCAATAGCACAAGTAAATGAGGGATGGTTACCACTAAAAGTATTCTCAGATCTTCCACACAGTTTTAGACACAGACGATAACATCAGTATGTCCAGAGCCTGAATGGCCGAGTGGCTAGCGCTCGGTACCACGGGTTTCGGGTTCGAGTCCCGGCGGTGCCATAAGTGTTTATAGTGGTTCGGAATACACTTTAAACCGTAGGTCCCGGTCTAACATGATCGTAGAGCGTTGCGGGGGCATTGTTACTCCGCATCCGTGGCTTATCTTCAAGCTATACGCGCTCCCTGGGTAATGCAAAGTGGGTAACGTCTGTGCAGTGCTTGCTTTAAGGCATCCAAGACAGCTGTCTAAGTGTTTGCCAGCTACATTAGGGGAAAAAAAAACATCAGTATGTCCACAAATAAAAGTTAATTAAATAATTAATAGGTTGATTAGTTGTATGTTAAGAATGTAAATAGATAGATCGGGATTTTTTTAATCCTTATACTTTTTAGCTTGAAAAATAAAATTAGAGGTGGAAAACAAATTTCGCTCTGGTCACTATCGCCTTATTGTAGCATTTTTTTCTCACGGGAAAAGTTTTGGCATTTCATTCTCAAGAGAGAGGAATGCATGTTACTTGACATAATAATAACTACCCATCACTCAAATTTGACAGTAGACAAGCAGTAGTTATAATACATGCAATTAGCGTTTTGTACTAATGAGAACAACCTGTCACTCAAATCTCATAACAGATATTCGGTATCATGTGTATTAAGGACATTAGCGAATGCCTGTGCGACCTTCACAGGTCGAAACAGTTACAGATTGAATATGAACTATACCACGAGTTGTTCCATCGTGATGGGTGATAGACCACGAGCTGAGAAATGCCTAAGTACTCCAATGAGAAGTGACGGAGGCTGACGGGTTGTCTTAAAAGGTTTTTGGTGAAGAAGAGAGAGAGAGTTCTGCGACGAATCGATCAGAAATTTTTTTTTTTTTTTAAATTTATTTTCTCTGAAGTGACTGAAGCCATTTAAAGGAAGTGACTGAAGGAGTTTCCGCCTAATTTACAAAGTGAACCCACTATGGTTTCGTGTATCACGCCGTGACAGTTAAGGTTGCTGTAGACCAGGCAATTAGATTCAACGTAGACTCGAGAACTCTGAAAATCTCCGCATTTGGAGTGAACTGCACTTGTGATCAAATTGTATTTTAATTGTTGATTTCTTCGTATAATAACCCATACATTATTTGTATATATATATATACACTGAAGTGACAAAAGTCATGGGATAGCAATATGCAAATTTTCAGATGGCAGTAGCATCGCGTAGAACAGGTATAAATGCGCAGTGCTTTCTCAGAACTTTCATTTCTGCCGTAAGTTATTCATGTGAAGAGGTTTTGACGTGATGATGACCGCACGACGGGAATTAACAGACTTTGAACGCGGAATGTTAGTTGGAGCTAGACGCATGGGTCATGCCATTTCGGAAATCGTTAGGGAATTCAACATTCCCAGATCCACTGTGTCAAGAGTGTGCCGAGAGTATGAAATTTCAGGCATAACATCCCACCATGGACAGCGCAGTGGTCGACCGCCTGCACTTAACGACCGAGACCGGCGACGTCTGCAAAGAGTCGTAAATTCTAACAGACAAGCAACACTGCGTCAAATAACCGCAGAAATCAATGTGGGACGTACAAGGGACTTGTCTGTTAGAACTGTGCGGAGAAATTTGGCTTTCTCGGGCTATTCCAGCAGAAGACCGACTCGAGTGCCTTTACTGACAGAACGACATCGCTTGCAGCGACTCTCGTGGGCACGTGAGCATATCGGTTGGTCCCTAGATGAATGGAAAACCGTGGCCTGGTCCGATGAGTCATGATTTCAGTTAGTAAGAGCTGATGGTAGGGTTCGAGTGTGGAGCAGACCCCACGAAGCCCTGGACCCAAACTGTCAGCAAGGCACTGTTCAAGCTGGTGGTGGCTCCGTAATGGTGTGGGCTGTTTTTCATGGCATGGACTTGGTCCTCTGGTGCGACTGGACCGAACATTGACTGGAAATGCTTATGTTCAGCTACTTGGAGATCACTTGCAGCCATTCATGGACTTCATGTACCCAAACAACGATGGGATTTTTATGGATGACAATGCGCCATGTCACCAGGCCACAACTGTTCGCGATTGGTTTGAAGAACATTCTGGACAATTCCAACGAATGATCTGGCCACCTAGATCGCCCGACATGAATCCCATCGAGCATTTATGGGACATCATCGAGAGGTCTGTTCGTGCCCAAAATCCTGCACCATCAACGCTTTCTTATGGACGTCCGAGACAGCATTCTCAATATTCCTTCAGAAGACTTCCAACGACTAGTTGAGTCCATGCCACATCGAGTTGCTGCACTTCGCCGGGCGAAAGGAGGGCCGACACGATATTAAGAGGTATCCCATGACTTTTGTCACTTCAGTGTATATATATATAGTGCGTGTAAATAAAAATTCAAGTGTTCCCATGAACCTGAAAGTGGCCCTCGTGATGAAGCCGTTATAAGTCTAGTATAGGCCGAGACGTTACACTTATTAATAAATATCAAGATACCTCATTAAGGCCAGTATTATTTAATTTATAAATAAATACATTTATTAAAAAGATATATAAATTAACACACTAATATTTTTTAGCATTTTTAAAAGCATATGCAAATCATTAAACATAAAGTCATTTATAATAGTTCATTCCTATTTTTTTTTTTTTTTTTGAATATCGCTTTTATTTACGGAAAAATTACCATTGACCAGTACAGCTTCTAGATAAAATTTTTAAGTGACTTTGCAATCAAATCTCAGTAACTTTAGTAATAATAAAGACCGGAAAATTCTTTAACCAGCAGAACGTGATTTTAAAAAAATATATTCCTGCAGTTTTACCTAAATCCCTTTCTCCTTCATCCGCCAATCATCCAAGTAATCCATTGCCGAGTGATTCATTATTACTTAACTAACTAACTAACACCTTGTCACTACAGTCCATGTTGGACAATGGCCATCCGCCTACTGGCAGATTCCGAAACAGGAGAAGCTGCTACTGCTGCTGTTGTTACGGGATATTATTGCCTGACTCAGTGGATTATCTGACTCGTGGCTTAGTAGCAACACGCCCCTCTGGTGAGCATGAAGGTTCGTTCCCACCGAGGCGGAGGCGGCGAAGCGTCATGCGGCCTGGAAGAAAATTTTTTCGACCCGTTCACAGCGAAACGTCAGATATCGCATTACGCCTAGTGAAGTTCCGCTTCGAGTTGAAAGTGGGTCAACTCGAAGCGGAACCGGTTTCTGGCGAACGCGGTGAGGCAAGTGCTTGGTCAGCGCTTCAAAGCCTCACGCTTCGGTGGGAACGAACCTTTAGGGCTAAGGTTCAATCCACTAGCGGCTTTGTTGCAGACAGTGTTTCAAAAAACAATGAGGCTCGACGGCGTTTGTGATGTTCAGTATCTTTCCTCGTCAGTCAGACTGCCTAGTGGGTGTTTTCTGTGTTTTCTTCCTTGCGATACGCAAACATGAGGTAGTTTCCCCTTAAAAGACCTCCCGGAAGGATCTGCCCTCCTTCTTCAGCGACTCGGAGCGAAGTCACACTTATACCTATGGGTGATCCATCACCACAGAAGCTGCTCCCTCTTCCCACCTTCCATGATGCGACAGGATACGACAAAAACAACAACAAAGGGATGGGATTGTCAGCTCAACGTCAGCGGCAAACCCTACGCCCAACGCTTTACAATCATATTAGGCTGGCAATTTACATCGGAATACTTGAAAACACAAATACGATATGCATTTGAAATATTAATAGCAAAACTTCATACACGATATACATTTGAAATATTAATTGTTCTTATTCTTCTTCATTGGCACAACAGCCCTATGGTAAGCCAAGGCCGTCTACCTGCTGACAGATTTAGAGGCAGGAGATGTTTTCTTTTTAACAGAATAGGCTTGTCAGCCCTACTCCCAACAATCAAATTAGATCGGAACCTACGGTTTAGAGTGGATTACGAACCACTACAAGCATCCACGACAGGGCCGGGACTCGAATCCGAAACCTGCGGCACCGAGCACCAGAACATTATTACTTAAAAATATGAGAATAAGTGCTTAATGCTGTACCAAGTCGCTTGAGAGAAAAAAATCGCTTAAGAGATTCACTTCGCAAATCGTTGAGCTTTTATCTCACTATGAACTCAATCGAACATAAAATCGTAAATTTTCTAAAAGACTTAAATTACATTTAATTATTACTTCTTTATTACATTTAATTGTTTATTTTGAAATTCTAATGACATGGAGACATTAAAAAACAATAAAATTAGCCAAGTATTTATTTTACCTGTCTATATTTTTATTTATTTTTCTTTTTATTTCCGTAATAAATGTTCTAGATGCATTCACTAATAAAAAAAAAAAGCTTTTCATCAAAGGCAATCAAAGAATATTTTCATTTATTTGTGGATTCTGATTAATATCTTTTACTGCATATCTCAAGTAATATTTTGCATAACAAATCATTAAAATTTAGAGATAAGATGTTTTCTTGATAGACGGATATTCAAGGAAACTAAATGACTTTTCACCTTTGATTCAGAAAAAACTGCTAAACTACTATTTTAATGAAATATGTTCTTTTTTAAATTCAACTATTTAAAGACAAATTATTTTCTGTTTCTAAAAAAAAAATTCTGGCTTTTATAAAATGACTTAAAAAAAATGCATAATATCATGTGTAATATTTAAAACAATTCCTTAAAAAAAACTTTTTTAAAATTGCATTGCATATATATTAAGTACAATGTTCATGAATCATGATATTTAATAATCCTGATATTTAATGATATTAAATCATGATATAACAATTCAGTAAGAATTAAACCGGATATTTATTTTTGGAAATGCGGCTTATAAATTATCAACTCAATTAATTAACCAATTCAATTACCCGTTTTCGAGATCTGTAAATCTATATTGGCAAATTTTACCTCGTTTAGCATTCATCACATTAAGGATTTGTCGTTGTACAAATAAATTAATATTGTGGTTTAAATATGTATACTATATACAGAACTATATTATTATACTATTAGTTATTACTACCACTATTAGTTATTATACTATTTGCAAAGAAATGAAATTACTAAATGCAAAGAAAGAAGTGCAGTTCACTCCAAGGTCAGAGTTTTCGAGTCTAAGACGAATCTAAAGCACCCGATTTGAGGCAGACCTTAATTATCATACGGTATGATACACGAAACCACAAGGGGATCACTTTGTAAACAGGTGGAATCTCCTGCTTATTTCAGTCATATCACAAAAAAAGAGAAAAACAACACTTCTAGTCGACTCGTCACAGAACACTCTCCCTCCTTCTCTAAAAGCCTCCCTTTTAGAAAGTCCGTCAATCAATGGAATAGACACTTCCTCAGCCAAGGTCTATCAACAATCGTGATGCAGCAACTCATAATGTAGTCTATATCCCATCTATAATTGTTTCGACCTGTGAAGGTCGAACAGACAATCACTAATTTTATGATGTATCATTATACATGACACTAATTATCTGTTGTTAGACTTGAGTAAGTTTCTACGTGGAACAAAGTATTGTGGCTGTTCACCAGCCACATACTTTTATCTTGATGTTGGAGAAGCGTTGCCTAATGTCAATGCCCATTGAAATATTATGCCACACATTATATATATGTATAATTAAAATAAGAGAGAAAAGTACTAGAAATAAGAGTAAGTTAAAAATTAAAAAAGAATTGAAAATCTAAAAATAAAAATATTTATATTTAATGAGGAAAAACTATAAAATTAGAAGGAGACCCACCATCAGATGAGGCTCGGAGTAATGGCACTTTAGTAAAAGGGATGAGGAGAAAACAATGTATTATATGGTGAACAGTACATGGTACCTAGAAAGTGATTTTAAAACCGAATTGTGAGTGTGTGAAAGATTATTGTAGAAAGATTATTTTATTTATTTATTTATTTTATTTTTTTGAAATTTTAAGTATAAATTAGTGGCAAATTCTTGGGAAGTTAAACGATTGTCTAATTATCTTAATTCCAGAAGTACCAAGGCCAGTTGGTGATCATCCGAAGGCTTTTATTTACAGTCTTTGAATGACTCTGAAGGAATGTCTTTGAATGATGTTACTTTTTGCTGCAGAGCCTCAAACTGGACTTGCATAAGTAATTTAGGGGTGCATGTAATACATGTAAATAAGCAGTTTGTTATGTAACAAGTTAGAATTTCTACAAATTAGAGGATAAAAGATGCGGATAGCGTTATTACATTTATTTCGAAGGTTTTTAACATGCTGAGAGTAAGTGAGATATCAAGAGTGATGCCTGGATATTTAGTTTGTTTGGACTAAAAATAATAAATAGTGATAGTTGGGTTAGTAAAATTTCTTTTTGCGTGAACAGTCTCAGTTTTGTCGGTATTGAGTTTAATTTCTAAGTCTGAAGAGAGTAAATATAATTTTGAAGAGTAAGAGTGATAGCCAATGGCTTTTTATTTTGACATAAGATTGCAGTATCATCAGCATAGACAGTGATTTTAAAATATGGAGTTGTGGAATATCATTGACGAATATAGTGTATAGAGAGGGGCCAAGAAGAGAACCTTGCCTGAAACTCCTGCCAAAATATTATGAAGAGTAGAGTCAATATTATTTACAGATACAACAAAATTGCGATTATTAAAGAAGGAGTGCAGAATTTTAATTAAGAAAAGAGGAAATTTGTAAGAGATAAATTTATGAAGAAGTCCTTTTTATCCATACACGGTCAAAAGCCTTGGCGGCATCAAGGAAGATAACAACAATAATTAGTTTTATATCAAAGCCTTCAAAAATAGTTTCAGTCAAGTTTAATAACTGATGAGTAATTGAAAGTTTTTCAGTAAAGCCAAATTGCTGAGGAATCACGATTTTTTTTTCTTTTCATGTGTAGTTTAAGATGATTTGGTATAATTTTTTCTGCTGTTTTACTGATAGAGGAAAGGAGAGAAATAAGTCTGTAGTTAATAGGTTTAGTGGGATTTCTACCAGATTTTAGGATAGGAATAATACGAGCAGTTTTTCAGGAGGTTGGATAGTAGCCAAGACAGAAAATAAAATCTACAATATTACAAATTTTGAGAATATACTTAAAAGGAAGATTTTTAAGAATTTTATTAGTTACACTATCAATGCCAGAAGTTTTGTTAACTTTAAGAAATTTATGACAGCAGAAGCTTTAGTATGGCTATTTTTGAGTTTGTGGTTAATACTGAAGAAATTATTGAGAGAATCATCAGCATACAGGTTAGCAGAGGTGCAAGAAATGTCCTTTTCAGTAAATTGAGATTAAAGGCAGTCAGCAATAAATTCAGTTTTTTATCATCAGCAATAAAGTATAATCAGTAAGAATTTTAAAGAAGATATTTTGCGATTGGAGGATTTATTTTTCCCAGATAGGGCCATCATTATCATTGCCAGATTTGAGTGACAGGTTGTTCTCATTAGAACAAGACACTAATTGCATGTTGTATAAATATCCGCGACGCTACCTATCTGCTATCAGATTTGAGTGATAGGTTGTTATTATGTACTTGTTAAAGAATATATATTCTTTACCCCTGGGAACGGAAATGCTATATCTCATCTCATGGGAAAAATGATGCAAGTACTGATGCAAGTAAATGATGCTACAAAAATCTCAAAAATCATAATTATAACGTTTAATTTCATTATTTGAATTGTCTATGCAACTCACTTATAAGTTTTTAGGATAAATATTACATCATTAATTACTGTTAAAATGTGCAATTTCATCCTGTATGTCAGCTATTGTGTTCTAAATTGGTCATTACACAAAAACGCCTGCTTATCATTTTGTACAATTTAAATTTGACAATGTAATCAAAATAAATTGTAAAAGGGAAAAATGATGTTACTCGCTTGAAGGTAAAAAAAAAAAAAAAAAAAAAAAACCCTCGCACTTTTTTTTTTTCCTTTGCTAACAAGTTCTCAGTTACAGCTACATAAATACCATAAATCATAATTTTCACTTTTCATTTCATTATTTGAACTATCTATACTCCTCATTTGTTGTAAGATTTTAAGACAAATATCATATGATATCATTAATTACAGTTAAAATGGTCAATTTTATCATGTATGTCAGTTAATGTGTTCCAAATTGGTCGTTACATATAAGCGCCTGCTTATTACTTTGTACATTGTAAATTTGATAATGTAATCAAAATAAACTGTAGCTAGCCAAAAATGATGGTGTTCGCGGGCCGGTAACCTGACATAAAGTGTAACCTAGATTATATCAATAAACATTAAATCCTAAACAATTTGGCTTCAGAAAAAACCTTTCTATCACACATCAACTATAGAACTTATTACTGAGTGTTTTCAAAACAAATATTGCACGTGTGGGGTATTTCTTGATATTTAGAAAGTATTTGATAGAGTTTGTTTGGATAGACGTATTACTATATAGACTTTACTCTCAACTTTCCTCCACACTTGATTGAGCTTTTTCACTCCTATCTTACTCATAGAACTTTTACTGTTAAAGTAAACAAAATTCTTTCTATTAAAAAGGTACAAGGTACAAGGTAGTAAACTTTCATCTCTTCTTTTCTCTATTTGTATTGCTCTGTTTGTATCCCAACTAATCCTAAACTTTTAACTGCTATCTGCACTGAAGATACTGCAATCTTTTGCAGAAATAAAAACCCTAAATTCTTAGCTATTACCTTAAAGTTCTCAATAACTGGTTCAATAAATGGAAAATTTCTTTAAATATAGATAAAACTGAAGCTGTTCTCTTCTCTATTGGAAATAAACTTTAAAAAACCTGTGATTAGGATCAACAATAATATTATCCTTTGGAAGAGTCAAATTAAATATTTAGGAGTTATCCTGGATCAGCATTTACAAAATTCTTCTTTATACAGCTATGCTTCACCCAATTCTCACGTAACTTTGTCCTATGCTGCTAAATCTAATTTAAAAAAGCTTGAAACTTTACAAAATTTACAAAATATCACTATCCGCCAAATGATTCAGGCGCAATTCTGATTAACATTCCTTCTTTAACGTATTTTCTTAAACACATCTTTATTAAATTTTTTAACACGTTTATTAAACATGAAAATACGGCAATCTAGGAGATTAATTTTTACGTTTCCAATTATGATTTAAAATTATCCAACTCAATTATCAATTATCCCAAATTATTATTTAAATTTTGAATATTTTTTTATTTTATTTGTTTATTATTGTAAGTTAATTTTCTTATATTTGAAAATATATTTTGGGCAGTTTCCATTGTTTCAATTGTATTTACCCTGTCATATCGGAGATGGAGCCCCCAGGGGCTAAATAGCTTCAGAAGTATACGTCAATCAATCAATATCGATAAAAATATTCTATATTTAAAAAAAAAAAAAAAACGCATTTTTTGCTTTTCTACGAAAGCAATATCAAAAACTATATAATAATTCTGTAAGAAAGTATTTTGAAACATAAAAGAAAAATTACTCAATAGAAATAGCTGATATTTTTAATATTGAAATAATCTTTACAAACAATGGAGAAAAACATGTATTTTGCGTCCTAAACTGCAAAATATATTTTGCAAGAAAAAAGAAAACAATTATTAATTTTCCCAAATTTTTTTAATTGTATCGCTTTTTAAATTAACACGTTTGATTTTTTTTTTTTTTTTTTTCCCAAGAAATTTGTTTAATCAAAATATTGCAGATGAAACACTTTTTAAACATTAGACTTTTATAAAATTTCTTTTTGTGATATTTTAAGAGGAAACGGTAGTAGAAAAGCAGGAAGAAAAAAAAATTTTTTTTTTTTTTTCCTTTGATTCAGATTAAAATCAATGATGTAGATAAATATGAATGATATTATTTATTTAATTACATTGTAATCGTTTTAACGTAAAAATTACAAAATAAAAACAAATATTTTCAGAGAATCCAAGAAATTAATTGGTTATGGGAAGTAACATAGAAATTCACCTAACTTAATAACTTTTAAAAATTTCAAATTAATTTATTATAAAAATTTTAAAAAAACATCAAAACCTTTTATCTAAAATGAATTTATTATTATTATTATTATTTAAATTCTGGATAAATAGTTTATAGAATATTTCATTGAATTGTTTGATTATAATAAATGTTAAAAAAAACAAATTTTCATATCACTGATAAAGTTATTGTATATAGTTAAAAAAACATTTTCTATAACAGAATTTTCTAAAAAAAATTGGAGAATTTTGTATAATTAATTATTGTTCATATGATGCATATTAAAATTAATCTTATAAAATTATACATCGCTTTTTAATTAACTGCTATTAAAAAACAATGGCTATTTTGATTTAGTTACTTCAAAATAATAAAGTATTTTATTATTTATATTAGAGAATATCTTGTAAAAATATTTTTTAAAAGCTACATAGTTATTAAAATGTAAAAACATATTAGACATCCTAAAAATTAAATCTAATTCTTTATTCTATTTATGTACCAAATATCATTTAAAGAAAAATCACTTAAGTCCTAACAAGATATATATCAATGATTTTTCAATATTCTTTAGTATTTATGCATTTTTTATATCTTTTCAATATTTTATTCTAAAATGATGAGTAAACAGTATTTAGTTTTACAATTTTTATAACAGAATAATAAGAATTATGAAAGGAATTTTTAATTATAAAGAAATGATTGCTTATAATAATAATAAAGTCAGTTATTCTATTGTTATTCTTAATATCTTTTTAATATGTATGTAAGGAACAATTATTTTAAACAGTATAAATTTATCATAAAAATACAAATCTATCATAAAAAAAAATTTTTTTTAGATAAATAATAAGATATATGGTAGCTAATTATATTCAACATATTTTTAACTTTACTGCCAAAAAAGTATTTGTTTCAATTTAAAAAAAAAAGTTCAATACATTGAATACATTGAATTGTAAAAAGATATATACATTGTATAAATAAGAATAATCAATTAATTGTAAAAAAGTTCTTTAGGAAAGTAAAAAAAAAGTCAATATTCATCTATTTCGTATAAATTTATTAAAACTAATAAATAAGAATAAATAAAATGAATTTAAATATCAGAACTAAAAAAAACAACAATTTTATTTCTGAATTGCATTCATGTAATAAAATAAATTTGTAAACATTACTGCTGAAATATAAATAAAAATACCAACATCGTGAAAAAAAAATACATTTTACAAATTATTTTCGTACATGAATTCTTGCAATAATACATGAATAATATTTTTATTTTATTAATATAAAAAATTATATATATTATATACATAAAATTATTAACATTATATATATAAATTAATATAGAAAAATAATATAGAAAATTATTTATATTATATACATAAAATTATTAAAATTATATATATATAAAAAATAATAAAAATAAATATAATTATATTGTAATTATTATAATAATATAATAAATATTATTAAACTTAATTATTATAATGCATTTCTTTTTCACGATGTTGTTATTTTTATTTATATTTCGTAATGTTTACAAATCTATTTCACTACATGAATGCAATTTAGAAATAAAATTAATGTTTGATTGAATAATAATAAATAATGATCGATAATAAATTATATTAAAATTTTATTAATTTTAATATTTATTATCAATCATTATTATTTAAAGCATTAAATTAATACAACGAAATGAGTACGAATGAAAACATTGCTTTCAATTTTCGTTCGAGTATCATTAATTTCGCGCCACTTTTTTTACACACACGTGCGCGCCATTCGAATTTTTTTTTTTTTTAACAAAATAAAAACATTACGAGGGTATGCTTCAAATTAAATTCCATTGCAAAAGCAAAGCACCACATTTTGCAAACATCAAATAGAGAATTTTTTAACATGCATGCAGAAAAGCATTACAAGCATGCAAAGCGATAATAATCAGATACCGCTAACAGTATTCCAAGCACAATTAAAACATTGCAAAAAAAAAGAATAAATAAATAAATAAATAAGGGAAAAAATCATTCTCTTACCCCTAACGTTGTTGATACCGACAGACCCACCACAACACTGCTACAGTTCAGCGTGGGGAAAAGGAAATCAGACAATCACAGGCACACAAGAACGAAAAGCAGCGCTGCTCGGTTGTTGTAAACGTCCACTAAGTGGGCTCTTGGATTTATCAGTGATATGCCAATCGGCAAGTATCGAGATGTATTTGTTTAACAGCTCCCTCTCTTTACATCACAGTTGGGTTATTTCTTTACTATCGCGAACAGAACACCCAAGCAGAGTTTATCTCACACGGGAAAAGATCCAGTCAAGTTGCTGCGCCGGCCGCCAGAGGGCGGTGCCGAGGCGGGTGGAAGGGACAACAACAAAAAAAATAAAATGATCAAAGGAACTTTTGGGGTTGTTGATTTTTGGGGGCCCTGCCTCGTTTCTCCCAAGGCCATTTCGGAAGCGTCCGAAAAGGACCGCCAAGTCGCCCGCGAAAGTTGTTCGCTTATTGTCTGGTGGTTTTTTTTTATTTTTTATTATTAGTGTTCTTTTGACTGACCTCGATGTGTGTGAGTGCCGAATTCGGAGAAATTGCCATTAACTTAAAGAACCGTCTGAGGGCCCTTACATGATCCTTCGACCCAAGGCACTCAATTTTATGACACTAGCACACGTATAGGGCGGATTCGACCCCAATTTTAAATTTTATTTCACTTCAACATATCAACTGTTTTAACACAAAAATAAATTACCCTTAATATTTCAATGTTTTTTAATAGTATTATTTCATTTAAATAGCAATTTTAAAACAGAAAATAATAATTTTCTTTTACCTCAGTTCTTTATTCTCTTTTTGATATACACTTTTTTTATATATCTTTATCGACGCATTTAATCATTTTATATGCAAAATAAATACTATTTCCTGGTTAAAATAATATCCAATTATAATAAAATCTATGTTTTAGATTATATTTACATTTGAAAATTGTGACAAAATAAAACCTGAAAATTTATTATTCAATAAGAGAAAACCCGATTTAATTTTCTTGCATACATGCAAGTAAAAGTAATACATGCAAAGTAAGTTATTTTCTTGATATAAAAAAAAAACTATCCATCGTTATGTTCTTCAGAACAACTTTTGTGCATTTTTATAAAGTTTTATCACATCTTTCACTAGTAGATAATGTCTTTATATCAGATTTTCTAATTCACTTTTTACGTAGACGAAAGACAATTGATTTCTTAGAATGCTTTGCTTCTCTTCTCTCATGGTGGAATACATTTATTCTTGCTCTTCTTTTAAATGCTCTTTTATAAGTTCGACCACAAATTCTTTCAAATAATTTTGTTGCGTCAAATTCTTGCCATCTAGAAAATCCATAAAAGCTCTTTAAATGGGTCTGCCACCAGGTAAGTGTGACAAAATATTGATAAATTGTGTTTCTGCACTTTGAGCACATAACAAACTGCTTATTTACATGTATTACATGCATTACATGTTTCCCATGATTACTTATGGCAGTCAAATTTTGTTGCTCTGAGCAAAAAGTAACTTGGAAATCATTCAAAGACTGGAACACAAAATCCTTCGGATGATTACAAACTCACCTTGGTACTTCAGGAATCAAGATATTAGACAATCGCTTAATCTCCCAAACATTCGCCAATTTATACTTAAAATTTCTAAAAATTTCTACAATAATCTTCCTCACAGTCGCAAATTCGGTTTTAAAATCTCTTCCTAGATATAACATTAAAAAAATAAATAAATAAATAAATAAAAATAAAAAAATAATAAAAAATAGAATAAGGCCGCGTAATGTTCTTAACATATAATACGATGTTTTCTCCTCATTCCTTTTCTTGAAAAACCACTACTACAAGCCCTACCTGGTGGTGGGCCTCTTTCGAATTTTATAGTTCTTTCTCATTTCATATATATATATACAGAGAGAGATTTAAAATCTCAATTTTTGTTAAACTTACTCTTAATTTATTTCTATTATCTTTCTCTTTTATTTTTATTAATTATATATTTTATACATATATTAAATCTGTGGCATAATATTTCAATGAGCATCGACCTAAAGCTACGTTGTCAGATAACAAGATAAAAGTGTGTGACACAATCAAGATAACATCCAACATTAAGATAAAAGTGTGTGACTGTCATCAAGATAAGTGTGTCTGCCATCAAGATAAGTGTGTCTACCATCAAAATAAGTGTGTCTGCCATCAAGATAAGTGTGTCTACCATCAAAATAAGTGTGCCTGTCATCAAGATAAGTGTGTCTACCATCAAAATAAGTGTGTCTGTCATCAAGATAAGTGTGTCTACCATCAAAATAAGTGTGTCTGCCATCAAGATGACTGACTTCAAGATCCAACATCAAGATAAAAGTGTATGACTGCTGCGCAGCCAAAATACTTTTACTTATGTAAAAACCACCCAGAACTCCACCAACCAAAAAAAGGAGAGATTATTTCAGCGAAAGAAAAAAAAAAAATAGGGTCTTTTTGACTCTATTGCATGTGTTCGTTGGATAATTATAGAGTTTACATAAAAAGCAATTTAATTAACATTTTATTAACATTTCAAATTTGCGATTTTAAACATAAAATTTAAAGATTGTACCTGTTTGTATATGAATAGTTTCTCAATTATTTTTAATGGTGCAACAAGTAGACATTTTAATAGTTAAACAAATATTTATTACCAAAATATTCTCAAGCTATCTTACAGTTAATTTTCACAATTTAAAAAAATCTCAAAATAAAATTTTTTGAAGTATAGGTAACTGCCTCGCCCCGTATAACACGACACTTCTAAAGCACGGATTCACTCTAACACGGTTTGATAATAGGGAACAACCCCTTATAACAAGGTGCTTTTATAACACGTGGTTCACTTTAACATGATTCAAGAATTGGAAACATACCAGTATTAGGGAAATTCCGTAATTTGAAATTACAAAAAATCCTGCACAACAGCTCAATAATAAACGTGATAAAGCTTTTAAGTGCGAAAGAAACCTCATTTGACATTTTCCATTTGAGTGCGTACATACCATCATATTTTCCTGCAGAATTTTCGTGAAGTATTGATATTTAAGCCCACTTTAAGACTTTAATTGTGTCTCTTTTGTCTAAGTAGTTTTAAAAATTGCAAAATTTGTAAAAAATTTTTGGGTCAGTAGTACTCAACATTTTTTTAAAGAAATAATAATTATTTTTTACTTCTATGAATTAAACTAGCCCTAAGCTATGTCTGGCGTAAATAAGTCTCTTAAAAGACATTACCCATTACCATGTAAACAAAATTACAAATTTTAGATCGGCTCAAAAAGGGCGAAAAGATATCATATGTCGCCAAATCGTTGGATTGAAATGGACAGAAAATTAGAGATTCCGCTGCAGCTTGCTGTTATATCTCCTTAAACATGAGATTTCATCCTAGGGCAGCAATAATTGAGCAGATGGAAAAATCCATTAGCTTATGAATTGAAGACTATTGAAACCATTCAGCACCAATATTATTAAACACAAATCCTTGAAAATTGATGACTATTTAAAGGAAAATGGAGAAATCATTACTAATCCAGATTTTGTAGCCAGCAAAGTGTGATGTGATGGTATGAGAAAAAGCTTATCACTACAAAAACTAAAAATAAAAGGTGAAAGTGCATCAGTCGATAAAGAAGCTGCCGAAATTTATCCAAAGGAATTTAAAAGAATTATTGAAGGAGGTGGATACTCAACACACTGATAAATAAGCGCAGACGAGATTGTTCATTGGCTAAAAAAAATTCTAAAGGCCAAAAGATTGCTCCAGGTTTCAAGTTATCAATAGACTATGTACTATAACATTACTTATGTGCAGTAATGCTTCAATAGTTCACATAATAAATCCTATAAATTTTTCAATTCTCTTGCAATGAAAAACCTAAGCAAGAGTAATTGACTTGTACACTGGGCAGCAAATAAAAAAGCTTGGGTGTTCTTTATTTTAGGAGTGCTAATAATTTCTTA
Source organism: Caerostris darwini (assembly GCA_021605075.1). NCBI lineage: Eukaryota > Metazoa > Arthropoda > Arachnida > Araneae > Araneidae > Caerostris > Caerostris darwini. Next base: position 22,141 of record BPLQ01004890.1, on the reverse strand, counting down.
ACTAACAAGATTTTGGAGTAAAAACGAATATATAATGTGATGTTTACTTGACATGGGTTTTATTAAATAGTGCAGAATACAATGCAAAAGATTAGTTAAATTATGATAGCACTTGTTTAATGGGATCATATTAGCAAATGTTATATTGGTTTAAAAGCTTTTTAATTGATATTTATTTATTGTAATATGGAGTTTTGAGTATTGGCGGGGGAGATGATGTACTACTGTGCCCAAAAAGTAAGACCAATTATTTTTTTTTTTAAATTCATTATTTATTCTTGCAAATTTATTTCATCGCCTTCAAAGTAATCCCCTCCGGCACAATGCACTTATGCCAACGTTTTTTCCATTCCTCAATGCATGCTAAAAAGTCATCGGCAGGGATGGCCTTTAAAGAGCGCGTTGAAACTCTTCAATCGACTCAAAACGGTGTCCCCAGAGTGGTCTTTTGAGTTTAGGGAATAGCCAGAAGTCGCACGGTGTGAATACGGTGTTTGATATAACGATATGGGTTTCACTTTTGGCAAAAGACTCACGAAGAATCAATGCTGTTTGAGCTACCGCCTTCAGAGTTTTCGGTACCAATCGAGATTTAACGCGTTTGAGGCCCAAAATTGAATTGATCGAACCTTTTGAAATTCCAACATCATCAGCAATGTCTCTAATTTTAAATCAACGGTTTGCAAACACCAAATCTTTCATTTTTTGGACGTGAGCTTCGTTGGCTGAGGTTGATGGTCGATCACAGGGCTCTTCGTCTTCAACGCGTTCTCTGCCTTTTGAACTATTTATATAAGTTCTAAACATTTCTTTCCGATATAGGAATGCTCACCGAATTCCTTCTGCAACATTCTATAAGTTTCTGCAGCAAACGAAATTTAATGCAAGTTCTTTGCTCAATTAATTCAGACGTTCCAAAAATCGCCGTAATCAGTTTTAGCGTCTCACAAAGCCAAGCGTAACTCAAACACTCATGAATATTTTGACATCAACGTAAACAAGAAAAAAAAACTGAAATTTCATAAGCCCCGGAAATTTTAAATTGAAAATTGGTATTAACTTTTTGGACGCAGTAGTAGTTAATTTAACAACAAACATCACTCCTTACTTTAAATAAACTTGACCTTTACTTAGTTACCATTCTTGAGGAAGTTCGTTCCTAATTGAAGTGACACCGAGATAATTGAAATGCTAAATGGTTCATCGCATTGTTTAATGGTCATCAAGGTTCAAAACTCGACGTTTAGAAGCGTATTTAACACGTATGTATTCATATTGAACTTAATATTCAAATGACTGATTTTATGGATAAGTTAGATAGTACTTTACTGCACGAAATAATATACATAGAAATGAAAGTTAATAATTTATTTGAATCAATTTAAAATATATTAGCAATTTTATATTAACAATAAATCCCTTTAATTTAATGATGAAGGAATATTGTATAATATTAATTCCACTCTATAACATTTTCACTGTTAAAATAATACTATTATTGGCATGTAGTTAAAGTTCAGCCTCTTATAAATTTTGCAAATTTTTTATTCACTTATGAGGAATTTATCAAATTAATTAATAACATAATAAAGTATTTACATTTAATTAATTTGCAATTAGTAATTTTATTAACACATAGTTGATTTAATATGTGATATTCGCTTTCACGCAATTAAAATATTTACAAAGTAGTAAAAATGTAAGCAGATATGGAAAAATCCAATTTAAATCTGGATAGAATCAAAACTTCTATTCTCCGATAAATTTGTTATAATTCAACCACCGATTGTGTGGAAAATTGGAAAATAACAAATCAAATGAATTCAAACACAGCGCCGTAATAGGGAAGAAAGGTATTTTTGGAGGGGTTTTATTGACAAAAAAAATAATTTAAATTTTTAATCCTGAAAATTTTAAATTCCTTAATGACAAAAGAAAATTAGATAAAAAATTTCCACAAAAACTATTCAATTTTTTTTTTCATTCAAAATTGTTTCTCGCCGTTTGTGACTGACTAACATCCCTAACAAATGATGGATTCGTCCGTTTCCGTGTTTAAACCGGATGTTTACCTTTCCACACAATCGACGCTTGAATCAAACAAATGCAATTTCCTTTAAACTTCCCCCAGAATTTAAGTGTCATCGTATAATAGGTATATATTTATAATCGGTCTTTCCTCCTAGCACATAAAGTGGCTTGGTGGCTAAGTGGCTAGCGCTCTGGCCTGTGGTATCCCAGGCTTAAGGTTCGAATCCTGGAGATGGCATGGATGTTTGTCAGTGGTTCGGAATTCACGTTAAACTGTAGGTCCCGGTCTGTTTATCCCAAAGTGTGTACAAGATGACCGTAGAGCGACAAATCAAACCAAACCTATCACATAATTGATGTTATTGTAGTATTATTTGTAATTGTCAATTTTTCTGTGTGATTATTAACTTAATGTTGTTCATTGCTATAGATATAAAGTACTAGATCAGGGGTGGCCAACCCACGGGTCGCCTTGAATATTTTTCCGGCCAGTGCGATTTATCATACTTTTACAAAATATAATTTATTTTATTTTATAAGGGCCAAAGTAGTAAAAACCAACGTATTAAAAAAATACACATTATCTGTGCATCCATCTATTCAAAAATTAACTGTCGAAATTATGAGAAAAAATTAACTTTGATTTTAAAATAATATTCTTGCGAATATATTACAGATATTGCCTGTTTTATTTATGAGTTTACAGTTATGAGTACGCAGAATAAATAAATTATATTCTGCCTACTCATGAGGCGCGCGCGTTCTTGGAACATCTAATATAGCAAGTTCTATGTTTCAATTTAAGTGACCTCAGTGACCATTCCTAGATATGTCCAGTTGATTGTTGATAGAAGAGCAACTCTTAGTTGAAGTTGTTAGCGTTTTTAGTTCAACTTACACCTGCGAATCGTTTTTTTTTTTTTTTTTCCGAAAATGAAATTGACCAAACACAACATAACGGATGCTAACCTGCAACACCCATTACGATGTGCAAATGCACAAATTGAGATCGATTTGAAAAACTAAGTGAAAGTCAAGGGTTACACATCTAGATTTTGAAAGTTGTTGCCAGGCTGAACTTGCATCATAAGGTCAAGGTGTCACGCATGTGGGGCAACCCAGTTATTCTCCCCTCTGACCAATGTCTGTTCTTGGACGGGCATTTGAATTCCAGATTCAGCCAATGATGCAAGTTTATGTGAGGAATAACAAGTAATATAAAAAAATTTTCACTATATTGCAGATAGTCCCTTATGAATAATTTTCATTCATTTTTTTAAGTTTATCTGGCGCCATCTATTGATAGATACATGGAAATTAAATCTAAAAAAACTGAAATTAGTTAATTAAATTTAATGTTTGAAAAAACTGTATTAACATCAGGTGTCATCCACTACGAATTCAAAAAAGAATGTATTTGAACTTGAGTGGATGAATAAAAAGTAATTTATGAACGATTGAAAATTTGAACAAGATATATATAGGGAGAGTGTGAGCCAATAGACGGAATTGAATAAAGTGAAAACTTGGAAGGGGAAAAAAAACTTGTGGGAAAATTAGAGAGGAAGCTACAATTGCTTTCCAAAGAACCTCTGATCAAAATTCTGATAATGGAGTAATTCGGAAGGATGTCAGATGCTTTCTTGGCAAAAGGGTTCCGGTGTATTGGAGGACTTGTACAAAATACCGAGAAAGTGGCTCGGTGTTTGTCGACAGCTTTATCAAAGCGCATGCTTGCCCAGAGTTTCCTTCATAAATAACAGGGTTGCTGAAAAAAGGAATTAACGAATTGCCAATTTGGCAGCCCAATAAGTTTCGAACTTCGATAAATCGAAAACCTCCACAACTCGAAAATTTTTTTTGTTCCCTATCCTTCAAAACCAAAAACCTCCATTACTCGAAATTTCAATCATCTATATGTCGAAGTAATTAGACAATCCACACAAGCCATTTTGGTATATATTTTCCCTCCGTAATTCGAAAAAAAAAATTGGACCTCTGTATCTCAAACATTAGCAATATTTGATTTTACAACCTTTTTTACAACTACAGATAGTCTTTATTGCCCTAGATAGAGAACGATCGAATTGTCTAAACCAAAATAATAATAATAATAATAATAAATAACTGACTCTTTTAATACATAATATTATTAATTTTAAGGTTGCTTCGGAATTATTTTGATTTTTTATTGTAGTACATAATATATTTTTTAAGTTACAAATAAACTTGTTTATTACCTCTATAACTTGAATTTTTATTTATTTTACCTTTCTAACTCAAAATAAGTTAGAAAGAATCTAAACCTCTACAAGTCGAATATTTCCTTACAAAATCCGCGTAAGTCGAAAACTGTATAACTCGAATTATTTGGCGTCTCCTTTGAAGTTCGACTTACAGAGGTTCTACTGTAATACGTAATCATATATCTCTGCCTACGATTATTATGTAATCGACTATGTGTGTAATTTGAAATTATACCTGAATGACTATTACTTATCTTGTTTACGTTTTGTATTTGCAATTATGAGGTTTAGTTATTGATTGAGTTGTCAATTCATTACATTGTAATAATATAGTGTCAATGCTAACTTTCCCTGTGATTACTTTTTGTGACATAAATTGAAACTATATCCGAGTGAATATATCGCGAATTTAACTAAAATCTGTAAACATATAATATAGTTAACTCGATTTAATCTGTGTATTATACATAAAATTTATCTAATTAAACTATTATTCATAATGATAGTAACATATATGCATAATTTAACTAAAAACTTCTGGAGTTATATGCTGCTGATATGATAAATATGCTGATTTAGTGGTGTAATAATAATGAGTGTTATTGGCGTCACAACGATGAATAAATATTTCAACATACGATTTTGTCTTGATGATTTGATATTGGAAATAATAATTTTTTTAATAGAACATCACAACTGATAACTAACATTTATAAATACATAAGCGATCATGAGTACTACAGTAAACGACTAAGAGAATACCTTAAAAAAATCACAAGAAATATAATAAAATGTATCGAGAATGAATGTCATTTTTAGTTATCAATTAAAATTAAAACTGAATTAATTATCATTTTTTTTATTATTTCAATAAGATTTTTTTTTGTTGTTGTTGTTGAACATGAGACACCTCGTGTTCTACTAATATATGTTACAACCCTTCCCCCAGATGGTTTACGAGAATGCATTGCCTTCCGGTAGAACTTTTAGGAGAAACTATCTATATTTTCGTGTCGTATGGGAAAAAAATTCATCAAAACTCCCACTCCCCGGGCAGCCTAATTATCAATGGCAGACAATTTAAACACATTGTCGCAATCGACGTTGATCTTCTTGTTTCTGAAAATAGTTGCGACAAATGCCGCCAGATAATTCGAATCTTAACCGTCCTGTACTTTGGTTATGTACGTTACCATTTGGCCACGAGTAGAGCCAAAACTAGTTTATAACATTGTCTTGTCGGCATACTATTTAAATTTAAATTTATTCTTTAAATGAAATTTTTTGAATTACTTCGTTAATGTGTATATATATATATTGCACGACGGCAGTATAAGCCGGTCGTGTTATAAAGCAACAAAAGATATATCCTTATACATAAGTAAAATGGCATATAAGCCCAAATACGACGCTGTAATTCTCCAAGAATGAATTCGTACGCCGTGTACGTTACTTCAAAAGATACTAAAGTGACCATTAAAGTTGTAGTTATTGGCGCACTTATCACTTAAAACTCTCTGCAACTGAAAGGAAAGAGTGGTCAATTATGCCTAGATGTGTTATGTCTAATTATGCGTCTTTTCCGAGAAGACGACTGTCTAAGCGTGATTGACCCTAAGTTTTTTAATTTTTTTTTTAAGATTGGCGTTATTAATCCTGAAAAAACTATCTTACAAAAAATAAAGTGGAGTATGAGGAGAGTAGAGTAAATGACAAATAGAATAAAAAAGGCTATTTCAAAGGTTGGAGTAAGTAACGAAGTTCAGAAGAAAATGGAATTAATCAGCCGTCAGCAGCAACGAAGTAGATGAGGCTGGCTCCTACCCCTGAGGGGATTAAGTAGAAAATCAAATAATTTGCTTTGGCATTCCCAGAAAGACTAGACAGGATTAGTAGCTTATCGATATTGATATCTTGAGTGGTGGTAGGAGGGACATGTCTGCTGGTGACATAAGCAAAAGATGCATAGGCAGTGATAATTCTAGAGAAAAATGTTTTTCTGATAAAGTTTCAGGTTCCTGTATGCTTCTTCTGGAAAATGTAGGGAACACTGGGCAACCACGCCGGACTGGAAGAGGATTCAATTGATACAGGTAGGATTTTAAATTGCGCCTTGAAGGGCAATCTTTAAGGTGAAGTGGATTTCTGCATTTGAGACATGCGATGTTTAAATTGAAATTACTACTTCAATGAAAGAAATAGTTGCATTTAAAACACTGTGTTGCACCAGGTTTTCTGTTGAATTGTTCGTTATTCACTGACAAGTAGAACAATTTGGGGATACTGTAAAATTATGTTCCGCCTGAGTACGTGAAATTATGATCTTCTAGATAGGAATGGGATGCTTGGATTTGTTTTTTAACTGAATAACTTTGTGGATAATAAATACAGCGTCTATCAATACAGCTTTGATTTCAGTAGGATGAACAGGTAGCATCAACTTTTCAAAACCATCAGAAATTTCCATGTTCGATTTCAAGTCATGACGATTAGGATGCAAATTAGATCCAAAATCCAATGCGCCCCTGAAGAAATAAGCTGAGAAATTAGATTCTACTGCTTCTCTGTTTAAATAAACTACTTCACATATGAACGCTAAACGAACAAAACACTAAAAATGCTGTTGCATCCAAAGGAACAAAAAATGAAGATTCAATCAACCAAACTCACTTAAAGTAACAGATAACTTCAAACCCGCTAAAAGTTACTGGTCAAAACTTCCCTTGCCCCGCCAATAATAATCCCACGGAATCGATGGGTGAATCTTCAGCTTAATTGGATCCATATTCTGCTTGCAGAGTTGCCTCAGCTGTAATTGAAATTAACAAGAAGTGCATTCATCGACGAAAACATCACTTAAGATGCTCCCTTTAAAAAATCAAATTACATACCACTTATCATAGTGGATAATGTAATAGATGTCAAGGGTCATCTTGATGAATTAAGTTACCTCACCGAAGTTAAAATCACAGGCATAGTAGCTGATGAGAAACTTAAACAATTTTCCACTTCTATTGAAGCACACAGAGCATTAAAAAGGAAAATTGGCAACACCAAGATTTGTGATTTTGTGCACAACTCAGCCATGCCACGTGAGACATTCCAAAGATTTCCCAATGACTTTATAAAACTGGAATTAAATGAAAGCGAATTAATATATAACATCCATGCCACCGCCGGGATTCGACCTTGAATCTTGTGGTACCAAAGCCAGAGTGCTAGCCACTTGGCCCTAAGGCTGCAACAGCATGCCAAAGGAATAAACCACAAGCTCATCAATGCCTTCTTAGATGTTATTAAAGCTTGCGACCGTCTATGGCATGATGGCCTCTCGTATTTAAAATGATCCAAACTTTAGTGCTTACCTCATTCATCTCTTTTATAATTACCTCCAAAATAGAACTTTTCAAGTAATTATAGAAGAGGTTTCGTTACGACATGGTCGAATAAAAGCTGGTATTCCGCTTTTAAGCGTCTTAAGCCCGATTTTGTATAATATTTTTACTTATGACATTAGCACGCCAATTAGCTGATGGAATAATAGGAAAAATAGTCAACTTCATAATCAGAACACTTCACTTTACTTCATCACACAATAGAAGATTTTTTTAGACTCCTTGGAGTCTTAAACTTATTTCTACTTCAGCACTATAACTATTTGACTGAAATCGAATGAAAATTCAAATTCAATAGGTGCAAAACTAATATAAAAAATAACTTTTCCGATATTCCACTTTTAAAAAGAATATTTTTTTTCCCTAAATACTAAAATGTTTGGAAGAATAGATGTTCAGTAACTTTTGTTAACGATCATTTACTCTTTCTTTATATCTTTACTTATTTATATGATCCGCTTTCACATTAACGAACAAAATACTCTGAAATTATTAAATACTACTTCTAAACTACTATAAATATAATAAATACTTAATCTACTGCTACGTACATACTTCCGGAAACTAATTAAAACAGTAAAACTAAACTACATGCACCAGTTTTCATCGAAAGTATATGCCCTTATGTTTTTCCCGACTGTCTTTTGTTGACCTCAGCAATGCCAACGCCAACCGCTCTTTAGCAATATAGATTTTGTATTGTATTACATGGTTATTCTATACGAAGAGTTTTTCTGTGCAATACGATATCGGTATAGGACATCGTTATTCGTGTAGCTGCAGATGTTTTACCTCTAACCTCGTCATATATATATATATCCCAATAATTTTTATTTTCTGAAATTCTTTTCTTCAAATGTTGTATTTATGTTCCCTTCCATGCCACTTGATACTTCTTTATCTACTGTTATCCATAAAGGTAGAAATTATGTGCATTGGTTATACGATTCAATTTATTTTAATCCTATGCATTTAAAATCGATTTCTGGAATATTAACAATTAATAAATTTAAATCTTTTTACCTATTATTAAGAGGACACATATATACGTATTATTTCTTATTTATTATTAGTACAGTTAAAACTGAATTATTACTATATTGTTGATAAATGGTTTCAGGAAAGAAAAAAAGCTCTTGTACAAATTTTTAATTCCGTGCAAAATTAAAATTTGATTATTTCTACAACATTAATTAATTCCTTACAATTCTCCGATAGTCTAATAACGCAAAACAACACGAATAGGGCATATGTCCCTTAGGATAAAGATAACATGCCGATTTTATGTTTTAATACTTATATTTTGTTAATTCATTGTTATTTTTTTAATTATTATATTCATTGCGTTATGTTGATTTTATGTTACTTTGTATTAATGAGTTAAAGGACTACTATAATTTATAATGCTTAACATTAATCATGAACTATTTTATAGCAATTTCACAGTATACGAAACAATAATTACAAATTTTGTAGAACAATAAAATATATTTAACTTTTTCTCTTATTAGTAGTAAGCATTACAAAACCACAACAATTAAAAGAGCATAAATGATTCATTATCGAGAATAGTTATTAGTGACAACTAATGACTACACGCTACCTGCATAGCACGCACAGCTTGATTCTAAATCTATACAACAATAGCGATCGATTATAACAGTAAATTAACATTCAGAGTGATCAGCGAAATTTAATCAATTAGCATCAATTTCGCGAAATGTTTACTGACATTCTCCAACATTTGAATCATTTTTAGAATCCATTTGTCTGTTGGTCATTGTTAGCTTATTTAATTCCAACGAGTTATCCAGTTTTGAATATTACATATTTTTTACAAAAGTTTAATAATTATTTTTACAAAAGTAAAACAATTTTTGCAATACTTCTATGATATATTTAGAATAAAATAATTCGTCTTAAGGAGCTTTATGAACAAAATCTCCGAATAAAAAATTAATGATGGAAAATATCCATCTTAATAAGTGTAACGAAAATAATAATAGGGAATTTTGCAAATCAGTATTGGAACCCTAATTCGTAATTTAGATGAACAACACCCTATCCTTACCCCTCATTTTACTTAACAAAGCCTACCAACCAACAAATTTGATATGAAGAGTTATTGTCATTTTAATAATAATAAATAATTTACTGTTATCAATAATTATATTTAAATTTTTCATTTCTTTAAGTTACTCTTCGAATAAATGATAATAAATAAATAACGACAGTATCTTCTTTTTCTCCTTCATTGACGGCTTGATGGCCAATTGGTTAGATCTCTGGCCTTTGGTCCCACGGGATTCAGGTTAGAATTCCGGCGGTAACGAGGTTGTTTGTTTTTGGTTCGGAATCCACGTTAAATTGTAGGGCCCGGTTTAATTAAACTGTGCACAAAATGACCGTAGAGCGACAAATCAAACCTTTAATTTCGCAATAACCCAAATGGTGGATCAAGGCCGTCGCTGGCCTGGCAGATTTTGAGACAGGAGATGTTTTCTTTTTACGCTGTAGGGTTGTTAGCCCTACGCCCAACGCTCTACAGTCATACATATTAGACCGGGTCCTATGGTTTAAAATGACCATGGCACAGCCGGGACTCAAATCCAACCCTGTGGAACCGAGCGCCAGTCACTCGGCTATCAGACCCAGTAATGACAATATAATGAGTAATATTTCACATTAGTAGTATACGTAGCTCATTGGAACTCCTCAAATAACGGTTATTTAATATATATATATATATATTCACTTGAGATATGCAATTTACATATGCATGAAATGCATAGTAGATGAAAACCAAAAAGGTAAATACAGAAGAAAATGTAAAAAGACTTAGCAAACATCCAAAATTACTATATACTAAAATTATTACATGTTAAACTTACAAAACACTAAAATAAAACTTTAAATATTTACATAATTAAAGCTAGTTTATTAAAAGAATATCACAGCCGAATAGTAATCGATTTTTTTTGTTTTCCATTAATGTATGTTTCTCTTCTCTATCAACACTGTTTATACCCAAAGTTTAAACAAATAAAATAAAAAATTTTGGCTAAATAAAAGTTCAAGATTGCATGTTTATTTAAATTTTAAATTCAAAATGCAATCTACTTAAAAATTACTTATGGTGCAATAAATAAGTAAAAGAAATTCTATTTTAAAAAGAAAAACAATTTTATACAATATGATTAAAGTATTTACTTTAATCATATTGTATCATATCAAAGTATTTACTTAAATCATAAACAATATAATAATTTTAAAATATAAAGTTTATTATTTATTAACATTCAAATTCATTCTAATCATACTTAATTTTATTCAAGCATTATAGCTCATCTTATCTTTTTAAAAATAAGAAAACATTTTTGACATCATTCATGACATAGTTTTTTTTCAAACATTTGATTTTTTTTTTTTTTTTTTTTTAATATTCAGAGGGGACATAATTAAGGTTTCCTTTTTCTGAAAAATAATGACCAAGTAGTTTGGTTAATATAGAAAAGTTTACTATTTTAAGGATAATTCTGAAATCAAATAAAGAAAAAATTAATAAAGATAAAAATAAGACGAGTTAATTAATAACATCTTTATTAAGATTTTAATGATGAGGTAATTATATTACTCATTCAGTTAAACCTATTTAATCTCTTTTAGCAGCCCTACTTGTGGCTCAGTGGTAACGTGCCACGCTGTTGTAACGTGCGACACTGTAACGCTGTAGACATTAGAGAGTTTTTGCATACCGTACGTTAGACACTGTAAGCGCGCATGCTCAGTTTCCTTATGAGCATGCGCGCTACACTGTTTCAAAAAAAGAGACTCGTTAACGTTTCTTGCCTCTTTAGTCCGACTACCGGGTGGGAGTTTTCCGGGATTTCTCCTATACGATACGCAAATGCTGGGTGCCCTCTAACATAGGATCTTCTTATGATTCTTTAGATTTTAAAATTAAGTAAAAAAAAATTTCTTTCATTTTTTTTTTTTTTTTATCAAATGCGTTGCGGAATTAAATCTTACTTTTTTTTTTATTAATATCAGATTCACAAATTTGTTTTGAAATAAACTTTAAAAAAATTTAAGTTTTACTGTTAAAACATTTGTACTACAATAATAAAACAAAGCAATCTTCATTCTTTTTAAGCTCATTAACTAATAACACAGCTATTATACTTCTTTCTTCGAAAGTATTTATACAAATCGAAATAGGAACCGGTTTTTATCATGAGTAAAAAACAGTATTATTTTATGCTTTTCTATCAAAATTAGATTTGCCTGATGGAATACATTAAACCATCGACTAAATACATAAAGAAAAGGGCCTGAATGGTCGAGTGGCTAGCGCTCTGGCGCTCGGTACCACAGGTTTCGGGTTCGAGTCCCGGTGGTGCCATGGATGTTTGTAGTGGTTTGGAATCCACTTTAAGCCGTAGGTCCCGTTCTCCTATGACTGTAAGAGCGTCATGGAACAAAGATCAGACTTCTACTTCCGGGTGCGCCATCACAACAGAAGCTGCTTCCTTCCCCTTCAACCATGAGTCCATACGGGTTCGTGGGCTTGGTCTAGATTAGATATCTACCAAGTAGGATAAGTAACAACAACAGCATAAAGAAATGCAAAAGCGCGACTTGTAGTTCTGTGGCAATCAGCCCTCAACTCACAGTTGGTGAGCATGAGGGCTGAGATTCAGTCCTCTGGCGGCTTTGTTGTAGACACTGTTTCAAAAAACGAAGAGCCTTGATGGCGTTTGTGATGTTCAACACTTTTCCTCGTGAGTCAGATTACTTGATGGGAGTTTTCTGGGTTTTCTCTCATACGATACGCAAATCCTCCCGGAAGGCACTGCCCTCCTTCAGCAACAAGGAGCCAAATCTGACTTCTTCCAACGGGTGCTCCATCATAACAAAATGCTGCCCTCCTTTCCTCCATCCATGGGGTAGACTAATCATGGAGGGATCGATTAGCTCAGGGATGGGCAAATTTTTTCGATCGCGGGCCAAAAATCGAAAAGCAAAAAGTTTGGCGGGCCAAGACAAATTTTTCTAAAATTTAAAAAACAATATACAAGTATTATAATTTAAATATGTTATATGAGATGAATGAAATTGTGATTTCATTTTTAAAAGTTCCTTATATTGAGGTTCGAAGTGAGATGTACGGATTCTAAGGAACGAGGCTAAATGCTCATCTGTCAGTCTACTTCTGAAATAATTCTTTCTAAGGTTCTTAGTTGAAAACACTTGTATAAGATGAAGCAAACACACCACTGTCTGTGCTTGCTATTTCCGTCGATTTATGTTTTGTGGAACAAAAATAGAGTAAGTAAAAAGATCCTCAGTCCTTTGAAAAAAAGGAAGAAAAAAAAATAATATTTAAGAGTAGAAAAGGGATACATAATATATAAATATATATATTTCTTTTAATTTGCCTCGGACCGGAAAATTAAAATTCTATCCGCGGGCCGGATAGAATCTTCCGGCGGGCCGAAGTTGGCCCGTCTCTGGACTAGCAATATCGAACTCGGAAGATTAATCAGATCTTTTAATTGGAGTTTTGTCGTACCATAAAGTTTTTAAAGAATGAGTCTTCATGTCAAATGATTTGAAAACGCTTCACAATTCAATGGATAAATAATTATTTTTGTGAACGAGAGTTTGATTTAAAAATTCTGTGTTGTGTGCCTAATTTTCAATGTCCTCCAGTGCAGTACGTTTATACCATGAGTAGTCTATCCATGGATGAAGCGAAGGAGGACAGTTTCTGTTATAATGCAGCACCCGTAGGTAGTAGTCTGACTTGGCTCCGTGACCGTCTTACAGTCATATGAGACCGGGAACTACGGCTTAAAGTGGATTCCGAACCACCACAAACACCCATGGTACCTCCGGGACTAGAACGCGAAACCTATGGCACCAAGCGCATATATATATACATATATATATATATATATATAGATATATCGAATTCAGATAGATGGTGGGGGGAACCAGTTAAATATGGCAGATAACCCTTCGATTCTTAATCTATTAAAAAATTTTTTAATCCATTTATTCAACTTCCTATCTCGAAAAAAACTCTTCCAACAACAATCAAAAAGAAGAAAGAAGGCGAAGATTCTAATACTTTGTCATTCGACGACTTATTTTCCATTTTCCTCTTTTTCAATCTATTAATAACGACAGCACTTAAGTCTCCACATTTGGTTTCACAATGCAAAGCCAAAAGGGGAAAGAAAAAAAATGTTCCCCGGAAAAACGTTTACGGGAATTTTAATCACCCTTTTCCAGTTTCAAAAATGTTAAGAAGGAGTGTCAGGGGATGGAGAGATTAAGAACGGGAACACGACGAGAGATCGGGAGAAACTGAAACAAAGGGTAAAAAAAAGGTAACCGGGAAATAATGATATGGATTGGCTTTCTGTCTCTCTTTTTGCATCGATGGGAGATTTGGGAAAGTGAGGAGGGCTCGCTAATCTTTTGCATGTGGGGAGATGGAAACTTTTTTAATGCGGCACGACGTGGGGAGTTAGCGAAATAGACAGCTAGTGTATTTGACAGAACTTTATTGCAGACTTAATGGCAAAGTCGTTGAGAGCAATATTTTGTTTAAATATACCAAACAGTTTTCATGAAAAGATTATGCATAAAAAAAGTCATTTATGATTTTTATGATACTTAAACACATATTTTCAATTGTATTGTATTTAACAATACAATTGCAAATATGTGTTATGTGTAGTTATTTGGAATCCACTTTAAGCTGTAGGTCCCGATCTAATATATCTGTAGAACGTAGGGCTGACAATCGTACCCCGTAAAAAGTCAGCGTCACGTAGGCAAGACAGACTTCTACCTACGCGTGTTCCATCACAATAGAAGCTGTTCCCTTTCCCTTCAACCATGATATCACACGGGTTTAAGGGCTTGATATAGATGTTGCTGTCTACCAAGAGGGATAAGACCCAACACTCACAATCGCTTTTAGTTGGAGCTATCTAGTACAATGAAGTTTTTAAAGAATGAGTTCACATATCAAAGGATTTGAAAAAACGCTTTTTCAACTCAATAAATAGATAATAATTCTTTAAATGATAGTTTTATTTTTTTTTTTTTAAATTCTTGAATTAACTGACCGCGAATATAATATATATATATATATATATATATATATATATATATATATATCGAATTCAAATAGATGTAGATTTAGTTTGGTTTGTCGCTCTACGGTCATTTTGTGCACACTTTAGGCTAATTAGACCGGCACCTACAGTTTAAAATGGACTTCGAACCTGAAGCCTGTGGTACCAAAGGCGAGAGCGCTAGCCAACTGGCCACAGATATGTGAAGGAGGAACCAGTTAAACAGTGCAAGGCCTTCGATTCTTAATCTATTTAATGATTTTTTAAATCCATTTATTCAACTTCCTATCTGGACAAAAACTCTTCCAAGAACAACAATCAAAAAGAAAGAAGATGCTAATACTTTGTCATTCGACGACTTATTTTCCATTTTCCCTCTCTTTCAATCTATTAATAACGCCAGCACTTAAGTCTCCACGTTGGTTTCACAATGCAAAGACAAAAGGGGAAAAAAATTGATCCCGGAAAAACGTTTACGGGAATTTTAATCACCCTTTTCCCGTTTCCAAAATGCCAAGAAGGAGTGTCAGGGGGATGGGGAGATTAAGACCGGGAATACGACGGAAGATCGGGAAAAGCAGAAACAATGAAGGGAAAAAAAGGTAACCGGGAAATAATGATATGGATTGACTTTCTGTCTCTCTTTTTGCAACGATGGGAGATTTGGGAAAGTGAGGAGGTTCGTTAATCTTTTGCATGTGGGGAGATGGAAACTTTTCAAATGCGGCATGTCGTGGGAGGTGAGTGAAATAGACAGCGAGTGTATATGACAGAACTTTGTTGCAGACTTAATGCCAAAGTCGCTGAGAGAAATATTTTGTTTAAATATACCAAACAGTTTTCATGAAAAGACTATGCATAAAAGGTCATTGATGATTTTGACGGTATTTAAACACATATTTGCAATTGTATGTATTGTATTGTATTTAGCAGTATAGCTTAATTTTTTCTATCTTTTTATACATAAAATTATGAGTATAGATTTCGAGACCACTTTTTTTCATGTCTTTGACCCTTTACGACGTTTCTTATTGGTTTATTTATTTTTTTAAAATTTTTTTCGCGATTTTTTTTATGCATAATATTTATTTAAATTTCTTTCACAAGCTAATAGTTATATAATTAAATAATGCAAAATTGTTCTGAACGATCTTTGATGAAAGCAAAGACAATTTTATTTCAAAATGAAAATGAGATTTTTCCAAAAAAAAATTGTTTGGAATTTTATAGTGTATTATTCTTTTAAGATTGCAGTTATACATTTTGATGTTGTATTACATTTTAAATTTTATGATTTAATTTGTATAACGGGCCAGCCGATTATTTTTTTAATGTTTTATTAATTATTTTTATTTAATTATTTATTATTTGTGAATGGAAAAATTTGTACTCCTTTGAATTTTTAATGCTTTCCATTACAAACTGAAATATTTATCAATATATATATAAGCAAAACTATCGCTTCTAGATAATATAATAATTAATGAATATAATTAATGTATACAGGGTCCATCACTTTTGCTCTCGGTGCTATAGGTTTTGGGCTCGAGTCACTATGGTGCCATAGATGTTTGTAGTGCTTCGGAATTCACTTTAAGCTGTAGGCCCCGATATAACATGACTGTCGAATGTAGGGCTGAGAAGCCTACATCGTGAAAAGTCAGTGTCACGGAGCCAAGTGAGACTTCTAATTACGGGTGCTCCATCATAACAAAAAGCTGCCTCCTTTCCCTTCAACCATGACACCACAAGGGTTCGTCGGCTTGGTCTAGATGCTGCTGTCGACCGAGTGGAATAAGACCAAAAAATTAAATTAAAGTATTAAAGCCAAAAAGGGAAAAAAATGTTTCCCGGAAAAACGTTTACGGGAATTTTAATCACCCTTTTCCCATTTCAAAAACGTTAAGAAGGAGTGTCAGGGGATGGAGGGATTAAGAAAGGGAACACGACGTAAAAGATCTTGAGAAGCAGAAACAATGGGGGGAAAAAGGTAACCGGGAAATAATGATCTGGATTGGCTTTCTGTCTCTCTTTTTTGCATCGATGGGAGATTTGGGAAAGTCAGGAGGGCTCGCTAATCTCTTGCATGTGGGGAGATGGAAACTTTTCAAATGCGGCACGACGTGGGATGTGAGCGAAATAGAGAGTGAGCGCATTTGACAGAACTGCATTGTAGACTTAATGTGAAAATCGTTGAGAAAAATATTTTGTTTAAATATACCAAACAGTTTTCATGAAAAAAATTATGCATAAAAAGGTCAGCTATCATTTTCACGATACTTAAACACATATTGTCAATTGTACTACTGTGCCCAAAAAGTAAAAACATTTTCAGTTTGAATTTCGCGGGAATATGGAATTTAAATTTTTTTAAAAATCTTTATTTAGGTTGCTGGAACTGTTCTTGACATTTGTGTGAAATTTGACATCAAAATATTCATGAGTGTTTGAGTTACGCTTGGCTTTGGGAGACGCTGAAACTGATTCCGGTGATTTTTGAAATGTCTGAATTAATTCAGCAAAGAACTTGCGTTAAATTTTATTTGCGGAAATGTATAGAATGTCGTAGAAGGCATTCGGTGAGCATTCCTATATATTTCAAAGATGTTTACAAGTGGTATAAAGAGTTCAAAAAAAAGGCAGAGAATACAGACGAAAAAAAGTTGGCATAAGTGCATTGTGTACGGAGAAGATTACTTTGAAGGCGATGCAATAAACTTGGATATATATATATATATGTATGGATATATATATTTGGATACATATATATATATATATATATTATCGAATCAGATAGATGGAGGAGAGACCAGTTAATTAGGGCAGCAAGACCATCGATTCTTAATCTGTTTAATGACAATTTCTTTAATCCATTTATTCAACTTCCTATCTCGACAAAACTCATCCAACAACAACAATCAAAAGGAGAAAGAAAATGAAGATGGCTTATTTTCCATTTTCCCCCTCTTTCTCGCCCCCTCCCTCTTTTGCAATCTATTAATAACGACAGCATTTAATTCTCCACGTTGATTTCACAATGTAAAGCCGAAGGGGGAAAAAATGAGCCCGTAAAAACGTTTACGGGATAACGTATTGTTTCACAGAGAGGGGTTTTTCGTTTTCATGATCAATTTTTTTAATGTCCTTGACCACTTTCAACATTTCTTAGTGGTTAATTTTTTTTAAATCTCTTTCACGGGCTTTTTTTATACATAATTTTTTTTTTTTAAGTTTCTTTCACGAGCTAATAATTGTATAATTAAATAATGCAAAATTTTCTAAAAGATCATCTGGCTAAATCAAAGAATTTTATTTAAAAATGAAAATGATATATTTCAAGAAAATCGCTTGGAATTCTATAGCGTATTATTTTTAACCCTTTGCACTCGAAGTTTTTTTTTCATTTGTATTACAAGCAACTCGAAGCGATTTTAGAGAAAAGATCCTATTCACATGCAAGTTTGATATACGCATTAAAAGAAACGCATTATTTATATTGTTATTTGCATTGTCTTCGAGCTTGAAGACAAATTTTAAATGGCTCCTCTCCGGAGACTTTCAGTGCAAAGGGTTAAGATTGTTAGTTAATAGGTTGTTATGCGTTTGAATCTTACAGGTCTCGGACTAATATGATTGCAGAGTATTGGCCGTATGGCGGAAAAACATCTCTGTCCCGAAAAAAAGAAACATCCGTAAAAAGAAAAACATCTCTGTCCCGAAAAAAAGAAACATCCGTAAAAAGAAAAACATCTCTGTCCCGAAAAAAAGAAACATCTCTGTCCTGAAAAAAGAAACATCCGTAAAAAGAAAAACATCTCTGTCCCGAAAAAAAGAAACATCCGTAAAAAGAAAAACATCTCTGTCCCGAAATCTGTCAGTAGGCAGACAGACGGTCATCACCCACCATAGGGTTGTTGCTTCAATGAACAGAAGTAGAATTAATGTATATAAATTAGTACAATAATCAATTATAATTTTATTATAATTGATAAATATAATAAAATTATAATTGCTTCATGATTATTATACTAAATTAATAAATAGGCTAATCACGCTAAAAATTATATTGTATATTTGCCTTTTCATATATAATTCAGCCCTGGGCCAATTAGAAAATCTTTTCAAAATACCAGGCTAACATTAAACAAATTATTTAGTTAAGATTGGAACTTTCTTTCAAGTTATTTAGGATAAAAATTCATTTTTAAAGAATTTAGATCAATCAAAAAAATATTAAAAAAAATATTCAGCCTAATCTCGAAATTGCTTATAAAATTTTCGTTTCTTAAAAATAATTACCATGTACAATTGCAATCCTCAGAAAAAAATAATAAACAGATCTTGAGTAACGACCCTGCCCTTACGTAATGCTCAACAAAAAAGCTTTAAATTTATTTTAAACATATTCTAAAAATATTTTATGAACCAGTCAAATTTTGCTCAGAAAAAAATTAAATCAAAAATCGAATCATAAAACGAACTTCAGGTGAATGAACTTTCATTCTAAAAATTGATTTGGTACTATACGTGAGATTACCAAAATAGGAAAGGATGTATGATTGCTGAATGATTATAGAAGGATTATTAAGCAAATATGATAAACTTGCATCGAAATAAACAATGAAATTTTTAATGCAACATGTTTTTCCCAAATGCTGCACATGCATTTTTCACTTATCTCTCTCAATTTATCATGAAATAATTTATTTTATATATTGATAACTGTATTAATATACACAAAAAAGCTACAAATATTAAAAATTGTCACGCCATTAGACTAAAATAGTAAAAAATTGCGTGCAAATATTGTATATCGTGCGATAAATTTTTGGTTCTTAATATTAATTTAAAACAAAAAATGCTATTTTTAATATTACATTATAGGTTTTGAGTGGCTTGGTATTAAATGTGTTCACTTCATTTTTGATTTGGTGTTCTTTATCAATAAATATTTCATTAGTGGACATAGTTCCGCATAATTTTCTTTTAACCGTTGGTTCGAATAAATTATCTGCTAAATTGTAAGCAAAAGAGACAAACACAATCAATTTACACGCACTATTTTATGAAGAATACATCCTAGTTATGTGGATTAATTCAATTTGAAACACAATAAATTATTTATCGATCGGTAAAAAAATGTCTTATTTTCAAAACATTTTTTCTCTAAAAAATTTATGAAATATTTAATTAATATATATATATATTGAAACTGTGGTAAAAGTTGCTAATAGTTTTAATTGCTTTATAAATTTGAAATTATTGTAGGAAATTTAAATTTAAGGAAAGATTGTTTTATAACTTTCCAAAAAAAAAAAAAGTTAAATTTTTAGTCATTGAAAACACAAAATTCAAATAAGCTTCTGTACAAGCTATATTATCAGTACCTATTTTCAAAATTTCCCTATTTAAATTTTAGTGAGTAAAATCTACAAATCTATAAACAACATATAAATACTCATAATAGCTAACATTTAATCAGAAAAAAAAAAGAAATCTATAATCCATTGTTATATGGCAAAAATAATCGTTCCTAACAAATTATCTAATAGATATTCATCAAAAAACATTAGGTTGAAATTACAAGAAATTCAAATTGCTAAATTTTGAAAATTTTCCGTATTTTCTATCGTATGAATAACCAATGATTTTGCCTTTCATGCATGTTTCAGAATATATATCGTATTGATACAAATGAAAAAAAGTAATACGAATGAATTGTCATGTGAAAATGTATTTGAAAAAATTTAAATGTGTGGTGTAAAATTATCATTAATATTTTATATATTTCATTTGCATAGTTCATTTGAAAACTTCCACCTCCGAACGGAATGCTGGTCGGTAGAAAAATCAATGAAAGGTCCATTTCTTGTTGTTGCTCTCTTGTGAATGAAACTATATAATATTAAAATAAAATGCACCAGTTTAAGATATTTTGGGTTGCACAAGCGACTATTTTTGTATCAGTGTATTTATTAAACTCATGAAGTTCAACAACTATGTTTGATTATCGCGAGAACTCTTTTTGCCACTGTGTCTGTGTGATGGCAACCACAATAGAAACAGATTATGTTTAGAGAGATTCATTTAAAGTATGAGGTATCCGATGCTTTACTATATTCCTAGGGCCAATGTTTTTGCTGAAAAAGAGGTAACTGATCAGTCTTTGTTGTATGCGTTCTTATGATTGATAAAATATTTCTCACACCAGTTAGTCATAGTGAGATTATTAATTATTATCAAAAACCTCTTATGAAAAATAAAAATCAGCTGACGAAATATCAAACTAAGTTCACTAATGCGACAAACGTGAGCAAAGCTCTATCTAATTGAAATGGATTCCCCTTATGGTAATCTGTACGTAATGCCAGTCGAGGTGCGTTGCCCAAAATAACGGATGTACTGCCCCCTTTTGATCTTTTTAATTACTTCGTTTTTCGAAAGGTAAAGTACGGGTGATCAGAGATTGCATTTCAATTGGGAGAGAATTTTTGTCGAAGAAGGCTCCGAATTATCAAAAACATTGACCGCTTATGTCCGCCCAGACGACGGCGAATAAGGAACAAGCTGTTTTGTCTCCGAACGTCTCAGCCTGAGTGCTTTTGGAGAGAGGAAAGGCAACTGCCTGCTGAGTGGAAAGGCAACCCACGTTATCTCAGACTGTGAATGACAGTTGGTCGTAAATGGGGTCCTTTTGATGTGCTAAAGCAGGGGTCTCCAAACTTTTCAGCTTTAGGGCCATACTGTTTACCCCAGTAAGTAACAAGGGCCAAAACCGTTTTATTTTTTCTGCCATTATCTATAATTTCCAGTTAGTTGTTATGCTTAAGTTAAATTTTCTGTGTATTATGCTTGTCATTAAGCTTTACCTAGCAAGTCAATAAAACCGAGTTATTATCACTCTGTGTTTTTTTTATCCAACTTATTACAGCAACAATAAGCTATTCGCTGTCGCGGGCCGGATTGATGGCACTGGCGGGTCGGATTTGGCCCGCGGGCCGTAGTATGGAGACCCCTGTGCTAGAGAAACCGACTCTTGCCTGAGCGAGGCCGAAACACAGCGTTTTCCATCAAACCTGTTTTTAATGGGTATGCGAACGGAACTCGTTCTCGTCAACGACAACGCACACGACAACGAGTTCCGAACAGGACATTTGGGGATATTTATTGATCGGAGTAAATTGAAGTGAAGAGCTTTTGTGTGGCGGTGAAGTGCTAATCCTTGTTTAATTATTATATCAGATATTTTGGGATGTCTCTTGTTTGAAAAATCGACTCCTGACCTCCAAAAGCAGATACGCTGCTGGGTCTGATTATG